>PVKZ01000001.1:1966677-2501871 GCA_004027375.1 Macroglossus sobrinus | reverse complement strand
CTGTATATCTCCAGCTGTATTCTACCTCTGCTGAAATCTTGTTAAGAGGAAACTATTTAAGTAAATTTGTTTCTTATTATAAAACTAATGTTTATTGTAGTGAATGTTTAAGAAGGTAGAGATAAAATGAAAATCTTTTGTCTATTTGTTAACATTTTAATAGATTTAGCCTTTTATCTAGGCTTATCTTTGTCCTTATTAGAAATTGGACTATAATTATATAATTTTATATCTTTTTGTGTTCACTTTATATTAAATCAGGAGCATTTTCTCATGAACTGAATATTAAAGATAAACTGAGGTAAAGATGATGGGGAATCTAATCATTTAAGTAATCTCAGCATTCTTAAGTTCTAAATTTGTTGGATACAAGTTCATTAAGAAAAAAATCTTTTCTAATAGAATGTATATAAATCTAGTTGTTTTAAATTCAGCAGTTGATAAGTTTGCTTGGAAATTAGGTAACTCTTACTGCATGCATTGAGTTTAATTGTAAACCATTAGATAGTATAATTTATAAAATATTTGTAAAAAATTAACTTTATACTCTAAAATACTAGGTATTATACTTATGTAATCATATTTTTCTATTTAAAAATAAAATGGTGAGTTTGAAGAATGCTTAATAAAAACTTAATAATTATGAGATAAGAAAACCAATTTTACTGGATGTATTGCTGACTCACCCGCTATGTTCTTTTTCCCTTCTCATTGGCTTGTTGGCCTTTTTACAGTAGTGAGATTGCAAACTACTTGACAGCAGAAGCCATACTCTGTGTGTTTATTTCTAAAGGCTTGGCATATTAGGTGTAGCTATTAAATAATACTTCTTGTTCTCATTTGAGTCATTTGTTACCACTTTCTCCTACTTTTTCTTCCCACTTCTCTGATCACTCCTCTTTGATCTCCTTGAAGGGTTTTTATAAACTTCATCTGCCTCCTCAATTCTAGTGGTCTTCAGCATTCTGAGTGTAACCCTTTTTTCTCTCCTAAATCTGTAATTCATAACCTTTTAAAATCTTTATTCACCATGTCTGAGGGGCACTGCAGTGGATAAACAGCAGAAGCTCTCTAATGACAAAGGCACTGAATATCAGCCTCCCTTTTCCACATATGCACACACTGAAAATTGCTAATCTTTACACTTTCTTTGGATGATCTAATTGATAACCAAATCATTATTTCTAGATCTAGCCTAGACTGCTCACCTAAATGCCAGACCCATATTTCAACCCATTTGCTAGATAGCATTGCGCCTGTAAGCACCTCAGATTTGACATATCTAAAACAGAATTTATTGTTTTCTACCAGACTTGTATCTCCTTTTATATTATTTCTTATTTCCGTTAATGCCACTACCATCTCCCCACTCGTCCAAGTAAAAATTTGGGGAGCATTTTTTTATTATTTTTTCCTCCAATTTCACATATCTGATTGGTTCCTAAGTCCTTTCAATTTTACCTTCTAAATATCTTTCATGTTCATCTCATCTCCTCCAGTCTTAATTCAGTCCTGTAATTTTCCTTGTCTTAATTACTTCAGTAACCTCTTAATTTGTCCCTCTGCCTATAATTTCTGCCTTCAATCTGTCTACCTCAGGACCATCTGAATAAATTTGTCAGAATACAAACCTGATTATGTTATTCCCCTTTATATTCTTCATTTCTCCCATTGCCTAACCTTTAAAATACAAACACCTTAATGTGATATACAGAGTCCTTTGTGGTTTGGCCTTCATGCTTACCTTTTTAGCCATCTCTTGCTGCCAACATTGATTCACCGTGTTTCAGTCAAATTCACAAAGGTCTGTCATGTCCTTCAGTGATTATACATTCTATCTTCACAATGTATTTCCAAATTGTGTGTTCCTTTTAAGCCTCTTATTATTTGCTTGTTTTGGTCTCTGTCTTTCATATCTTTCCTCAGTGTCTGGTAAGCCTTGGTTAAATATTTTATATTTAAGAGTGGGGCACTAAAAAACTGAATGGGAACTTCAAATCCATCCAACTCATTAATTTTATCATCTTTAGTGTTTTTGTTAACTTGGACTAGTTATATTCCCTTGATTAGGATCTTCTCATCTCCACTTGCATATATAGACTACCAATATTCTGGCAACTGAATCTTCTGTCTCAGTCTGGTGCCCTATCCTTCTCGCCTGTGCTGAGTGTACCCCAATTCCCAATTCAGAGTTACTCTACAATTCTTTTTTATAGAAGAAAAAAACAAAATTTCCAGTTTTCTTCCCAGATAAGGGTAAAGCAGTCGTCTGGCTTCACAAAGAGGCGAAGGGGATATGGGCATATAATTTACGTCTAAATTAAAATTTCATCCTGTTCTCTAGTTTTCATCCCTATCTTAACTACTGCATACAAAGGTACAGCTAATTCCTGAACCATTTGGAGGTCCTACAAGGTAAACTTAGAAGTTATTTTTCTTACTTGAGTTAGGAGCCTGCCTTCCTGAATTAGCTAAGCCTGTTATTGCTTGTACATCTTTTTCAATTTTCTGAAGTTTTTTTGTCACCTACCTCTTCTGATCTCTTTGTCTTTGTAGTTTTATATCTTTTTTAAGAAATTGGTTTAATATTATTGGGTTTCTAAGAGGGAGCAAAAGTCAGTGTGTACATTCATTCTGCCACATTTACCTAAACTCCTCTTTCAAAACTATAATTCCAAATTATTTCTAGCTTTACTTATATCTCCATCAGAGAGAGTTAGGTAATCTCTCTTTTGTTCTCCTGTAACACTCTGTATATGCTTGTGTTATGGGCCTGATCACATTGAATTATAACTTGTTTTTAACTTGTCTTCTCTATAGCCAATCTCTAGAACTTTTTCATCTGGCAAAACTGAAACTCTTTAACTCCCCTGTTACCTGCCCACCCTCTACCCGCCTCTCCCCACCCCCCGCTCCGTCAGCCATTGTTCCGCTGTTTGTTTCTATGAGTTTGACTATTCCAGATACCTTATATGAGTGTACTCATATGGTATTTTATTTTTGTGACTGGTTTATATAATTTAGCATAATGTCCTCAGCATTTATCTATGTTGTAGCAGGTGTCAGAATTTCCTTCCTTTGTAAGGCCAAATAATATTCCATTGTATGTATGTACATTTTGTTTATCTGTTATTGATGGCCATTTGTGTTGCTTCCACCTTTTGGCTATTAAACATAGGTACACAAATATCTTTCAATTCTTTTAGAGATATATACCCCTAAATATCATTATCTTTTATGACACTGACATTTTTTAAAGAAAATAGTCCCCACCCTTTATAAAAAATAGAATGTTTTTCATTTGGGGATTTTGTGCTGTTTCCTCACATTGAGATACAGGTTATACATTACTGGTCAGAATAATGCATAGGCGACATGTCTTCTCAGGATTTCACATTCAGGGGCACATGGTGTCCTCACTTCTCATGGGTGGTGTTAATTTTAATCATCCTATCAAAGTTATTTTATTCTCTACTATGTAACTACTACTTTTTTCCTTGCACCTTGTAAGCAGTCTGTAGAGGAGACACTTTAAGACCATGCAAAGATCCCACTACTAATCAAGATTTCCACTCCTGAATTTTGCATTGATGCTTCTTGCCTAAATCAGTCTTTGCTATGATGTCTGCAGAATGATAATTTTTCAAATCTAGCAAGGCTATTTTTAAAGTTAATTATGAATTATGTTAAATAGGTCAATTTGAATGTTAAATGATCAATATATTAAATGTAAAATTTGCTGTTAGTGTTAATACATTATACATGATAGTCACTGAAGCATAATAATAAAACAGCTTTTGAATTTCTGGAACTTAATAGTTATGGCATTCCTATAAAGTCATTGCATGTTTTTAAAAGTTGAATATATACTATACTATTGCAGTTTCAAGCAGTATGGCAGATTATATGTTCAGAGAAATCTCTTCTGGTAAAGAATACAAAAATACTGTATAAAATGTTTGAAACATCTTTTTTAAAGCATGACTGAGTTAGCAGCAAAGTAAAGGGAAAATATAAGGCTCTACATAATGAGAGAGCCCAGTTCCGTAGGCATAAATGAGCCCTAGAACCACTTTTGTCCCTGAGGACACTTTCTGATCCATCATAGCATAGAACCTGGGCTTTAAGGAGACATGCGGCAAGGGACAAAGTCTGAACCTGGACCTGGTGAGTGATAGGTTTGGACACTGCAGTATAAAGTTGGGATTCCCAAGGGGTGAAACCTTCTGTGAATGACGGGAAAATAACCTGCTCTTCAGAACGACACTGTCTGTTTTATTCTTGGTTTTGAATGGAGTGGACAAAAAAAATCTCTCCCAAGAAGTCCATATCACATGCGAGTTTGAAGGTGGAATTCATGTGGGTTTGAAGTTGGAATTCATGCTGCCTCCCAAAAAATCGTAATATAAATGTTTAGTTTAATGATGCCTTGGATTTTGGGTGCCCCAGGACCTAGCAAAAGCTAATAGAAATCTCTGAAGAAAAGTACTTTAAATACTATGAAGAATTCCCATATCCAAGTAATGTGAGCTTAAAATCAGAAATCACTTAACATGTGAATAAACAGCCATTATAATTATAAATAAGAGTCACCAGAAGCCACAAACTGCAAAAGACTGATTTCTAAAATTATTATAAAAAATTTTTAAGTAAGTTTAAAATTTTTAAAGAAATGAGTAAAATGATGGAACAAGAGACTATTAAAATTAATCAGGGAGATTTGGGAAAAACTTATAAAAATGAAAAATAAAATTAACATTAGTGGATGGGTCAAAAAGCTACCTAGACATAGCTTTAAAAAAAAAAATGGTGATCTGGAAGATAGAGCTTAAGAAATTACCCATAGTGTAACACAGCATATAAAACAAAAAGATAAAGAATATGAAAGACAGATTAAGAGATAGGGAGCTTGTAAGTACAAAGATACCTTGAATGATAAAAGTATGATTCCATTTATATAAAGTTTAAAAACCACCAACACTAAACAATATATTGTTAAAGATACATAGAAATATGATAAAAGACATTAGAATGAGTAGCACAAAATTTAAAGTAAGAGATGGGGAAAGGCACTCAGAGGGCTTCCACAGAACAGGGTAGCACTCTATTTCTTAAGCTAGGTGAGGATGTACAGAAATTTGTTTTATTATAATTCCATAAACTAAACATATACATATTATGTATATGATAAATTATTTTTTTTAAAACTGTTATTAAGGAAGAAATCTGCTGGTCTTGGTGCCTGGTAGATGCATGTTAAAGTTACCTTCTATATTAGTATTCAGCTATGCTAATCTGGATCCCAGTCAAGTCTACTGAGATCTCATCAGGAATGAACTATCATTGATTAAATGATTGAGTCACTTCTGCTTGATTTATCCATTTGCCTTCAATAAGGAGATGGGATGAATTTTATAACTCTTTTATAGGCATTTCAGATGCAGTGAATGATGACATTTGAGGTTTGAAAATGATCCTAAATTATGCAGCAAGATTTTACTAGATGAATTTGTTATGTAATATCAAAATTATCACCGTAAATATTTAAAACAATTTCTACATCAAAAATTATAGAAGCTGTAGTTATTATCTTCAAAATGTGTTTAATCCATAAAACTCAGAGAAGGAAGCTTTATTTCAGCATGAAAGTAGTGAACTCTGTCTCTCCAGAGATATGAAGTGTAGTTTAGATGACCTATTAAAGATAATGTGAGAATAAGTTCATATTGAAAGAGTTAGAAGAGATTCCCTCTAAGACCTTCTTAGACTTTAGTAAGATTACATGATTCTGTGCTTGCATAATTTCTTTCCAGGAAGCATTTTTCAGATGACTCTCTAAGTCCATGTTTAGGTAAATGTAAATCAACCTCAGTCTTTAAGAGAGAATTTTTTCTCTAGCTGCATGAATTTTGGAGTGCAGGAAAATTCATCTTCAGCAATTTCTTAGCATGTCTGGACTTTGGTTTCCACATCTATAAAATGAAAAAATTGAAGCTGATATAAATTTTAAATAAGCATATGAAATTTCCCTATCAATTCTAGAACTCCCAGATATTTAAACTTTTACAAATTTGTGACACCATGGAATTCTCAAATATTTTGAATATAATCACCACTACTTCAAACTAAATAACTTGAAATAATAGCCTTCGTCAACTCTAATATTTGGAGGTAGATCTGGGATTTTTTTTTTATAAACAGACTTTATTTAGTTGTCTTCTAAAGTTACCTGAATTTGATTGATCTAAGCTTTAGATTAGTTCTCCTGAATATCCCTGTAATTGAAAATGTCTAATTCTATAATTTTTGAATGTCACTTTGATTCTTAGAAGCAGTAGTCTTATATTTTTAATATAAACTATTAAGGGAGTATTTTACAATGTTTTAGGTAAAAATTAATGCTAATATTTGTGTTAAAACTAATACAATTCTATATAAATTAAATATGGGTCAAAAGCATAATTTTAGTTTTCTTTCATTTGATTATGGTAGGACATTTAAAATTTTTTTTTATTATTGGGTATAGAGGGAACTAAATCAAGAAAAAGTTCATAATTGTTTCATATTTTATCAAGTAAGAAACTCTAAATTTCAAATAACTTTATTATGTGCTTTAAATAGCATAAACCTTAGGCTTCCATTGTTACACCTTTGTTACTATTCCTGTTTCATTTACTGTAAAACAAAGGTATAAGTTGCAGTCAGTGTATTAGTTTGCTAGGACTGACAAATAGCACAAACTGGGTGGCTTAAACAACAGAATTTATTTCTCACGGTTCTGGATACTAGGAGTCCAAAATCAAGGTGTTGACAAGTTTGGTTTCTTCTACGACCTCTCTCCTTGGCCTGCAGATGGCCACCTTCTTGCTGTGTCCTCATATGGTCTTTCCTCTGTGTATACACATCCCTAATGTATCTCTTTTTTGTGTCCAAATTTCCTCTTCTTAAAGGACACCAGTCAGATTTGATTGGGACCTATGCTAAGGATCTCATTTTAACTCTTTAAAGGCCCTATCTCTAAAAAACAGTCATTGTGGGGTATTAGAGTTAGGGCTTCAACATAAGAATTTGGGGGGAACATAATTCAGTTCATAATACTCAGTAAAACTATATAATTTACTTTCCTGCCATAGACGTTTTCAAAAATGATATATAATTGATTCTGTGAAAGTGACTTGCATGACGAATACAATTGTTTGCACTGTGACTTGTAGCAAGTTAGTTCACAAGGATGACGAAGCACAGTCCATGAGTGCTGTATGATTTTAAGCCAGGAAAATTGAAGTTCTTTGCAAAAGGACATCCTGATTTGTATAAAACTTATATGTCTTTTGCTAGTTTCTCTTCCTATACTTGCCCTTTTGATGTGGACCCTTAGAACTGCCTTCCCTTACATTGTACCATCATAATCAGTGTTCTTACATTGTACCATCACAATCAGTGGTCTCTTCCTTTTCAAAATCAATTGACTCTTTTTTGACCTAAATATCTCCCTCCTTCTTGAAACAATCTCTTTATTTCTGACACATTAGTTTTCTGGCTTTTTTCTGCTTTATTAGGCTTCTTTTCCTCTTGTTCTCCTTCCTTACCTGAAATCCTTTCTACTTATACTCTTCCTTTAGGTGACATCTTCTATTCTCAGTGACATTGTAAACCATCTATGTGTTTTTCGTCTCCTCATCCAGTTCATAACTTACATCTTCAAAATATATCTTGCTTCTGTATACTTTCTTTATCTCCACTGTCATTACCCTAATCCAAATGCAACATCATCTCACACCCTGGCTAACTACAAATGTTTCAGATTATAGGCAGTTTAACATAGGAATTAAGAGCCCTGGCTTTGGAATTGAACTGTCTAGGTTTAAATCTTGGCTCCACCATTTAGAAGCTATATGACCCTGGGTGACCTCTCTACCTCTATTCCTTCTTTTACAAAATGGGAATAATAATAACCTACCTCATAGAATTTTATGAGGATTAGATGAGACAGTAAGAGTTGGCCATTCTGTACTTCATTGTGAGCCAGCTATGACTAACTTTGCTCTCTTATTTTTTGAGGGAACAGCAACTTAGATAGATGCAGTCTCCAGTGGGGAGCAGACAGTGTCTGAGCAGCAACATCTTGGAGGGATGGAGACATGGTTAGTAAATGGTAGCTGGTGCTAATAACAAAAGTAAAAAATGAAAAAGCAAAAAGGAACAAATATTCTTGCAAACCTTCTTAGGCTATATAACCTCTAATTTAGACTAATAAGAATGTCCTGGAAGACAGCCAATCACAGCAATGTCTAAAGTAAAAATTGCCATTAAGTAAAGTGTGTTCTCTGCCCGCACAGGAAAAGTCATGCAAGGTGCCTTCCTTTGCCTTGTGAATTGAGAAGGTATTGAAATCACTGAACATTTGCAGTTCCCCCAAAATTAAAATAGGCTAATTGTATAAATTTAAATATGTTATTTAAATATACATTTTAAAACAAGCTTTTTAAAAAAATAGTACTGGTGAACTATTATAACGTTTTTTTTTTTTTAATGTAGCTATGAATTAATTTAATATTGACTAGATTCTGTTAAGTAGAATGCATTTCTAAGATATTTAAATTACAGAAATGAATGATTTAGGAAACGATTAAAAAATTACCTGCTAAAATGACTAAAAGGTCATTTTATATAGAGACAAACAAAAGCCTAGAATGACAAAATAAGGCTATTTTAGATTCTTTCAGATTAGAATGCTGGTGCATTAAATGGAATTACATCTTATTCAGAAATTGATATATCCAAAATTACCTTTGAAAATCCCTTAGTAAGCTAGTACATTGAAGTTCAACAGTCAGTCTTAGAGAATTAGATTATATGGATGGCTTGTCTTAACAGCTATGTTGTCTTTTAGAATATATACTTTCTCTTTGAACCTTAGAATCACTCTATGTATAGAGAGATGCTCAGATGATGAGATGTATATGAATTTAGGATCAACTAAGAAGCCAGAAAATTCATACCACCTGTGTAATACTCCAAGGCATATGTTTATTGCAAATCATGCAGAATTGTTCATACTATTTATACAGTAAATAGTCATTTTTCTTTCTTTAATTGCTGAGCTTGTTATAGTTGAATTTGTGATAATTTAGTTCATAAAGATAAACTCCACAGTATGTGATTTTGTATTTATGTTAAAGTTTCACTTGCATATTTGTCTGTTTTTGTCATTCAAATAAGAAAGAATGATGCTATACTATATCATTCCTTTATTCTCTACAGATAATGGATTCTGAATTAATACATAGTATAATTGGAAGCTATCTTAAACCTCCAGAAAGTGTCTTTGTCCCATCATTCACAGAGAATGATGAGTCCTCTCATAATCACCACCCTGTGAACTTTGAAGTAACCTCTCCTAAAATTCTTCATAGTCCAAATAGCCAAGGTAATGTTAATAGAAAATCTTACTTAAAATTAGAGGAATGGTTCATAGTATGTGGTAAGTTCATAAAACTTTACATTTTTATATAAAAAAAATAATAAAATTGTGTATTTAACTAGTCATAATAAAACAACTTATTTTGATTCTATTGCTAAAAGTTTCTATAAACTTAGGCAAGTTATTTAAGATTTTTTATTTTGGCTTCTTCAGCTGTAACATGACATATATCACAGGTTTATTATAAAAACATCATTGAAAAACAGAAAAAGTCTTTGAAGAATAAAAGGTCAGATTTGAAATCTTTCTAAACTAGATGATTAGAATGCTAGTGAATTAAGTAGAATTGTGTCTTATTCAACGATTAAATTCAGAAATTGTGTGTATCCAGAATTACCCTTGAAAATTCCTTAAGAAGCTAGTACATTGAAGTAACTACAAAATACAAGTGTTGTAACTAAAAATATAAACTTATGTAGATAGTAAAACTGAATTAGGAAAATATTTATGATCTAGGCATACCTTATGCCATACAAATTACTTTCTAAGATGTTGATTATTGCTTTGTTTTTTAATATTCTATAATAATGGTTGCCATAATAAACAGACTAGCCTTGTGGAGCAAACCACAACAAAAAATTCAAATTAGTGAGCCGGCTACAGGTACCTTTTAAAAAGCAATAAATATAATTTTTTTCTTTACCTAATTTGTAAAAAACAATCTCTAGCAAATATCTAATTGTATATAAACTATATGAATGTTAACCTATAATATTTATTTATATTTCATTCATAGTTTGAAGTTATAACTGAGTAGAAAGTGAAAGATAATATTTAAAAATTTTATAACTCTGAGCTTATCTGAATCGTGACATTATTAACATGCTGAATAAAAATCATAGTAGTTCATGTACTAATAATCTTTCAAGCCTGACATCAGATAGCCCACTAGGTTATAATTTTTTTTTCAGGTGGAGGAAATTGTGTTCTACCTCTTTTGTCCTGATGATTAACATTGTATCTTGGACAAAGGAACAGTACATGTTTGTGGTTTGATTAAAACTGAAATACATCAATAACTGAGAAAAACTTTTAACTTTAAACTTAAATATCCATGTTAATTAGTGGATACTATATTTTAATTTTCTTTATTCATACTCAGACTTGCATGCCTCCCAGACTATAGATTACCTTGTCTTTAATCTGAAAAATATTTATTTTATTAGATTAAGTTGTGATCATTAACTTTACCATACCTAGAAAAACCACTAAGTACAATCATAAATATATTGTTTTTACAAGTTGTTTTAGAGAAAAGTTATCGCTCTTTAGAGTTTTAGCCATTATTTTTCATTTTTATGAGGAATATACCTACATTTTCTGGCTCACTAACAAAAATATACTACTCACTTTTATATGATTGCGAGTGTTCAGAATTTTTCATTTATAATATCGAGCAATTTTTTTTTTTTCAACAGCTCTTATTTTAGCCTTAAAAACTCTTCAGGAAAAGATACATCGTTTAGAGTTAGAGAGAACACAAGCTGAAGATAACCTGAACATTCTTTCCAGAGAAGCAGCACAATATAAAAAGGCCTTGGAGGTTGAAACAAATGAGAGAAATCTGGTACACCAAGAACTGATAAAGCAGAAAAAAGGTGAGAAAATTCAGTAGTTCACAGAAATGAGGAATTACTAAAGTTTACAGTTTGAAAATAATCCTAAGTCTAAGCAGATTTACTCAAATATGTTTTTTATATATATACATTCAAACCTTGAGTTCTTGTTCTCAGACATATTTATATTTGCAAGAGATGGATATAATTTTGAACTTACTTCTGTTATATGTTATCCTAGTTCATAAATCTGTTTGATTAATAATAACAATTATTTAGACAAGTTGTATTTAGAAATTAGAATATTTTCAGAATACCAACAAAATTCAGTTTAACCTACATATAATTGAAATACTTTACAGTTTCAGTTAACACTAGTTTTAAAAATTTGAACTATAAAGCAACACTAGTAATTAAATAATATAAAAACAATAAAAGTGAATTTAAAAATTCTTTAACTTGAGAGGTTAATTAGAGGAAAAGGACAAGTCAGTGCAGACTCTGGAAATTATGAAAAGGACATCTGGACAGAAGTTTTAGAGATGTAGAACATAAGTTCTTTATATAATTTCTCTTAAAAAGGTATGACTTTCTTTTTCTTTGTAACACTACATTCATCATCATAAACAAAGTTTAAGTTTGTATTTCACTTATAAATAGAATGAAAAAATGGGGTAAATTTTTCTGAGGTAATTGGATGAAGTGGAAGAAAGATCTGAGGAAAGTAAAGAAATAAAGGATTAAAAAGAGGTTGTTTACACTTTTATGAAATTCACTGTGCTGTCAGTAGTGAAGAGCAAAGGAAATGGGAATAGTAGACTGCTTATACCTGAGTTTCTTGAAAGAAAAGAAATGCAGAGATAGGGAAGGGACTTTAGGTCCTCTTTTTTCCAGATAGTGTCATTTCTCAAGAACAGCCAGGATTATCATCCTATAAATCACTGACATCTTCCCCTTTCAAATGTATGCCCTATTGATTTTTTTTTTTTTTTTTGGTGGTGGGGGATAATGTTGAATAAGTTGGATATAATTAATGAGATATTTACAAAAATGTTTATAATTCCAGGAGAGTCAGTACTTAGAACTAAAGAAGTCTTGAACTTTTAGCTTTTGATTGAATTCATATAATACCTTCTTGTGATAACCATATCTCTTATCTATGAGATAATCAACTAATTGACTCATTATTCCTTTTTCTTTTCCATAGATATAAGTATACAATTAAGTTCAGCCCAGTCTCGCTGTACTCTCCTAGAGAAGCAACTAGAATATACAAAGAGAATGGTTCTCAATGTAGAGCGAGAAAAGAATATTATCCTAGAACAACAGGTAAATGAATTTTCTGTAAGGAATATAATAAAATTTAATATGTTTTTGAAGAATATTTAATGACTATATGGTGACAGATGGTAACTAGACTTATTGTGGTGATTATTTCACAGTGTATACAAGAGTCCAATCACTATGTTCTACACCAAAGCTAATATAATATTGTTTGTTATACCTCAATAAAAAAAGTAAAATGTAAACTATATGACAAAAAATAGATACGTAATAAAAGCTGGTAAATTTACCCTCGGGAGGGATATTTAATGTCTTGGGGAAATTGTCATATTATAATCTTAAGTAAAGTAGGATATAAAGCCATATATAGATATCTGCTTACAGTAATGTAGACTAGGTCATTTGGACCAACCTTTCCATAGAGGAAAACAGAATGTTTAAAAATTAGAGAAAGTGAAAGAGAAAGGAAAAATTTACAAAGGCATTGGAGAATTAACAAGTTGATAAAAAAAAAAATTACCAATTCAGAATCTGTGTGCAGAGTTAAATCCAGAGAAGCTGGCCTGATATTTCAGGCATCTTCCTTCCGCTGGCATTTCTGATTCCAGAACAGTCAGATGGAGGGAGTGGGACTGTAAATTTAAACCCTTTAATCACGTGGTTGGGTCTCCTTGCGACCAGCCCCTATCCTTAGAAGCTTTCCTAGTGTCACCTAATTAACATAACAACAAACGTCTTTACTGCTTTCAACACTGGAAATTCAAAGGTTTGGGGAGCTGTGAGCCAGGAACTTAATGAGGATTAAATATCTGATGAATCACAATATCACAATGGTCAATTATTTTTGAAAGAAAATTAAGAAACAAAAAAAAATGTACTTACCCATATTTTTACCATTTTTGGTGCTTTTTATTAATATAGATTAGATTTTCCATGTGGTAACATTTTTTTTTTTCAGTTCGAAGTAGTTCCTTTACAAATATGCTGAAAATTCCCTTAGCATATATTTGTCTGGAAAAGTATTCCACCATCATTGGTGAAGGATATTTTCACTGGATGTGGAATTTTAGTTGACAGCTTTTTTTCTTTCAGCACATTAAAGATGTTTCAATTGTCTTCTGGCTTTCATAGTTTCTAATGAGAATTGTTATTTACATTGCTTGTTTCATTTTTTTTTAATAGACTTTTTTTTTATAGTAGTTTTAAGTTTATAGAAAACTGAGTGGAGAGTACAGAGTTCTCATATACCCCCTGCCCCCTCACAGTTGCCTCTGTTATTAACATCTTGCCTTAGTGTGGTAATAAATACCATTATAAAACAATATATAAGTATGCATATATATGCATAACTTTGCCTTTCTCCATGTTCTCTATATGTTTCATTCCTCTGATAGCTGATTTTATAAGTTATAATTAGAGAAAGGTTAAGTCAACGAGTCGGTTTGGTCACCCTATATACAACACTTTATTTTTTATAGGTTTCCCTGATGATGTTTTTCTTAGTTGCAATGTTATATAAAGATGCACAGAAGGTTTTTTACCATTGATACTAATATAGCACATCTTTTTTTGCACATTATATTCTTTAAAAATATTTGATTTTCTCGGTTTCTGCTGGTAAGCACCTGAAGTATATGTACTGTACATACATGTTTATGACAGATTTATATTGTGCTTTGATTTCTCAGAAATTTTATTAATCTTGAGCCATTGGCATCACTTGCCAAATTCAGGGTTGTTGGTTTTGTTTTTTTTTTTTATTCTTTCCAGGCCCAGCTTCAAAGGGAAAAAGAACAAGATCATATGAAGCTTCAAGCAAAACTTGAAAAGCTTGATGTCTTAGAAAAAGAATGTTTTAAGCTTACAGCAACTCAAAAAACTGCTGAGGTAAGTTTCCACTTATTTCTTTGAAGTGGTGATGCCAGGAATAAATCTTTAGTGTTTGGCTTTCTATGTGAATATACAGTAAATCTTAGCTTTATAAAACTTCATTAATCCAGATATGAATAGAGATGAAAAGTTAATATATTCTGTCACAGCATGAATGCCTTTTGATGTGAAATTGTAATTTTGGCTGCTTCTGAGATGGCAGAATATTTTCATTTGTCAAATAATTTACCTAAAGGATATTGAAAAGATTGTCTTTCACCACCTGCAGTTAAGTTAAGCCTATCCTAGATCCCATCCTGAAATGCCCTCTCTTTTTTCTACCCAAATTCTATCCATTCTATAGGATTTTTCAAGATCCTGTTTCCTCTATGAAGCTTTCCTTGAGTTCAACACTCAGAAAAGTCTTCCTTTGATTTAGTACTGTCCTGCTATACTGAACCACACCAAGGACATAAGATGAAATATTTATGTGTATAAGTGTATATATAGTCTAGGTTAAATCCTATCATATGCACATGATAGACATTTATTGATTTGTCTATGTTTTAAATGAAACATCAAGACCCAAGACTAAAATTGTTTGACTTCTAGACCTTAAATGCCCACCTCCCAAAGTTTCATCACTATGATTTTATTGCTGGACATTAATAACACCTACATATATTCATTCTTTGCTTTCCCTTTGTTCTTACATGTAAGAGCAGGTAAAGGAGCATAAGAAGAAAGCCAAGAAAAATTGTAGCATTTTTTGTTACTCCTTTTCCTTGCTTTCTGTTTTAATTTGCCCAACTATTAAGAATCAAGACCCCAAGGACTATTTTGAAAAGAACAAAGGATACATGGCTCTAGTTTTTGTATAACAATCCTAGTTTTTTGTAATTTTTTGCAGGACAAGATTAAACATTTAGAGGAAAAACTTAAGGAAGAAGAACATCACCGTAAGCTATTTCAAGACAAAGCTTCTGAGGTAGAACACGGTATCATCTTCCACAATAAACCACATATTTTACTCTACTTGTTTTCTATTACCTGAAGCCTATATTCTAGACTCGAATTTCTGTTTCTTAGCTTGTTAGTTTTGCTTTTTTTCCCCATAACAATGAAATTCTCAATAAGGCAGCCAGTAGTACATACATGTACTTGAATGCATTGCCAAGAGGTTTTTTGGTCTTTTGAAATTTTGTCAAATGTATATATATATATATATATAAATACACACACTCATACATCTACACACACACATACATATGTACATATATATATATTCTCAGTTGAAAGAACTCTTGGTTATAGATTGTTTTCTGTTTGGTTGGTATAGATATTAAATAATTAATTCTCTTATAAACAGAAAATGATTGTAATTACCAATAGATTTAATGACTTTCACACACATAAAAATAGTATTTTAGGTTTTTTTTTAAAAAAAGCATTTTTATCCCTATAAATTGAGACCTAGTCTTTCATTATAATGTTTTTGAAGAAGCTTGTTAAAAATCAATTTTATAAAGTTTTGTCTTTAATATTATAGCTTCAAACTGGACTTGAAATCAATAGAATTTTAATGTCTTCAGTATCAAATCCAAAAAGATCTAAGGAAAAGAAGAAATCTTCAAAGGTATACAAACCCTTTATTTTGCTTGCTAATACTTATTTATTCACTATTGTAATGTACCTATTCATTTCCAAAGGTGGAATTTGAAGAGATTTATTATAAAAGACATGCAATACTACTATGAAATGGAAATACAAATATAAATCAAGTGATGATGGTTTGAGTGTGAGGACAGAAAATTCCATAAAACCTCAGCAGTAGTTGAGCATAAAGCCTAGCTGAGTTTACTTGACAACAAAAGCAAGAAGCACATAATGGGTAGTATATCTGCTTTTGTGAAATAACAATAAGCATTCCACTTTCTCTAGAAAAAACATTTTCCTAGTACAAAACTTTTAGCAAAGTGTATTTTGTGATACTTTATAAAAGAAGCACTAGAGGGCACAATAGATGCCAACAACACAAAATCCTGGAAGCAGTTTTGTGTAATTTATGCACAATAAAAGAAGGCTGTATTAAATTATATATATGTGAAATCATTTCTCAAGAGAATTTATTGTTATTTGTTCTTTATAGGCTCATACCCTTTGTAATTGCCTAAAAAGAGGAATTGGGGAGTTAGTGCTTTATAAATTGACCAAATATTTTCTTTAGATGTGTTGATGTTTTAGATATATTGTATTAAACCTTCTTATTTATATATAATGGTAAAAAAGAAAATTTTAATCTTTTTTATTTTTATAATTCTGAAATTATAGTTTTGTTAACCATTATTCAATTTATTTATTTATTATTTATTTAATCTATATGCAGCGAGTGTTTCTGTGTGCCATTTGCTGTAGGAGCAGGGATGCTGTTTGAGAATTCTGGCCACTGCCATAGGCTCACTCTCTGGATACAATAATGGAAAGAACATCATACTTAACTTTGGCTACTCTTTAATTACATAAATAAGAATTACTGTTAAGTAGTCTGGCTGTATGTTTCATAATTTTTGTCTTTCATAGAATTTGCAAATTATAATAATGAAAAACATTTTCCAAGTGCAAGTTTATATTGATTTTTTTGCTTATTTCCTTCTTTAAATATTTATTTTGTTGGTGCAATGAGATTAGAAGCTGCAAACCCAAATAGAAAATCACTATAAGTAATTTACAAGTGGAAAAAATATTTATTTTTATATTTATATTATTTTTATATTTATGTTTTGTGGCATCCTTTGATGAGTTAGGGGAATTTTTTTTTTAACTTCTATTCATTGTAAAAATAATGAAGGTATAGGAAGAAGTAAGGTAAAATAAATGAAGGAAAGAAAAGGTAGCTCCTAGAAAAGAAGAAAAAGAATAACTAACAGCAAAATAATTTTATAAAAGTAATTAGTTTGAATCCCAGGTTCATAGGGTCTGCAAGCCCATTAAAGAACGTCAGGAGCACTAATGTTGCTGAAGGTTGAATCCAATCAAAGGAGACCTCTGTGAGAGTCTTGCTTATCTCACTGACACTTTCTCCATATCTTGAACATAGTTCATTCAACTGATACATCTTGATTTACATAGATTGGTACTTCCAGCTGGATAAATAAGAGATAAATAAGACAGATAAAATAGGTAAATACATAAATATTAGAGAGAGTGTGATAAAATGAAATACAGGTGTAAACGAAGTGTTGTGTTTCTTACAAAGAATATGTATGTGAAGGGGTCATGCAAGAGGCAGCATTAAAGGCAGCCTTGAAGAATTAATAGGTATCGATAAATAGAGATTAAGAGAGGTGTATTATGGTCTGAGGATATAGTTGGTTTTTCTACGAACCCACAGATGATTGTCCAGTACTAGAGATGAGATGGTGTCATGGTGAGAGTTAAAATTGAAAATATAACTTGAGATGAGATTATGGCTGACCTTCAGTGCCATGTTAAGGATTTAAACTTTTATTCTGTAGCAACTGGGAAACATTGAAGGCTTTTGAGATGAGTAAGGGCACGATTAGAGCTATCCTTCTAGATGATAACTGACAGCAGTATAAGGAGGTGAGCTTGGAAGTAAAGAATCAAACTGAAGATCGTAAACGAGATGATGGAAACCTTCCCTATGAGGTTTTCATTATTCCATTAAAAGGTTAGATTATAATCAATCGGAGATCTCATTCAATGTGATATCTAGAAAAATTAACTTAAAATTATTTTGCTTTTAATTAAAATAGTCTTAGACCAGACTAAATAATTTTTTTGCTTGAAATTCCTGTTACTAAGCTTGAGTGATTGATTGTCCAAGGTCACCAGGCAACTCTAAGTGAATAAGAACTGACTCAAAACTGTTGTGATTTATCTACCTCTAAGCCATTTTATTTGTTTAATTCTCTTTTAAATAAATGAATGTTTTAATACTTAAGATATCTAAATTTCCATTTAGAATTGAGAATATTTTGTTTTTTCATTATGGAATACGGTCATTTTTGTTTCTTATTCTTTTGCTGGAGTGTTAACTAGAGTGACCAGTTTACCCGTTTTCCTGACACTCTGTTTTAGATCTGAAAACCCTGTATTCCATAAACTCCATCTGTCATGAGAAAATTGAGATGGTCACTCTAGTTAATTCCTCCAACAAAAATAGTGAAATAATTTAAATTATTCTTAAGAGTTTAAGAATATAGTTTAGCAATGTCTTTAAAAATGTTTTACGAAAGATATATATATATGTATATATATATATATATATAACAAAAAATATATTGCCAAAGGATAATAAAATTAACACTAGTCTACTCACCACCCAGCTTAAGAAATAGAACATTACATGCAGTGCTGAAGCTGTAGACTAAAATTAATTTTAAACTGTAATAAAGACTAATAAGCATTTATTTGACAAAAAGGAACTATAGCCCAGGAGACACAGATTCAGTTAGCAACCTAAATTGTGTGTATCCGAGACAAAGGGAAGGCTGTCTTCTATTGCAAAAGTTCCTGCCCACATTCTCAAATAGGTTTGTTTTATGTAAATGAGGTATTCAAACTATGCAGTTTTGATTGGACAGGGCAGGTGTCAGTTTGTTGGCAGAAAGACAAGGAAACTAGTTTCCCTGCAGTGGTTGACTCAGGTGGCATAAAGAAGCACGGCATAGAGCAGGAAGCTGAGGTTCTTTCAGGTATACAAAGTATATGAGAGGCCCATCAACAAATGTCTGCAGACTCTTGTTACTTATAAAATTTGGACCCTCGAATGACTATGGAGAGTCTATATCAGCAGATAAATTCCTTCTCTGGGTTCACATCAAAGAAATTTTTTCTTCTTCATATCCTCAGAGCCCAGCATATTCCTTGCCTAAATTGTATCTTCCCTCCCTCCTTTTCCAGGGGTAACCACAATTCTGATTTTATCATTATCGGCTTTTTTTTTTTTTGATCACTTTGCCAAATAGGTATTTCCAAAAAAAAATTGTTAACAGTTTTACATAACTTTGAACTTTATATAAATGGACTTATTCTGGTGGTGTTCTTCAGCAACTTGCTTTTCCACTCAGTATTAAGTTTATGAGATTCATCCAATTGATTCATATACGTGTGGTTTACTGCTTTTTATTGCTATAAATACTTTATTCTTTCTTCTTTCAATGATCATTTGGATTGTTTCTCACCTTCTGTTTTTATAACAATACTGTCATGAACATTCTGCACCTGCCTCCTGGTGTAAATATGCTGGAGTTTCTCTTAGATGATGGGCCATGGAGTCGTGCCTCCTTAACTTTGCAATTCAATGTCCAAAGTGATCAGACCAGTTTATGTTCAAGCTAGCATTTACCATTGTTCCATATCCTTACCATAAGTGTCTTTTTTTGTTTGTTTTGCTTTTTACTTATTACTTTTAAATAATTATAGAGTCACAGGAGATTTCAAAACTACATACAGGGAGGTCTCATGTACCTTTAATCAGTTTCCCCCAATGGTAACATCTGGCATAAATATAATATAGTAAAAAACCCAGGAAATTGACAGTGGTACAATACACAGAACTTTTTCAGATTTCACCAGTTTTATATTCACTTTATTGTGTGTGTGTGTGTGTGTGTGTGTGTGTGTGTGTGTGTAGTTTTTATCACGTGTCGATTCATGTAACCATTGCCACAGTCGACATACAGAACTATTCCACCACCATAAAGCTCTTTCACGCAATCCATTTATAGCTATACATCCCCTTCCTTAACCTTTAAACTCTAATCTGTTCACCATCTCTATAATGTCATTTCAAGAATGCTATATAAATGAAATCATACAGCATGTAAACTTTTGAGACTGTCTTTTTCACTCAGCCAGTTCACTTGTGATCCATCCTAGTATCAACACATTCTTTTTATTTTCATGTAGTATTTCATGTTATGGATATACTACAGTTTAACCATTCATCCGTTGAAGGAGATTTGGGTGGTTTTCAGTTTTTGGCTATCACAAATAAAGCTCTTATGAACATTTGTGTACAGTTTTTTGTGCAAACAGAAGTATTCATGTTTCTGGGAGAAATATCAAATAGTGCAATTGCTGGGTCATGTGATAAGTATATATTTAGTTTTACAAGAAGCTTCCAAAGTTGCTGTGTTATTTTGTATTCCTACCAACAGTGTATTAATGATCCAGATTCTCTATGTTTTTGTCAGCATTTGGTGTTGTCACTATTTTTTTATTTTGGCCGTTCTGATAGGTGTAACTTGCATTTTCCTAATGGCTAATGACGTCGCATAACTTCATGTGTTTATTTGCCATCTGTTTGTCTTCATTGTAATTTCTGTGTTTTGCCTATTTTCTAATCAGATTATAGTTGAGTTTCAAGACTTCTTCATGTCATAAATATCTTCTAAAATATTTTTATTTACTTTTCCTTGTCAATGTTTAGAAAACAAAGTGCTTAAAAAGAGAACCACCTCAGCAAATTTATTTAAAGTTTGAATCACCACCACCTGATGCAGCTGAGAAGGTAAGGGGGGGAAAATGAAGATACTTTTTCCAAAAAAACTCCTGCTTGGTTCTAAGTTCTTTTTAAATGCCATCAGTCATTTGAAATTGTTATCAGCTTTTTCCCCAAAGTCTGCCAGTGCAAGTCATTCTGTTAATGCAAGTATGCAAAACCTCCTGCAGGTGGTGCAACATTATGGACCACACATTCTTCAGAAACCTGAAGTTATTGAGCATTGGTGTCTCTATAAGCCTACTAGAACAACTTCCCAATGTAAAGCTGTAGCTCCTGACTCAAAAAAAACTGTTTCCATTTGTGACAATTTGTCTGAACTTTTGGTGGCAATGCAAGATGAGCTGGACCAAATGAGCATGTAAGTGTTTTATTCTTTATCAGAAGAAGTAGCAAAATATTTAGGTATCTTTTTTTCTTAGTCTTAAGAACAAAGTTACTTATAAATTCTTAATGGCCTTAGTTAGTCATTTGGACTTATTTTGATCTACAGATTTGTTGTCACTGATTTTCCATTGTATTTATTGATACTACTGTATTTAAATTTTCAACTGTGTGTAATTACTGCTTTTCCAATCTAAGGAGTTTCTGTATTTCTGTATTCCCAAGATCTGAACTTATAGACAAATATTACTGTCATGCTAATAAATAAGGTCTGGTGATCTTAAATTATTTAACTCACAAAAGCTTTTATAAGAAAGGGTTTGTTTTGTTTCTGTTTTTTATAATCATTTAGATTAATGAATGATTTTATTAGACAAATGGAATATGATTTCTTGTTTTAGACTCTGGCTGGTCTGCATTACAAGTTTTGAAGCATCCCTAGTAAACAAAATAATGGGATACATATTTTAGCCTCAAGTTTAATTATATATTCAGTAAAACTTCTGGAAAATATGTGATTTGGCTAGCCAGCTAGTTGAACTAAGACCTCTGTAGAAGATATAACTAGTTCTAGTAACAGTATTTCTTTCAGCAGACTATCACCTAATCTAGGGATTTCTCAGGCAAATACTTCAATAGCTGCAATTCAAAAACCCTACATTAATAATTCTAAAGTTGGAGCTAAAGAGAGTCCTTTAACACCTCTACTGCATTTAGCTATGACCGTCAAGAATTCAGACTTTTTTTTTTAGATTCTTTATGACCCTAAGTCTAAATGTATCTAATCTCTAATCACAAGAGCCTATTTATATTTACCATAGGTTTAATTAGATAATCTGAACTATAAAAAAGGACTGTATTTGAAGATTAATATTTAACTCTAACTAAAATTTATGATTGAACAGAATGTTGTTTAATTATGGCAAAGACATATACCATAAATTGTAATGGTGCTTGATATTTGCTTTTCTGTCACAGAGAGCACCAAGAACTACTGAATCAAATGAAGGAAGCTGAAAGCCATTCAGTCTGTGAAGACTTAGGATGTGAACTAGAACATTTAGTAAAGAAAATGAAAATTAAAGAAGAACAAATTTCCAAACTGTTGAAGCATCAAGACAGTGTAAGAAAGCTTTAGTAAAAGATTTTAATAAAAAATTAATATACATGGATTCAGTGTTATATCTCTATAAGACCTTCCAAATTTGAGATCTGTATGTGTGACTTAGTGATAAAGTGATAGGAGTCACTTGGGCTTGTTATAGAATAAAGCCATCTATCCCATTGGAATAATATGTCCTCCCATGTAACTCTCCAAGATAATATAATGAAAAGGGAGAAAGTTTAGTTATGTATTCAAAAATATCTTTGGGAAAATTGTGGGATAGCTGAATATGCTTTGCTGGCCTCCCAGTTACCCTTTCAGTATTCTTTCCCCTTATCTTTCCCTCCCCTAGTGCCTTAACAAAGCCCCTTATGTTGACAGGTCTCTTATCTATTTCCATACATAAACGTGGCTCCTTAAGCAGTACCCCAATCCTTAAACCACTATTTCTACTTTTCTGGAACGAGCTTGCTGTGTTGCATTACCTGAGGACCTGTGCTCAGCTAGCTATGATGAGTTGTTGAAGGGGACGCTATTCTTGCATGTGAATTCTTAATAACTAAGAATGGCATGACAATTTCAATATTTTAACAGTGGAATCATGAACTATTATAATATTTTATCCCAAGACAATGACTCCATAGGTTGGATTAATAGGATCATTATACTGTTGGAGCAGAAGACAGAGGGAGTCTTTCTAGAAACCCTCAAGTCTCATTGCGTAGCTATTTGCCTATATAGTAATCAATATCCATATAAATTGAAGGTATTTTTACCTCACAATTAAGGCTCCCCCACTTTTATAGGGCAGTAATAAAGTATGAAGAATTTTACTGTCTTTATTATTCTATGGCCAATAAAGAAAGAATGAAGAAAATGAAAGTTTTGAAACATATTTTATTTTTCTGAATTTTAAGAATATAGTACGTAAAAATTTTTGTATGATCGTGTTCTGGTGAAGATTGTATAACTTGTTCACTTAGAATTGCATAGAAGAAACTTGAAGGGAATAGAAGAATAGTCATATTTTTAAAATTTAGGCAGTCTGTATGTTATATTTTGAAAAATATTATTTATATTCCATAATAGCTATAGCAGTATAAATTTTAAGTGTTTTATCATAGTAAATTTAATATCTGCAGTTAAAATTACCTTAGACAAATAAAACAGGTATTTAGCCATTGTCTGGATCAGCTCTACCAATTAGGCCTGTGCATCAGTGAAATAAGACTAAGTAAACCTCAGCGCACATTCATCTTGTCCTACTTTGGCCTTCCCACATATACAGTTTTTGTCCTACTCAAAGTTATCCCAACTTGAATTATGCTCTAGTCGTTATGTATATGTTTTTCTTTCACTAATAAGAGCAGTAAGCTCCTTGAAAGCAAGTATAGTTTTATTCATTATATGTCTACTTGACTAGTACAATGTTAAGCATATAATAGGCATTAAATAAATAAAAACTTAATGAGCTTTTTAATTTCATGTAATCTTTAAATCCATCTATTGCAGAGTATATTTTTAATGTTTTTGACTAAAATGTTGGATTTTTTTTTCTCTCTAGGTCCGTAAACTACAGCAAAAAGTTCAAAACCCAAAGATGAGTGAAGCTTCAGATATTCAACGAGAAGATAACAACCCTAAAGCATCAAAGAACATAAAAAATAGCCCCAGAAAATGTTTGCTAACTAACTCTCTTCAGAAGAACAGCAACTTTCATCCAATACGAGTTCATAATCTTAAAATGAAATTGAGAAGAGATGATATCATGTGGGAACAGTAACACGGTAGAAAAACTGTCACCTTAAATGAACTTTGTCAATGAGATCTTGACTGTCTAAAGTGGTTTTAATTTAATATACCTTTATGAAATTTTGAATTATGTTTCTAGCCTCTATAAAGTGGTAAGTTGTAGTATTTTTTAATGCCTGACCTTCTAAGAGTCCCAAATAATAAATGATTGCTTTTTTGTTTTTCTTAATTACTAAAATGCCTAATCTTACCATATTATAGCAACATTGTTCACTTTTCATATATCTTAAGCTAAATCTAAGAAATTATACTGGATCAATGATATTTAAAATTGAATTAAATTTGAAATACCATTTGAAGTACCACTTTACTTTTTCATTTAGTCGGTTTGTAACCCGAAGAACCAATATAAAATGAACAGAGTACGGAAGGTTTTAACCTTCCAAGTACTTCCTCCCTATCTTGTTTTAGAGCTGTGAAATGTCTTCTTGTTTTTGAAGGTTTTTTTGGAAAGGGAAAAACTTGATGAGCAAGGCTTTAGCCCACATTTCTATGACAGTTACAAATAAGAACACACTTAATTTTTAGATGACAACTCAACTGCAGAAGCTTTCCTCTGCTACTCTTATTCTCTTTTACAAATCTAGTTTTATGACTACATCTTTTGATGACTTAGTTTTTGCATTTTATATATATAAGGAAGTATAAGAAGTTGGACATTTCATTACCTCATCCAGCTAAAGTTTGGGGAAATATGGTACATTCTTATTTTTTTATATTTTTAAATCTGTGCTATAATAAGAGATTTTTTTGTGTGTATATGCTTTATACTGAATTTGCACTTATTGACCTATCTTTCCAGAAGCCTATGGAAACTAGTACAACTCTTCTGAACTTTTTTGGTTTCTCACTGAAATCTTTTGGGACAACTAAAGAATTGGAATCATCGACTTAAGTAAAAATAAAAGACTGACAGAAAAGGCGTAATAGAAGGGAAGAACTCAGAAGATAGGGTGGCAGTTTAAGAGGTGGTGATTCTAAAGGGACAGAGTTGAAGGTACATCTTTACTGAATCCACAGCTGAGGGAATGTTCAAGCTATAGATGTAAAAGAATTTTTGGTCAGGATCTTGGGGAGCTAGGAAAAGCAATTTTAAAAGAGTCTTTATGTCCTAGGAAATTCCCCAAAAGTGTGTGTAGGAGAAAGGGGTAATTGTGGTCCTCTTGGGGTGCGGGGGGAGCGAAGAGAACTATAATTTATTCTCAGTGAGAGAAAATGTGCCATGTTAGAAGACCTTTCCATCCCTAAAGTGGGGAGATGACTGAAAATGGGCACTTGGAATTGCCCTTGAAAATAACTGATGGCAGAGATATGTTTCTCTCCCTTTGATTTAAACAGTACAAGTGTCCTTCATCCAGTTTCACTCCTTCTCTATCAGCTCCTTCAGCCCCAGAGATGGTCCACAGAGTGTCTCATCTAAACTCTGTTTCATCACCTTACCTATTTTTCTATGTTGCCTTTCATTCTCAAGAATGTGAGTTATATAGTTTATGCTTAGCAAAAAGAAAAAAAACTCACCAGAATCATAATGCAGCTCAGCCCTATCTTTCTGTGCTTCATTTTCTATGCATTTAAGAAGATGGCTGAATGTATTTAGCTTATTAGTAGTGAAGTCATTACTTATGAAAATGTATTTCTAAAACAAAATACCATAAAAAAAATAAAGTAATTTTAGGAACACTTGAAGATTTAGATGAAGAATTGAGAATTTTCTTGAAAAAATCAGTGTATTGTACAGAATTTCAGAGTTGGGAGACTTGAGTTCAAATTGTGACTCTAACACTTAGTAGCTTAGGCAATTAAATAACTTTTCGGAGCCTCCATTTCTCATTTCTAAAGTGGAGATTATATTATTACCTACCTCACAGGGTTGTTGTGAGGAGTAAATGAAATAGCATGTTAAAGCACGTGGCAGAAAGGTTAGCACTGAGCAAAAATAAATGTTAAATCTGAGTGGCAAAAAAAGTTGTCAAAAACCTAAGTTTATATGACTTAAAGCCTGAAAGCAAAAGCCAAAATGTATTTGTCATAAAAGTGGGAATATTCTAATTAACTTGTTTTTTTGAGTGGGGAGGCTTGCTTGTTCATTTTTTATTTTTCTGTGTGACTATGAGGAGATTCACTTTTGACTTTTCCCTAGCTCAGGTTTCTAGCAGGACGGGGTAAAGAATACAGTGCTGCAGTGGTGCAGAAATACATAATCACACACAATAACTTGGTTTGGAGTCTGTTTTGGTTGTTGGAGTGACATTTCTTATTGAGAGACAAGAAAGAATTATCTCTTGTTGTTCCATCACAGCTATTGAACTAAAAATGTATCTGAGCTCACAGACTGCTGCTTGCCAGAGCCTTTCACTCCTCGGGGTGGAGCAAATGACTTCCTTCCTGGCCCGGGGCAGTCCATGGTCAGTGTACAGGAGTCACTGTAGCAACCCAGTAGCTGTGCTCTACCTCGCAGAAACCTGATGGAGTATCACTGATTTTGTTAACTTAAGTGAAAAACAGTGTTGTTTGTTTTTTTAGTCAGAAATTGAAAAAGTAAAACTAGAACTTTCTAGCCAAGACAAGTCTCAACTTTGATGAAACTATGAAACTAGAGTGTTTGAAGCAGCAGGTATTGTGAATATTCTAATCTTGGAAATAGGAGTTGGAATCTTGAATTAGCCGTACTTGTTTGGGTTATTGGAACTCAGCCATTTTTAGTAGGTTGTAGCTAAAGATAGGAGAGTCAAAGGAAAATGCTCAGTTTTCAACAGTGTAAGATTAAGGAAGGGGATACTTAATATACTGAGGTAGCATACTAAGGGGTGGTGTACTTCAAAATTATTTTGAGCTTTTTGTATATCTTTTAAAAATATAATTTTAACTATAAAGTAGTATTCTTAGTCTGTTATAAGATATCAAAAGTTAAATTCAAATTTGACTCATAATGTGAGAAATAAAACTAAAGGGAAAAGGCTGGTCAGTGATGCATGATAGAGGATGTGCTCTCCATGGCCTCCAAGGCCAAAAATGCACCAGCTGCTATCGTTGGTGTAGAGCACATAGTGAAACTCCTAATGGGACTTCCTGGAACTCTAGTCAGCTATACTGAAAGCTGTGGCTACTCAGAATATTTAATTGCATGTGAGATTTAGATAAGTACAAGCTGACTCCCAGATGTACAAGACAAGTCTCTAAAGCATCTGTAAGATAAAAACAAAACAAACAAAAAAACAACAACTATGGATGCCATGGCACCTTTTATTTAAAGCAAAATGAAGATAAAATAATATTGATTGTCACTGATCTGAAAATGAATTTATTTCTTGATGATTAAATAGACTTGCCAATGCCTTAGCCATTATCTTCATGACCTATATGATTATTTTCATGTAACTCCACCTTTAATTCCCTTTTTGTATTTTGTTATGTAAGAATTTATCATAACAAAATTATAAAGTACAGTTTAAAAATATTGTCTAGACCAGAGTTTGTTTTTATTATATGTATAGATTAATTGTTTACTTAAAGAATCAGGTGGGTTTTGTTTTCTTGGTGGGTGTTTTGGGAGTGTTCTCCTTCTTGATATAGAGTCATTTGGTGAGGATTCTACTAGACATTATAGGCAATCAGAATTATAAATGAACATTACCCCCACTAAAGAAATGTATTTCCTGTTATGTGTGCATGTTCCATGGTATACCCATGTGTTTAACATTCTAGTAGAACATAGAGAAGTAAATTGACCTTATTTATGTTACTTTATGCTCAGAGACAGTTTGTGACGATCTAAAACTTGTTAGTGACCAGTTCTGTAGTCTGTAATGTTGGGAGACTGCATTCAGGGGTTGGTGGTTAGAAGAGGAATGTTGGGCATTATCAATTATTAAAGGAAGGTAAAAGTTATTTGAGTGATACAATCGGCTTTCTAGAATCCTCTAAAATAAGGGTGATGTTAGCTACCATACTTTATGCCTAGATTTTCCTGCCTAGATTTTGCTCTTCTAGTTTTCCTGCATTCTTTAGATCTCACTCAATTTATTGCTTCCTCTCAGAAACCCTCTTTAAGCCTCCCCTTCACATCTCTGTCTTCTCCCAAATCTAGCATAGCTGCCACTTCTATATATTTCTCTTGTCTTTGCACTTAGCACACTTTCTTGTTATTGTTTGTCTTCCCTATATATAGGCTGAAAGCTCCCTACGGGAAAAATTTTTTGTTGCTTGCCACTTATAGCCCAGCATCTAGCATCATCCATGTCCCATAAGTAGCCTCTCAATAAGTGTTTGATAACTTATTTCATGGAAATATATTAACCTGATTTGGTGGTCTCATCTTACTGAATACGTGTTGGGTCACCTACTGCTGTTTCAAGTACCAGTTTAGCTACTCTACTGTTTCGCCTTTCAAGGATATGTGACCATATTTTACATAAACACTGTTTAAATTATTCTAGTAATTTACTTTTTATTTGGGGGTACAGACAACAGGCAATCTAAATGATGCTTTCTTTTTATATTATGCTAAGAGGAAGAAGTTCAAGAGCCAAGGTAGTTCTTTATTTGTATATTAGAATGGTTTGGCTTGTTCATTCAGGAAATATTTATCAATCTCTAATAATAAACTATTTGTTGATCTCAAGATACTGTGCTAGATGCTATGGGAGATTCAAAGACAAATTATGCATGGATTCTGTCTTTTAGTTGCTTATAATTTGATAGGGGTGATGAGACATATATAATACAAAGAAGAAAACGTGACATTAAAGGTATAATGACTAAAATAGAGTAGATGCTCAACATATATTTGTCTACTAAATATTTTTTCTAATCTGTTAATTAAGTTAGCCTGTTTGTATTTCTTTAGTCTCTCTCTTGATATAAATAGCTTTCATCCATTTTAGCAATGTTGATCTAGGATTCTTAATCTTCTTTGGGTTTGTTGATTAGATACCAGTTTACCAAGTAATTTTAACTACTGTCCACATAAACAGTATTAAATTCAAAGTCACAAGTAGAAAAAATGGGCATGAAACACTAAAAGAAATAGGAAGGAAGTAGAGAGTGAGAACCAGAAATCAAGCAATAATACATTAGACTAAAACAGCATAATATGCAGAAAGTTAATATACAAAAGTTATATTCTAGAGTCAATTATTGACTTGCACAGAATATGCAAATGATTGCCACTCACTTCCCCTATGAATCTAAGCCACTCAATTTCCTCATATTTCATCTTTCTTATCTGTTAGACCAAGTCATTGTTTTTCACACTGCAAGTCATAGCCTGTTAATGGATTGTGAAATCAGTTTAGTAGGTCACTAGCAACATATTTGAATGATAGAGAACAGCATTGAAAATATCAGAGTATATCACTCATAGAGAAGGTAGCCAATGTTTTGTGAAACTTTGTGAGTACTAGATTATAATTTAAAATGTAGTCTTAAATGTTACTTGGAGAAGAAAAATTGGCTATTAATAAATGTTCAGAGAATGAATTTGAAAGATGTAAAGGAAAGTGAGGTAATCAGTTTAAAATAGGAATACCCCCAAGTACCCTGCTATGGCTCTGGCAATCTATTCAACCCAGAAATACTATTACAAACCTCTTGTATGTTTTACAAATAGAAATCCTAATCAATACTATTACATTGTCTGGTCTATAGGATACTCTTGTCAAACACCACTACATTACAAAAACGTTGCTTTTTAAATGTGAACACATTGTATTTAACATAAATCCTTTAACAAATGACCTCACTGTTCCTCAGCCATTTTTGCTATCTTGTCACTACCTCTGTGTCGAATCTAACCAAGTATGGGTCTTATGGTTGAGAGAAATTCGATAAGCAATATTGGAGACAGTTTTAAAATTCATAAAGATATGAAATTTGCAGGTAAAAAACTGTGCATGTCTTGAATCTGAAATGAACAAAGGTTTATCACTTCAGAAACCCTTTTGTCCTAGGATTAACAATCAACAGCACTAAAAAAACCTAATAATTGATATACCATCAAATGTGGCCATCTTTAAAAATGTCATTTTACTGAGTAATAGACCCAATAAAATATTTTTATTTTTATTTATTTATTTTTTGATGCCTACAGCACCTGGTATTCCTAGGTGGTCTCCCATCCAAGTACCAGGTCTGGCCCTGCTTAGCTTTCAAGATCAGGCACATTCAGGATGCCTTGGCTGTAGACTAAAATATCTTTAAATGAATGAGTGGAACATATAAATATCTTACCTGAAAAACAGCTTCATTAAATAAAATAACTAACTGAGAGACTGTATTTCTCTGACTTTTGCTATTGCACTCAACATACTTTTTGTGGCCATATCAGTCCTCAGCTATGATCAGAACGTAGGAAGAAGTGTCGTTGGGAAGTAAGCATTAGGAAGATGTTAATAACAGAATTCTACCCACTTGTAAAAGTTTATTCACCACTACAAATTATTAAAGTCGCTTAAATAGTTAAAAAGATTTAAGTCTTTTAGAAAAGAGGAACATAAAGTGAGCCAGACCTTCTAGTCATAGCTAAAACAATACTTTTGACCTAATTTTGCTTAATCCAATTAAGTAAATTTTAAGATAATTTCTGGAAAACCTTGCAAGGTATTTTTTGGTTAGTTTTACTTAAAATTAAATGTACATTGATTTGTAGGGTATTTCTTAGAAAAAAAATCTATTCCTGAACTAGTACAGAATGTGAAATATTTCTTGCCTGAAATATAAGATTAATGTTTACAGGTCAGTTGCCCAGAATCTTCTTGCTGAATTGGAAAGTATTTCACTTTTCATCACTAAAGGTCCTTTTAACTTTATAAATGTATTATTTAAAACATAAGCCATATTGGTACACAGGAAACCCATTTCAAATTAAATTTTAAAACAATCCTGAGAATTCTATGGAACACTTATGATTTTATATTTTATAGTTTCTAGCAAAATAAAAAGTATCTTTAGTACCTTAAAAATATTTTTTCAGAGATAGCTAAATCCAAAATATGTAGTATATATGAAAGAATAGCACTATTAATATCTTAAATATTAAATGCTTGAATATATAACATAAAAAGCATCATTACCTTCATTTTAACAAAAAAACTAAGCTACAAATTTAAAGCTGAGAAATTTAGTACCAGAATTAAAAGAATTTCTAGGTTATAAATTTCTATTTTTCTCAATAGTAACAGATCTCTTAAAAATTTATTCTATGATTTTATGTATATAACTTCTCTTTGATAATCTTGGAAGAATTTACATCAGTTATTACATACTTTGATTCTCTCTTGTTGTATGATTTAAATATTGGGCACTTAAGCCTAATTTTTAGTGAGGGTTTTTTTCTCTTTGTTCTTTTATGGGATAGTGCTGAAGAAGGAGGGGTGTGTCTTTGGTATTTGGGTAGGATATTTACCTGCAATTCTAATTCTCAGAGCTACTTCTGAGCATTACTATGGATATGTTACAAAAAGTAGAGTTTGATTCTCTTAACTAGCCTACTAAAATACCACTGATTCAAACTACCACCTGCTTAAATAAAACACAAACCACTCAGAAACTAAAACATTTTAAAAAGAAAGGTATTTACAGGCAGAGAAGATTTGCAAAAGTCCAAGCTTTAAGATAGCTTTATCAAAATTAAAATATAATAAGTATTTAAAGGGCATGGGGGGAACCTACAAAATTATCGAGGTCACCAACTTTATAGTTAACTCTCTTCAAAGTGGAAAACAGTTGTCTCATAATTGACAATTCCAAAGTCAGGGATAAAGTTTTTATTCTTATACTTAAGCACAAGGCCCTCGCCATAAATCAAGCTGTTTTGTAGACTATTTGGCAGGGCCTACAGCCCCCAGGTAAACAAAAATATAAGGCAGAATATTCCAAGTGCTTAACTATTATCTCTCAGGAGCTGAGCAAGGGCTAAACCTTTGTTTAGAATATGAAAAGTTTATACCAACCTGGACGTGCTGTGCTAATCCCTTACTGCAGGGTATTGTTTTACTTTGTTTTCTGACTCTGGAACATGGTGTTTATTTTTTACCCAGCTGATTACAGTGTCAATTTTGCCTCTAAATCTCAACATAAATTTGCTTTACAATTTTCTGACACAGTATTACTACAATGTTTTGTTTTATTTGATCAGTTTATTATATCTGTGATTTAAAAAATGCTTAATGCACAGAGACCTTCTTGTAATCTGGTTTATAGAGCTAGAGATGTGTGATTCTGAAACTGAAGAGTTAACTTTGCCTGGAAGATTTGTAAAGTCTATGAAGTTATGTGTAAGATATTGCTTTTATCTTCCCATATGCCGAGATCAGGAACCAAGAACCATCCAATCCACCTTGGCCAAGTTTCTTGGACCTTGTTTAATAATGGACTTGCCATACCTAATAAGATTTGAGCATGACTATGGTTACAAAAATAATGTTTTAATTACTGCCTGGTAGGAAAGAGAACAGATACACAGCTATGAAAAGTAAAGGAACTAAGTGAAGGCATCTTGTATGTTTACCCCTTTAGGGTACTTTTGTATTTTTTGTCATTTTCTCCAGAATTATTATTTTTATGTTTTCTTGACAGTATATTACTTATAAACTATATTAAGAATTTTCATAGAATTCTTTTATGAATTACAAAGGGTCAGTTAGAACATATCATTTAAAGAATGTTTCTTTCCAGTTTACACAAGTGTAGCCAATAGAGAGTTTGAAGAAAAAAAGAAAGGAATTTTTCATATATGTCCTTTAGAAATAGAACATTAGCCATAATTAACTCACTTAGTCCTAGGTAATTCATTCTTGTTTTTTGGATTTAAGGTGAAGCAATCAATTTCATGAAGTCACCTGCTTCTAGATTTAAAGAATTGTAGAAATCCTGATTCTGTCTTTTGGTACTCTATTTATCAAGCTCTGTCAGCTTATAGTGAAAAATCTGTTTACATAAATCTACTTCCTGTTAAGTCAACAGTTATAAATATAGTAAAAGTCTACTGAGGCTTTTATTCTTTTTATGTTTCTTCCAAAAGACTCAGTTTATATTCTGTAGCTTATAGTAGGGACTTCAGGCAAATGCAAGGAAAAAGTAGAAACTCTGTGGATGAAAGTCTCAGTGGCTCAGGTTAATCTGTAATAGCCAACAATACTAGAATAGTGGAGGGTGGAATTCATTTTTCTTAATAGTTACCTGGAGAAGAAAAAATTAAAAAGTCTCCAGTTTCTTTTAATTTATCCCATAAAATATTTTGAGATCGTCACCTGGAAAAATATATTTCTTTAAAAAAATTAATTTTTAAAAAATAGTTATTGTGCCCGTCTTTATGGAGATGAGTATGCTTCTGTGCATCCTGAAAGTTACTCAATTGCTAAAATGATCTTTATTTTACATTTATGTTAATACATTTTACTTAAATGTACTTAGCTTAAATTCCTCTTACTCATTTGTAAGTTATTTTCTTATAGAAGACTTGATAAGCAATATGCCTTTTACAGTATTTTTGAGCTAATAAAAAATCTAGAATATACCGAACATATCTAATTATTTTTAGCATCTCTTTTATAGGACAAATGAACAAATCTTTATGGTTATCTAGTAGCTGTTTGGGAAACCTCAAAGACAATTTTGATGTAAAGACATAGTAATAGTTTGTTATTCTGAATTTGGGGACCGAATTTAGGAAATACAATCTCAAAAAAAAAAAGAAGAGAAAAGATATGTTTACGTGACTAAATAAGAAAGGTTACAGGCACTATTTAAAATAACTAAGCATTAAATAATGATATTTATCAAGAACTTTTTCAAAGATAAGGAACTTTAACAAAATAGTTCAAGGGCATGAAAAAGTACAAAATATTAGGCTTTCAAGAGTATTTTGGTAATATAAAAAACCTCTGCTATTTGGGCATTGAATGTCCTTTAACTGCTTTTTGTTCAGAGAAGACATATACTCAAAAATCAATTTGTCACTTTAACAAAGAAAATTCAAACTCTAGATTTCCTTTTTTTGGATGCCATCCATATTTTATAGATTAGGATTCACAAGTCATTTTCTCAATCTTATGAATAAATTCATTTATATCTAGCTAGTTTTGTAAAATAAGGTAATACATTTATACTTCTTTCAAATTTATTATTTGTAGGTATTATAGCCCAAGACAAAGTCTATTTCCTCTCAAATCTTCTACAACCTACTGTAACCCTCAAATCTTAAAAGCATCAAGAGTAAAGACATATTACTTTCTAAAAAAGCAACAGTAAGACAGATGACTGATTTTCTTACTGAAATGGAAGCCAAAAGACAATGTACTGAAAGAAAAAAAATATTTCTACCTTTTAAAATATCCTTTAGAAGTCATGGTAAATAAAATATTCAGACAAGTAAAAGCTGAGGGAATTCATTGGCATCAGAGTCACACTAATAAATATTAAAGAAACCCATTTTCCTTTAGTCTACTTTCCTGAAGTATGGATCTTCAGGAAAAAAGAGCAGCAAAAAAGATAAATATATAGGTAAAGTTTTTAATTGACTTTTAAAGCAGCGAAAATAAAATGTATTCTGGCATTTATATGTAGAAGTAAAGTACAAAACAGTTGCATAAATTATAAGAAAGAGGTACATGGACTTAAATCATTGTAAAGTTTTTATTCTTTGGACAGTGACAAAAAATACTAGTTTAAGGTAGTAATAACTCAAGGATGCATATTGTGATCTAGAGAAATGATTATCAAGTGTGGTCCTTTGAGAAGCAGCATAAAAACTGGGAATTTCTTAGAAGTGAAAACTCAGGCTTCCCTCATACCTACTAAATCAGAAAATTTGGAGGTGGGGCCTAGAAATTTATGTTTGAACAGGTCCTCTAAGTGATTCTGATGCATACTAAAGTTTGTGAACCACTGCTCTAGGTAACTACCAAAAAAAAAAAACAACGGGATAATTAAAAATCTAATAGAAGAGGTAAAATAGAATAATGATATTGATTAATCCAAAGTAATAAAGGAAAGAAGGAATAAAGAATAGATGGGACAGACACACAAGCTAAAAGAAAGGGGATTGGAAAAGATATTTCATGATGGACCTAGAGGGTATTGTGCTGAGTGGAGTAAGTCAGATAAAGACAAATGCCATATGATTTCATATACATGTGGATTCTAAAGAACAAAATCAACAAGAGAAATAAACTCAGATACAGAGAATATTTTGAAGGCTACTAGATAGGAGTGAGTTTGGGGGATCTATGAGAAAGGGCAAAAGGATTAAGAAGTACAAATAGTTACAAAATAGTCATGAAGCTATAAAGTATATCATAAGGAATATAGTCAACAGTATTGTAATAAATATGTAAGGGAGCAGAGGGATACAAGACTTATTGGGGTGATCACTTTGTGAATTATATAGATCTGTAATCACTATTCTGTACAACTGCAACTAATATTGTATACCAACTATAATTTTTAAAACTCTGAATTGTACACTGTAAATAGCAACTGTCTATTATATTTCAGTAAAAAAAAATAATAGATGAGATAAATTGAAAAATACCATGAATAAATTACATAGTAAGACTGTTCATTTAAACCAAACTATATCAGCAATCCCATTAAGTGTAAATGAACTAAAATGCTCCAATTAAAAGACAAAGATTTTCAAACGGGACTTAAAAAGACAAACTATTTAAAAGAATTTAAAAAGATACCAATAAACACTAACCCCTAAAATATAAAAGTTTGTGTGACTGTATTACTAGTACATAAATTTGACTTTAAGAAGTATTCCTAGAAATGAAGAGATGTCATAATAATAAAAAGTTTAATCCAGTGAAAAACAGTTTAACAATTCTGTTTGTAGTCAAAAATAAAGCTTCAAATTATAAAACTAAAATGTCAGAGTTAAATGGAGAAATAGATAAATCCATAACAATTGTCAAAGCTTTTAATATACCTATTTCAATATATTATAAAGATCAGAAAAAATCAGTAAACATGTAAGAGATTTGAACATTATGAATTTACTTTATCTAATTGACCTAGAAAGAATAACAGAATATATATTTTTTTCAAGTGTACATGGAACATTTACCAAAATAGACTATATGTTAGGCTATAAAGCAAGCTTAAAATATTTTTTAAAATTGAAATTATGCAGTGTATGTTCTCAGGCCACAGTAAAATCATACTAGAAACTAAGAACAGACAAATAGAACCACTTCTAATAACTAATTGGTTAGATATAGATTAAAGAAGAAATCACAATGGAAATTAGAAAATATTTCAATGAAAAGTAATAAAAACACAACATCCAAAAGGGTGATACAACTAAAACAATGCTTAGAAGAGGGATTAAAAATAATTGATCTAAACTTCCTTCTCAAGAGCTAGAAAAAGAAGAGCAGGTTAGTAAGATAGTAAAAGGAATGGTATAATAAATTACTAGCAATAAATATTATGTAAATTAATGATAAATGAATAGTACTTCAAAATAATTGATTTAAATGAACTAATTGGTATAACAATTGAATATAAATAGATGATAGATAGATAGATAGATAGATAGATAGATAGATGATAGATTAATAATAAAAGCAGAAATCAATGAAAGAGAAAGCCAGCAAATTAGAGTAAACAATAAAACAAAGTACAGGTCATTTTAAAGATTCATAAAATTGTTATATCCCTAACAAGATTGATCAAATGAATACTGACATATTATCAATATCAGGAATGTAAAAAGAGACAGCACTACACATCGTATAGACATTAAAAAGATAAAAGTCTTCAAAAGATAACATTAAGAAAGTGAAAAGACCCACAGAATGCGAGAAAATATTTACAAATCACATATCTGATAAAGAACATGTATCTAGAACATAATATATTAAACTCATACAATTCATCAATTAAAAAAAAAACTTAGTTAAAAAATGGGCAAAGAATCTGAATAGAAATTTCTCCAAAGAAGATATACAAATGACCAATAACACATGAAAGGATGCTCAACATCATTAGCCATTAGGGAAATGCAAATCAAAACAACAATGAGACACCACACCCACTAGGATGACTAAATTAAAAAAAGGTAAGTGTTGGCAAAGATATGGAAAAATTGAAATCTCATACATTGCTGCTGGGAGTGTGAAATGGTGCTACTGCTTTGGAAAACAGTCTGGCAAAAACTTTTACATGAATGTTTATAGCATTATTCATAATAGCCAAAAAGTGGAAACAACCCAAATTTCCATCAAGTGATGAACCAATAAACAAAATGTAGTATAGTCATACAATGTTATTTGGCTATTAAAAGGAATGATATACTGATACATGCTAAAACATGGATGAATCTTGAAAACATGCAAATTAAAAGCCAATCACAAGACCACATATTGTATGTATCCATTTATGTAAAATTTCTAGAATAGGTAAATCTATAGAGATATAAAGGAGATTAGTGGTTGCCTATAGCTGAGGGTGGGGTGGTTTAAAGAAAGATGGGAATAGCTGCTAATGGATATGGGATTTCTTTTAGGGTGATAAAAATATTCTAAAATGGATTGCACAACTCTGAATATGCTAAAAATTATTGAATTGTGCACTTTAAATGGGTTAATTGTATCTCAACAAAGCTATTAGAATACAAAAGGATATTACGAATAACCTTACACCAAAAAAATATCATCTACTTAGATGAATGTTCTTTTAAAAAATTAACACAAAAAAGTAGAAAATATGAATAGTCATATCCTGTTAAAGATAAGAATCTGTAATTAAAACATTCCCATAGAGATTTTCAGGTTGAAAAATGTTCCACAAGTGAATTAATTCAAACATTTAAAGAAGAAATAATACCAATCTTAAACTTTTTCAGAAAATAGAGAAGATTGCACTTCACAACTTTTTCTCAAGAGAGCAATATAATCTTGATACCAAAACCTGAAGGAAATGACAAGCTGATTTCTCTCATGAATGTAAATACAAAAATCCTAAACAACATAGTAGCAAACTGAGTTCACTTTTCTTTTAAAAAAGAATAAATCATGGTCAAGTGGGGTTTATTCCAAGAAAGCATTTTGGGATCAGCAATCAAAAATCTGTGAAATCTACCACATTAACAAATAAATGAGGAAAATCACATGATTATCTCAATAGATGCAGAAAACACATTAAATGCAATTTAATACACACTCAAGAAAATAAAACGAAATTCTTGGTAAACTACAAGTAGAAGCAGATTATCAATTCAGATCGTCAAATTTATCTGTCACATGTGTCCCCTCACCCAACCAAAGGTCATGGTCTAGAGCCACACTGAAGAGAACACATTAATGCGTTTGTCTAAACAATGCCCAGGGGATGGTGGAGCTGACTCGGAAGGAACCCGAGTGCTTGAGTATCTTCAAGGAGCGGGTAGGTGAACCCTTCACATCAGCACCCTTACGTTAGACACACGTAAGCAACTTTGTTCTTTAAACAATGAAGACTGTCACTATTTGTTTAGTTTAGTCTTACCCCTACTGATCTAGAAGACAGTATGTAATATAAATAAGAGAAATTTCATTTGCACATAGGAAGAATATTTCATGATCAGTGTTGACCAAATGTTGAACATGTTTCCCCAGGAAATTTATAGAATGTCTATCTGGAGATTTTCATGAAGATCAAATTGCCCCACAGTGATAGGGCCAGCATGCTTATCAGTTTAAATTCTGGCATTGGCTGGAATAAAAATTATTTTTGTTTTGGTACACATTACATTGCTAAATCTTAGTGGCTTTAAAAATGCTTGAAGCTCTGCTGATTTATGAGTTTGATAGTAGGCTTGATGCATTTACATTTATCATAATTACTGAAATATGTGAACTTATTTCTACCATACTTCTTTTTGTTTCCCTTTTTCTCTCTTGTCCTGCCTTCTGTTGGATTTAAAAGACCCATTCCTGCCCCTTAGCTCCACTTGTTTGAGAAGCTCTGGTTACATTTCTATTCTTTTAGTAGTCACTTTCAAGTTTTTGACATGCATTATACATTTTTCTAGCAGCGTCTAAAGTTAGTACATATTTCTCTTCTAACTATGCTTGCTTTAACCCCATCAAAGCTCACTTTAATGACCCTCTGAACACCCTCAAACCCTGACCAAGCTAATCTATATCTTAAAGCTTAGATTTTACCACTTTTGAAACACGTAAGGGGTTTTTTGTTTGTTTACAATCAATAGTTAAACATACTTATTTTTTAAAAAACACAATTTGTCAGTTCTTGAGAATCTCTTTTCTGAAACTTTAAATGAGGGTCCAGTGACAGTCTGACACAGAGTAGGTGCTCAATAAATGGAACCTACCCTATCACCTCCTCCCAAAATAAACGGTCGTTTGTCTCTTTAAGACTAGACATGAGTGCTCAGCAGACATGGATTCCTCCAAGTTGGATCAATTTCATGGACGGTTGTCAAAGATGGACTTCTCCTTATGTTAATTTTATGAATACTGTACCTGGCTGTGCAGCAAGCTAAATGGTGCGGGATAAAATGTTCTCATTTCTGAGCTGCAAAGTTTTGAAACTGATTAGGAAATGAAGGCAGAAAGCCCATTCTTTGGGAGAAGAATCAGCCAGTCTGTGTTGCTGCCGGTTTTGGCTGTGGTCAGAATGCAGCTGTTAAGGCAGCTGTTTAACTGTTTGCCCAACTTGAAAGGACACTGCCAAGTGTCAAATATTTTTCATAGCAACATTTACTTTCATTAGGGACAACAACAGTGCATTTTATTGAGCTCCAGCAGTGTGCCAAACATGACAGATTTATTACTCAGCAGGTTCACAACCTAGGCTGAATATGTATGCTCATTTCCAATTTTAATATTTTTTTAGAAAGGCTCCCCAAAGAAGCTGCCACACCAAACATCTCTACAGTTTAATTATTTGTTGAAATGGCAGCAGATTAACTTGAGAAAATGAAATATCTCTGAAGGGAAAAATGAAAATCTTAGAAATATCAAAGGAAAAAAGGAAGGCTTAAATATTTTAAACCTTTTTAATGTGACCTAAGAGTGACTTTGCCCCTACTTGCCCAGGACAGGTGAGGGCAGCAGTGGCACAGAAAACACATCATCTTCCTCTGCAATTCTGGGTCCCATACTGGGTCATCCAGTTAATCTATGTCATTATTTAGAAAATTGAAACTAGATACTAAACGATTGTGTTGAATTTGACAGGCTGTGAACTGAGTGGGGTGAGGGTTTATCAATAATTTAATAATAAAGGCTGTATGACAAATGTAAGCATTCAAAATGAAGAAAACATTCAAATGCACAAATGTGATTTTTTTTTTTCCAAACCCAAAAGTGCATGGATCATGATTAGCTCTCCACCCTCAAATATATGCCCTGGTCAGGAAGGAGCTCATGTGTTCAAAGGAGAAAAGTTCTAGGCATGTAGGGATCCTAGACACACTTATTTTTTGTTCCAGTTGAAGTGATATTAGAAGTCAGAGGTAACCGCCATTTATATAGCATTTAGTGTGTAATCCCCGCAGCCCTTATGAAGACTGTGGGAGTCAGATGTAGGATGCATTCTAATTTAATAAACTTTCTAATTTATTCTAATTTAATAAACAAAGCTGGAGCAGAGAAGGTTCTGAAGGTGAACTGGACTGAACAAAGCTAAGGTCAATGAAGATTCAATTCTATTTGCTCTTCTGTTTACTATATCGTAATTAAATCATAAATGACAAAAGTCTAGTCCAATTGTTTCTTTAAATTGCAAAAGCATACATTTCCACAAAGTTGACATGATTTCTTGGACAAAGATCGTCAAAGTCTCATACACTGGGTAATAATGTTCATAAAGTGAGTCAGCCACAAGCTTTGTTGCTCTTTTTGCAGGGATACAAAAAATAGTAAATGCGAGCCATGGATGAAATTTATAAGATCGCTTCCACAGAGAGGATCCAGATCTTGGAGAAAGAACTGGCTGTGCAATTGACTGAACTAAAGTCTGAGATTGAAGAACAGGGGACTCTTCAGGGAACAGCTCAGCGAGCATACAGGTAAACAGTGGCAGTGTGAAGGCGTGACCTTTAGGGTCTTTCACCCCACTATTAACCCCATAATCTCCATCAGCCACCCCTCTTCTTTTCACTTGGACAGTTGTCATTACCTCAAGCTCTGACTTGACTGCTGCTCCTATTTTCTAGAACTGTCAAGGCGCTTAGAGGCAATGTCTTACTAAAGAAAATAGAAACATGCTCTTACATTTCACAAATATCATTGTCTTAAAGTTCCAGAAGCTATTATATAAATCATACTCAATGAAAAGAGATCTAATTTTCTCCAATATTATTTTAATTGAATCTGACCTTGATTTCGATGGAAATTTCAAAACTTAAATAATGCTAGGTATTTGGTAGTGAATTCTGCAAAAAGATGTTCTATTAGGAGCTATTTTGTAGGTAAATGCTGCCAAGAATAGTTAATTTATTTTAGTGAGACAAAGTAGCCAGATCAGCCCCTGAATGGCAAGTCTCATGGGCCCCAGACCTTCTCATCCCTCTGTTTCTGTTACTGTCGATCAAGAACAAAATAAGGATTCTGTTAGGTTGAGGAGCCAAGAAAAACATAACGTGGATGGTGAAGGTTAGGTGGGAAGATCAGGAGAAGAAGCAGTAAGTATGTGCATTAGTATCTCATTTCAAAGATGATTCTGAAGAACCAGTAATTGGATGTTGAACAATTTAGTATTTAAAGCCCTTGGTCATGTGAAACAGACCAAGGGTTGTGTGATGAAGTAGAAAGATAATGGAATCATGCAGCTCATAATTTCTCTTAACTTTGGTTTCTTTACTTCATAAGTGAGGTTAAAAAAATATGTCTACCTTATAAAGATCAATTGAGATAATGCATGTTAAAGCACTTTGAAAACTGGAAAACACCATGAAATAATCAATCGAGTGCTGATATTATTACAACTTAAATGTCAAGCACAATGTGATAAGAAAGGCTTCCTAAACTCCCTTCTAGGACAGAGTGATGGAAAATTTATGGATACCTGTATTTCTCTACTCCTTCAATAATCTAACAAATACTTAGAGCACTTTCTGTTTCCCAGATGTCATGCAGGTTCTAGAGTCCAAAGAAAATGGAAAATGTGCACTCCTGATAATCACTTTAGCATAGTCATTCCCCACTAGACTGAAAAATCTATTAAAAGCTGGAGGATTACTCTACCTTAGTCATCTTCCTTTCTTCTTTCTTTTTTTTTTTGCATTCTTTTCCTCATTTTACCCCCTAAAACCCAGGCTGTTATAGTTGTCAAGTGCTTCATAAATCCTTGCTGAATAAATAAATGAATGTTGCATGAACAATACTTAAAGAAATGAGTGAATCTCTTTATAGTCTGATGCACATACCACTTATGTTCACCAATCTCTTCTGGATCATTCATAGATACTTTGAGATTTACTGAGAGGAAAGATATGATCTAAGTAAGAAAGAGTTGGAACAGCTAAACCCAGGACCCTACCGTCTCCCAGTGTGCCAAAGAATTAGAAGACAAGAGGGCAGGGAAGTGGTGGGTTTTATTTGTTTCCCTGACTGCCTGTTTAGTAAGTAGCTGGTCCCCTTTCTAGTTGCTTATCCATGAGGCAGTCAGGATTCAGATACCCAGTAATCACATAAATTATTCTTTTGATTTATTAATATTTTTACTTTGAAGTCCCTTTCAGAGGTCCCCCCCCTTTTTTTTCATCAAAGCCAAGATGTGAGGAGATAGGGGAGGGATTATCTTCAACTCCAGTTGGAACTTCGACACAAATGGCTCAGTGGTTTACTTAATCTCCTATAGCTGGGGGACCTCCTGTCAGCCTGGTGCTTTTTTCAAAGGATCAATGCTTCCACTTGAGGGGCAGGTGTGTGTGTGTGGGTGGGGTGGAATTCTGGCAAGTGTACCGTCTATTTTCATCTTTCTTAAAACTTATCTGTGGGAACTGGTAGGGTCATATGAACAACATCAACCGAAATTGTACTGCATACAATCCCCCTAAAATCTCAAGATGATCTCTCGCATTTGTTCCAGTCCCACCCTAAGAAAGTGGCAATGCAGCAGAGTTGCTGTCCCCTGAAGTTCCCAAAGCCGCCAAGCCTTGGGGAATATCTTACACCAAAGAGGGAAAGCTCCCTTCTTCCTGACTCAGGGTTCGACCCTCTTATTGGGTGCCCTCTTATTAAATGCTGCTTGTGCTTCCGCATGTCAGAGCTTATGGTGCAAATAATGCACTCGTGACCAGGCTTGGACTGCAGTCTATGAGGCTGAAGAAGTGGGCACTTTTTCCTAGAGATAAATAACTTTCCTGAAGCAGAAAGTTTGGCCAAAATGATTTCCAAAGTATTTCCTGTTTTATATTTAAAGGTCATTTTCATCCCTAGATAATTGAGCAAGAACATAAAAATAAGAACTTTTTTTTAGTTATAAGATACTGGTTTTATGTGTCAACTAGGGTGAGATATAGGTCTGATAAGCACAGTAGTCATTAGAGATAAAGTTACTGGAGGAAATACAGGTGGGAAAAAAAAGAATCTTCACCCTGTATTCTGGATTTGGAAGCAAGGAAGTAAAGCAGGAGTAGTAGGGAAAACTATGTTTGTGGGGGGAGAAGGAGAGGCAAACTGGCCCCAGGAGATGTTTAGCAAACACGAGGTACACACGAGAGAGATCCTGACTCAGACCGAAACATGTGGCCTTTACATGGCCTCAGCAATCCAGTGTAATATGATATACTAATTTAAAATGAGTAATTGTGAAGAATTACAGATTAATCAGGGCCTACCTATAATCACACCTATTACAGCTTCTATAATTACAGCTTTTATTGCATAAATCTTTCTGCAGCTCTATTAGAATACCAAAGGATATTTCTTACTATAGAAGAGAAAGAGAACTGGCTCTGAAGAGAACTTTACAGGTGAGTAGGAGAGTGAGCTATTTCAATACTACAATCAATTAGATTTTGCTAACCTGTTGGAAACTCTTTGCAGGAAAAAAAAAATTTTGAAGACAGAGCTGACTGACACTGGTTGTAAGAATGAAACAGCCTGATACTGAGCTCACTGCTGGATCAGAGTAGGCCACTACTTCTTTAGAGATAGCTGATTTTTGTGATGTTTTAAACTTTATAGTTCCTTGATTTGTGATGTTTAAACTTGTATTTGGAAATGTAGATATAATGGCTTAATGTGTTGTGTTAAAATGGTCAGAAATTTTATGTCATTTTCTGTCATACGCACTGATAATTTTATTATTTGCCCCTTTGCCTTTCTGTTGCCTGGCATTCAGGTGGCTGAGTCAAAGCCCCTTGTTATTCAAGCAGATGTCATGCAGAGGGAGCTAGAGAGCTGCCTAAGAAGAGAGTACACTCGTGAAAATTTACCTTTACTTCTGCTACAGGTAAGAGTCATTTCGCAGTTTGAAAAACAGGCCTGGAATTTAGTGGAAATGTATGAACAAAGCTTGCTTTCTAGCGTATCCTCTGGCCAGGGTAGGATATTCTCTACACGTGTGGTTTGCAGAACTTAGTATAAATGCTCCTCTTTGTTAGAGACCCATGTCATAGTTAGGTTCAGTTACAGCCACAAAACAATTTTCTACTAATCACTCCCTGTGCTGGAACTATAAGGCAATATGACATTGACTAAGATAGTCTCAGTCCTCAACAAGCTGTTAGCCAGCCTGGGGAAGATATTTCTGGAATTCATTCTCAAGAAAATAACACAACATGGAGAAAAAAACATTTCCATAAAGATTATTATTACAGCATTATACCAATAAAAGTGAAAGAAATTGCCCAAATGTCTAATAATAGGAGAGTTAAGGAAAAGTGTAGCACCTAATAGAGCATTGTTCTGCCACTAAACATTTTTTTTTGCATAAGAAATATTTATGTTATTATGTAATATTTTAAACAAAAATTGTGTGTACAAGAGAGAGAGACAGAGAGAGAGAGAGAAGAGAGGATGAATAATGGTCATGTAAAAAAAAATCACTTAAAGGACATAGACAAAAATTTATCAGTCACTGTCTTTGGATGGCAGGAAAATAAATTTCCTCTTTTTATTTTTATATATTTAAAAATTTTCTATAATAAGCATGTATTGTTTTGATTTTCAAAGTTTTTTGTTCTTTACTCTCGTGTTATGAGTTGTATCCTCACTCTGCATATAAATTAGTTCATTAGCAACTAGTTAGTAATTAATAAATGCATCACAAAGAATAAAAGGCATTGAGATTCTATTTGCAAGTCAAATTGTTGTCATTATCTTCATCTAGGATTCTTCACCCTATCATTTCTGGCATTCTTCATTCCTTTGTGTCTGTCAGTGGTTCTCACTGGCGAGGAAAAAAGGGTGGAAATGAGGGACATTTGGCAATGTTCTGAGATATTTTTGGTTATCACAATTTGAGAACGGGAGTGGGTTTCTACTGACATCTAGTGAGTAGAGGCCAGGGGTGCTGCTAAACATTCTACAATGCATAAGATAACCCCCACTACAAAGAATTATTCAATCCCAAGTGTTAATAGTGCTGAGCTTGAGAAACCTTGGTAGAGTCAGTTTCTATATCATATTTATCCTCTGCCTAAAGAACTTTCTTTCACATTTCTTGTAGTGTAGACCTGCTAGAAACAAATTCTCTCAGAATTTTTTTTTTGAAAAAAGTTTCTATTTGTCTTCACTTGGAAAGCTATTTTTGTCCAATACAGAATTGAAGCTTGATGGTTTTTCTCTTTTATTACTTTAAAGATGCTGTGCCATTGTCTTCTGGCTTGCATCATTTTCATTTCCTAACACAAAGTGCCCTTTTGTTCTCTGGTGGCTTTTAAGAGTTTCTTTTAATAGGTTTAAGCTATTTTATTATGATATTCCTTGATTACGTTTTCTTTGTGTTTATCTTGCTTGGAGTTGGTTGAAATTCTTGGATTGTGATTTTATCATTTTCATATATTTTTTAAACTATTTCAACCATTATTTCTTCGAATGTATTTTCTCTCCCCATCTCTCCTTCTGGGACTCCAATTTCACATATGTTGAATCACTTCCTATTGTTCCATAAGTTACAGAGGTTCTGTTAATATTTTTTCAGTCTTTTTTTCCCCAGTAGTTCATTCTGTAGTTTGTATTACTATATCTTTAGGTTCACTAACCTTTTCTTTTTACTATCTAACCTGTTGTCAGTTCCATCCAATGAAGTTTTCATTTCCTATATTATAATTTTTATTTCTAGAAGCTTTATTTTAATGTTTCTGACATTTTTTATTTTCCTCCTTATTATGTTTACATTTTCCTTTCAGTCCTTAAATATACTAAACATATTAATAATAGCTCTTTTTAAAAAGTCCTTGTTTTCTAATTTCATCATTAATGTCATTTCTGGATTTGTTTTGCTTCGTTAATTATCCTCCTGCTTATGGGTCATATTTCTCTACTTTTTTTTCATGTCTACTATTTTTTTTTACATTGACATTGCAATTTTACATTCTTGAATGCTGATTTTTTTTTCTGTGTTTCTTTAAAGAGTGTTGGACTTTCAAAGAGTGTTAAGTTGTAGATCAGCTTTATGCTTTCAAGGCTTAATTTTTAAGCTTGTTAGAGTAGGTTTAGAGTGATCTTTACCCCATAGGGACAGTTTATCCTTATTATTAAATTGTGACTCTTTTGATATCACCACTGAATGCCCCAGGTGTTCAGTGAGGACCCTTTACTATGTCCAATTGGCACTTGAACATTTCCTAGCCCTGTATGAACTCTTAAAACTGTTCAGTTTACAGTTCCCTAGTCAGTTATTCTTTGCACAGCCTTGTGGAATTTCATCCTCCATATGCACAACTTAATAGCAAAAAATTCAGAGGTTTCTCTCCGTAGATTTCTGGAGCCCTTTCTCTACATAACTTTCTCTTCTTCAGTACTCTGTCCTGCAAACTCCAGCTGATTCAGCTTCTCAAACTTCGTTTCTCTCCCTCTAACACAGAGAAACCATCAAGCTCTGCTTAAGATTCCATTTCCTACTCTGTGGTTCAGAAATTGTCTTCAGGCAGAAAACCAAGGTTATTGTAGGTCTCGTCTCATTCGTATATTTTCTCTCAAGGACCACAGTCCTGCATTGCTTGTTGTCCTGTGGCAGAAAACAGTTGCTTTGTGTAGTTTACCCTATTTTCTAATTGTTTATGATGGGAGGACAAGTCTGGTCCTACTTATTCTGTCATAGCCAGTATTATTTTTATTATCAGCAATAAAACATTTTAAAAGGAATTGGCTTCTTTAACTACTTTTAAGTATAAATAAAACCTCTGCTCTAAGGTTAAAAGCTATAATCTTACCTGTTATGTGCTTTGTATTTTATATTCATAACTTCAGTTTTTTAAAAAATTTAAGCTCAGCCTTAGACAATTTTAGGCTTTTATGTGACTGCTAAAATTTTAGCAGTCACATAAAAGCCTAAAATTGTTCACGAACTGATAAATTAAACTACAATCTGTTGGATTGGCAACAGATCGTATAAATTTAGACATGCCTACTCGCTTTATTTAAATTTAGATGATATCTTGAGCCAGGTTTCTTAATTTTATAATCTTCACGTAGAAAAATCCATCTTTCCAAAATAAGCAGAGACCGATTTTCCTGTTGTTAGTATTCTTAAGACTTAAGTTAGTCTTCCTATTATAATTGTATTCTAAGTGTTAATTTTGTTGTTGTTGTTGTTGTTGTTGTTGTTGTTCAAGTATTACACAGAGAGAATTACCCAGCTGGCCCTGAGTAAATATTTGCACATGCTTAGGTGGAAGAGGTTTTGCCAGCACAGTAAGATCATGGAGCAACTTTATCCTCTTTACAAGGTAGGAGTCCCATGACTAAAACCTGTGGGCTATTTTTCATGATTAAACAAAATGGTCAATAAGGTTGTCAATGCACTATCACTAAGTATAGTCATCATGCCTGTACTTTAGAACTCTAGACTTATTCATCCCATATAACTGAAATTTTATGAGCTTCGGCTAACATCTCCCTGCCTGCCAGAGCCTGGTTATCAGTGTTCTAATCTCTGCTTCTGTGAGTTTGACTGTTTTTTTCAGATTCCACATATAAATGAGATCATGCAGTATTTGTCTTTCTCTGTCTGCTGACTTATTTCACTCAGCATAATGTCCTCCAAGTTCATCTATGTTGTTGTAAATATTAAGATTTCCTTCGTTCTCATGGCTGAATAATATTCCATTGTATATATTTATCACATTTTATTTATCCATTTATCCAACAATGGACTCTCAGGCTGTTTCCATATCTTGGCTATTGTGAATAATGCTGCAATAAACATGGGAATACAGATATCTCTTCGAGATACTGATTTTGCTTCTTTCAGATATGTAGTCAGATATTTTTAATTTTTTGAGGAATCTCCATACTGTTTTCCATAATAGCTGTACCAATTTACATTCTCATCAACAGTGTAACTTGTCAGTTTTTTAAAGTCATAGCTAAAGATGGGAAAGAAAATAATGGATGCACCTACTTACCTGTTCTGCCTGTGGTAGAAGATTAAATACCTGTTTTTAAGAATAAGATATGAAGGAAGCTGTATATGATAGGAATTGAATTTTCTTCATAGGCTTATCCTCCTCTGCTATATATAAAAAGCTAAAAGCCAACTCAGATTATCAAACATTCCCATGCACTGACTTTTTGCTGGAGTCTCCCTCCTTCGAAATCCTAAGAATGTGACCACTGCCCTTGTCAGTCAAATTCAGAATATAAAAGAACTTTGGTTCCAAGAGCCCCTTATTTGGCCCCCAAACAGTATTACTCTATGCTTAGAAACATATGACACAAGAAAATAAGGCTTGCAAATAACCAAGTTCTGTTCTCGCATCTCTCTTAAACAGAAACAAGTTGCCCACATTATGCAGGAGTACAGTGACGCTCTTCAGAGAGCAGAAAGATTGTCTGTTGCTCGAGAAAACTTCTTGATGGGGAAAAACAATCCTTCTAACTTAGTGACACAGGAAGACCTTACTATTTATACAAAGTGGTTAGTGTGTCACCTACACTCATTCAAGACTATTCACCGCTTCCTGCAGGTACATGAAACATAATTTTGTGATTATGCTATCCTTTCCCAAACAAAATGGTCAGCACTTTGTTTTCTCACACTTGTCACCTAGTTTTGGATTGTCAGTTCCTGTTTTCCAGTTGTCCTTCAAATGACAGGAAAAAAATGAGTCACTAGCTTTGTTCTTTGCAACTTTTGAAATCTTTTCTTTTGGAAACTTGCTCTAATGAAATCACTCCATTAATTTAGCTTTTTCAAAGATGTCTCTGTTTTACTATTTCATATTTATTCTCTAAGTTTTTGTTTCCATCATCTCATTCAGGATTTATGCTTTCCAATGTAGTTCTTTTTTATCTGGCAGTATCTAATGAGGGTCTATTATCTGCCAGGTACATGTCCTGGGCCATGTAGGGAAGACTGAAAGTAACTGGGTCCCAGAATGGTAGGAAAATAGGCAAGTAAATAGCCAACAGAATACAATGTGATAAGAAAGAACAGAGTAAGTCCAAGCACAGGGAAAAGAGAGTAACAGAGGAGAGGCCCTGAACCAGCCTAGAGGCATCAGAAAGGTGTGACATGATCATGTTTTCATTTTAGAAAGATTGTTTACCCACCTAAATCTTTTCCAATTCCTCTACATCTTATCCAAGTGATACCACTAACCACAGAGTTACCCAAACCAGAAAGCTGGCTATCACCCTGATGTCATCCCTTCTCTAACAGTCACTATGGTCTACCTGTGAATCATCTTTCCCCAGTCACATGGTATAATAACGACCTACTCAGGAATCTGGGTCCCCAACTAAACTGTGAACTCTTTGAGGTTGGTCCACGCCTTATTCATCTTTGTATGTCTATCACAGTGCCTACTCCATTATGGGTGCTTGATCCCTGTAGGTCTGCCCAGAGGTTTGGGTCGCTTAGAGTTAATGATAGCACCAGGTCACCCAGCTCCAAAATTTGCCTCTCACAGCTGGGCAAGTTGCTGAGGCCCACTTCTACCTCCTTCCTTCTCTATCAAAGCAAAGGGCTACTCCTGAACTAAAATCTGAAAGCATCTATGAGAATTAAGTTGTTACATAGCCTCCTGGTTATACCCTTCCGTAGGCTCTCCAGTATTTGCCCATCTCCAACGTGCTGAGTATAGCAGCAGACGAAGTCCTCGAGGTTGTTCAGAAAAGTGAAAAGGTCCATGTCAGTGACATCAATCCTGATCTCCAGAGTTCTGCATCTCCAGGCACTGTGAATACCAGAATTTCAGGTAAGAAATTAGTCTTCTTTCCCCTAGGGTAACGTGGAGAAAAGGAGATCATGATTTTGCACATGTGCTATTATGTCACATGATCTTGTTGGAAATGTTTCTATGTACCAAAAAGTTATATTTTCTTGTGTTAATTTGATATTTTCTTTTTTAAATTTAGTTTGATATTTTCTTATTTTTATTTATTTATTTCTATTTATGCCTATAGCACCTGGTCTTCCTAAGTGGTCTCTCATCCAAGTACTAACCAGGCCTGACCCTGCTTAGCTTCTGAGATCAGACATCATGCTTGTTCAGGGTGGCATGGCCATAGACCATGGACTATAGCTCCACTGGGACAGGAACCCAAGAATCTTCTGCATATAAAGCAGATGTGCTAACTGGTACACTATGGAACCAAGTCCTAGTTTTTCCTGATGGAAAAAATAACAAACAGTTCTCTTAGACATTATTCCCTCTGTCCTTATAACTAGCAAATTAAGAGAGAGAGAAAAGCAATGAACTTGAAGTCGGCAGTACTGAGCTCTAGACCTGTTTCTGTTGTGGCTTTACTATGGGCCTACAAGTTTGGGTCATTTCATTTCCTTGGCTCTCAATTTACTCAACTCTAAAATAAACCTTTCAAATTAAGTAATTTCTAAAATTTCTTCCAATTTTAATATTACATGATTTAAAAGACTATTCTTATCTGAATTAATTTAATAGTCTTCCTATCCTAACCTTATGTTACAGATGACTGAGAAACCTGATTAGGTTTCTACTCTGAGTGACATATTTGCTTGCAGTATGTACCTGGTGTACCTCGAGAGGCAGCCAACCCTGTTGTGAGGAATCAGAGAAGGCCTCTTAAAGGAGAAGAGTCCAAACTTGGTACTTAGAGATAAGTAGGAGGGAGCCAGGTGAAAAGAGGTGAAGGCTCTCACCTTCTTCTAATTTGTTGATTAATTTATGAATCATATTCTTCATTTATCACAAAGGACCATAGTAGTTCTGCTCCTGCTAAGCCATTCCCCAAAGGGTCTGTTCTGTTTCTCTTACAGGTTGTGAAAACAGGAGTAGGGCATCCTGGCTACCTTCCCCTAAAAAGCCAACACCAAGGGTTTGTCAGATAGGCCTGACCGAGTGTGGTGCCATCTGTAAATTGTGGCAGAGACGGTTGGGCAAGGAGCAGAATGGCCTTCCCCATCAGCCGAAGAGGCCTGCCTCCAGTTATCTCCAAGGACTCCCCCATTTCTCTTCCTGACTGATGTTCACTGGTCTTCATGCTTTTGATTTTGGATTTTTCTCAGGGATGACAAGAACAGAAGCTGCGTTCATCCTGCCCCAACACACAACAGAATCAGAAGAACTGAAACCTCAGCTGAGGCTCCTGCTTTCCCATTACAATATTCAATATGACGTGGAGGAACTAAGGGATGCAGCCAAGGAAATAGAACTCTTTTCCCTGGTACTTGATGGACTCTTTCTTAATACAAATATAGATGTTAATGAAAGAAAACACTAGTATTTGCCACAAAGTTGTATGTTTATACTGCTACAGTTGTTTCTAGAGTGATAAAATATAATAGTAATAGAGGAGATTTAGATTAACAGAGAGTTGAACCTCCTCTCTGTAAGAGTAATGTAAGAGTAATATCCAATCCAGAGAGCTTGTAGGTTTAATTTTCTGCAGAATTTAAAGACAAAGGTAGCTTATAGTCCATAGTAGATGATGTAAACATAGCCAAGATTTGGCAAATGTGCATGGTGGAGTTACCTAGTGTCTGAAGCCCTTCAATTTTCAGAATGCATTGCAGTAATTCCCCTCTTGGCAAATGCTTTATATTCAATAGAGTATATATTGTATAGTGATTTTTAAAGTCACACAGTCTGCTCTAATATAACAGTTTTGTACTTTCTTAAAAAAAAAAAACACCTCATCATCAGGAGCTATGTTAAAATCTGTTTCAAAGGGAAAAATAGAATTACATAGAAAGAGCTTCAAATATATAATAATAAAGTTTTTGGCCAGAATTTCAACAATAAAGATATCTTTTTTCTAGCCCTAGGTATATAATATCTGAAAGCATGTCTGCTAGATAAAAATAATAAGTTGATTGATTCAAACAGGCAAAAACCAAATCTAAACATTTTTGAATGTTATTCATGTAAGAAGCTACTGTCTCCTTTATTGCCATGTGCCTTGACCTTGAAGTTGCACTTCCATTTGTATTTGTTCCAGCATTATTTTACTGGGATTATTTCTATTTGTATGTAACACAGACTCTTTAACCAGTGGTATCACATGTCCTCTGGTTCTTCTGAAGGTGATGATATTTAGCTTTTATCTTTCTTTTCACAACTTCTTCATCAACACAATTTTCAGCATTCTCATTCTCACCAAGTATTATGATAGACAAAAACCAGAATTGTAAAAAGAGTTTGTGTATAAAGGGTAAAAATAAATAAAAATAAAGCCTAGCACAGTAGACTACCATCAGTGATAACAGGAAAACATGAGGCTGCTGGGTACTCCCACAATGCAGCCTTGTTCTCAAAGAACAGCTTGTCTCCTTCATATACTGACAGTTTCCACTTTTGATTTCCTTATAACAGCGTTGGGTGCAATACTAACTGTGCTCCTGAGATAATCACATCACAACAATTTCTTTGTGTACAGAGTTCTGGAGTACTGTTTATTCTGCCCAATGCCCTAGAACAAGATTGGTAAACCTTGTAACCCACCACCTGCATTTTTAAAATAAAGTTTTATTGGAATACAGCCATGCCTATTCGTTTATGTATTGTCTGTGGCTGCTTTCACACTACAAAGCAGAGTTGAGTAGTTGCAATAGTCTTGCAACAGCTAAACTATTTACTATCTGTTAAGAAAAAGTTTGCCACCCCAGCCCTAGTCTAACACTGGCTCATTGAACTTCCTGCATTGATGGATATGATCTGTATCTGAGCTGTCCAATATATTAACCACTAGTCACATGTGGCTATTAAGTACTTGAATTATAAGTAGTGCAACTGAGGAACTAATTTTAATTTGTATTTAATTTTGATGAATTTACATTTAAATGTTAAACAGCCACACATGGCTAGAAGCAACAGTACTGGACAGCACGGCCTGAGAGTTACCAGCATTAACTGGAAGAATCTTGAGCTTTGTGACTCACTGAACTTGCCCTTTTATTCCAAAAACCTTTGTCAAGGCCTTAATATGTGCCAGTACTGTGGTAGGTTGTGTGTGTGTGTGTGTGTGTGTGTGTGTGTGTGTGTGTGTGTGAGAGAGAGAGAGAGAGAGAGAGAGAGAGAGAGAGAGAAAGAGAGAGAGAAAGAGAGAAAATATACATAATGTAGTATTTTAAGCATTTCTAAGTGTACAGCTCAGTGGCATCAAGCACATTCACATTTTCATACAACCATCACCATGTGGTAGGTTCTTGAGAGTAATAGCCTGTGCCCTCAAGAAGCTTATTATGTAGTGAGAAAATCAGGATGTGGTGTGGCCATGATGCAATAAGGCACTACCACAGGCTCAGTAGGCCTGGGCCCGCCCTGGAGAAGGGAGGAAGAAGTATTATACGTTTTGATAGTCGGAAGTTATGTCACAGAAAGCACTGGTAGCCTCAGTCTGAAAGTCAGTTGTGAAGGGATTGGCTGAGGTACCTTAAGAATTTTAACATGTCCTAGTATCTGGGCCCTCTTCTCTAGCATCATCCTGGTCAGGCTTCTGGGAGCGGGTCTATATAACCTTCGATTTTTCTAGTTTACCAGGTGGCCAGGAAAAGTGCATGTATTTCCAAAGGTGAACAATTTACTTCCATTTAGGGTTTGGCTCAAAATACATATAAATATAACACATGATTTTTAATCTTTGGAACAGATATTCAGAACAAGTAACACACACAGCGACGGTAATGAGCTGACTCAAAGCAAGTGCCTCACAAGTACATCTATTTAAGGTCGTGTTGCTGTCACAGATGCCAAGACTGTTTCCGATGTGATCAGTAGCTGTTTTTGAAATGACCTACAATCTGAGACTTTTTTCCTGGTCTCTGCTTTTCTCTTCTTAATCCTGTTTAGGTTTCCCAAAAATTTCAATGTATCTTCATGGAGCAACAGAAAATGCAAACATTTCCAGACTATGATGCTGGGAAAGCTAAAGTAGAGAATTTTGGCTTAGGAGGACCTGGTGTGGCCTTAAAAAAGAAAGCCAACTGGATTCCCTTTATAAAGGTAAGAAGACCTGTGTCTATGGCGACCTGTCCATGATGTTAGCAGTGTCACAAAGTATCCTCCAAGCAGGCCAGGCAACCTGGCAGCACCAAGTCTGTCAGGTCCCTGTTGTCCCCTCTCTTCATTCCCTCAGCTTACTGTCCCCTAAGACAAAGGGTAAATGCCTTCCTATCCGCAGGAGAGGCAGCTCAGAGAACATGGCCTCATGTGTCATATGTGGAAGATTGCCACCCTCTTGTACCCTCTCTATTGGGTCAGAACTCCTTCTTGTTGTTAGTGATCTTGGCTGCTTGCCAAAAAACAAAGAATAGCTGCTCAAAGATAAAACTGAGTTGTGTAAATCCAGCTTTTTGGTCAAAAACTATTTATTGAACACATACTGTGTATCAGGCATGGCCCTTGGTGCCAGGGGTGCACAATTCACAAACAATAACAAGTAAGCAGATTAAATGAGATAATTTTAGTAGTGGTAAGTGTAGTTGCTTCTCATTATCTGGGGTAGTTATGTTCTACAAAGTTACCATGAATACTGAATTAACAAATACCAAATGATTGTTCACAAGAAAAACACAGGGTGAGGTTCGTCAACTAATCAGTACATAACCTTGTTTTTGAAGACACTATTTAATATGTGCTGTTGATTCATTAACATTGAACTTGTGACCAACAGCACTATAACTCACTCCTGAATGAAGCTTATCAAAACGTGTCTTTCTTCTATAAGACACATCACAGCCTTCCTGTACGTAGGAGTACGAGGCAGCACTTCAGCACTATGCTTAGGGGCCTTTTAAACAGTGAAATCACCAACAAAAAGCAGGAAAGTATAAAAATGAGGCACTAAATAAGCCACGAAAAGGACCCTTGTTTATGGTATAAGAACTGAAATAAAAAGGCAGAGTATCACCTGGTCTGACTTCAGCTGGGAATGTGGAGTTGGGCGACTCAAATTTTTCACCATTCTGTGCGTGTCCATGAATGCCCAGGAAAGCTCTGCCAGTATTGATTTTGAGGTTACAAATAAATTTTAGTGAGTAGGCAAGTTTGCAAATACAAAATCCATGAGTACTGAGGTTCAACTGTATTATGAAGGAAAGAAAAGTCTAATGTGATAAAGATGGATGAAAAAAAGGAAAGAAATCATTACTTCTAATTCTGGGGCTTAAGCAAATAGGTGGTTGGTGTAGGGGAAGCCAGACTTTGTTTTAGATTGTTACACTTGTATGTTGAGTATTAAGGAGATATTTAGGTATAACAGGCTGGAGCTTAGCACTAGATATAAATTTAGAGAGTTATCAGTATACCAAAGTATTTATTTAGCCATGGAACTAAATTTTGAAATATAGCTTGTTAATGTGAAAAGTGAAGTTTTACACATGGAGTCACAAGTCTTTGTGGGCAAACTTCTCTTGTCCCATAAATCAAATGCCGTGCACAATACTGATGGATGTAGGGTCCTTCCTGCTTATGGGCGGTGCAGTATCATCCCAGATGAAGATACTGCACCAACAGGCCCTGATGCTGCCATCTCCCTCCACAGATCTTTGAACCCCCACAGACCCTTTCCAACACTTCACATGCTCTAGCAAACTTTCTAGCTTGGAAGCCAGATGCTATTTTTGAAAGTCCTTGGATCTCTTTGCTTGCAACTTTTACTGAGAACCATTCTGATATGTTGTAACTTTGTGTGGGCATGTTTGTTCTCTAGATTAAGCCAAAATGTGATCCTTGGCAAAAGAAGCTTTTGACTAAACTGAAAGAACAAAGAAGAATGGATGTATTAATGCAACTCCAAGCAAAGTTTTTAAAGGTAAGAAAGTAACCATATTGCCGTGCAGATAAAATTCTTGCTAAAATTGTCCTCAGAAAGTTGAATTTCCTTTCTCTTCTAAAAAATGTTAGCCATGAATTAATTCACTTTGAAGGATTTATTTGGAATTTTCTAATCTAATTGCCAAACTTTTATAATTTTGTTAGCTTTCAGTAGAGTAACAATTATCAAGAGTTGGATTTCAGTCCAGTTTTAGCACTGTTTCTTTGTGATATTGGCCTAGTCACTTAACTTCCCTGAGTTTTAGTTTCCTCATCTGTGAAACAAAATTTTAGACTAAATTATCTTATTTTTATTGTGGTAAAACACACATAGCATAAAATTTGTCATCTCAACCATTTTTAAGTGTATTTAGTTCAATAGTCTTCAGTATATTCACATTGTTATGAAACAGACCTCAGAACTTTTTCATCTTATAAAACTGAAACTCTACACCTATTAAATAACAATTCTTTATTTCCTCTTGCCTACATTCCCTAGCAACCGTCATTCTGCTTTCTGTTTCTACATTTAATTACCCTTAGATACCTCATGTAAGTGGAATTACATAGTAAGATAAGGGTCCAGCTTCATTATTTGACATGTGGATATCCAGTTTTCCCAGAACCATTTGTTGAAGAGACTGTCCCTTCTGCAGTGAGCGGTCTTGGCACCCTTGTTTATGATCATTTGACCATATACTCGAGGGTTTATTTCTAGGCTCTCTATTCTATTCTGCTGGTCTATATGTCTAATTTATGGTGGTATCATAGCATTTAACTATTGTAGCTTTGTAATATGTTTTGAAATCAAGAAGTGTGAGTTATCCAACTTTTTCTTCTTTTCAAAATTACTTTGGCTATGTGGAGTCCTATGAGATTCCATATGAATTTTAGAATAAATTTCTCTATTTCTGGAAAAAATGCCATTAGGATTTTGATAGGGATCAGACTAAATGATCTTTGAAGTTCTTTGTAATATGAAAATAATTGAAATATAGTAATAAGTAGAAGTTAAGCTCTGGAACTATTATTCAACTCTTACCTCTAGAAAGGAGAAGGAACATTTATTCAGCACCTGCTATATGTTAGGCATCCTTGCCGCAATCCTGAGAGACATCATTATTAGTGTTGTTAGACTGACCTGTTCTGTTCTGCGTGAAAATGTAAGGATTCCAACAAGGAGACAAGTCCGGGTCTGTGTTCTTACTAAGCCCGTGCTTTCTTCACACTACCCAGCTCCTTCTACTCTGTTTCCTGGGACAGAGTTTGTACCCAAAATTGATGGATTTTTTTCTTTTCCACAACACTTGTGGAGGTCCCACCTGCTATCATGTTTGGGGGTTATCAAAGAATTTTAAAAGAACTGGTGCATCTATTTGAATACTTAACAATGTTGAATGGATGAACATACCTAAGGGGATCATGATTTAAATTTTATTTTTTAACTGATTAAGGTCCCATCTGGAACTTCTTTCTTATTCACATGTACATGACCAAATTCAAAGGCAATAACCTTTCTCCCAACCATTCCTTCTCTTCTCTGTCCTACTCAAGATTTCCAACCCTGAGCGAGTAATGCAAGTGCTCCAAGACCATGCTGCAAAGACAGTCACGCTGGCCTCATCTCATGCAACTTTTGTGGCTTCCCAGAGTTTGCATCAGTGCAACTATGTCCAAATCTGGGAAAATATTTATAGCAACATCAACCTCTACCAGGTACCACAGGAAGAAACAACCAATATGCTTTCCTATTCAACCCACCACCTGTGTGTAGATCTTAGAAATTTACTTTTTTAGAGACCTTTCCTTCAAAAGCTCTACTACCTAACCAGATTTGTTTTCAGTATAAAAAATATTAATTGCTATTTTGAAAGAGGGATGTAAAGAGGTATACTATAAGATGTTGTTGCTGCCAGGACATACCTTAAACCAATAAATACCAGTGCAAAGCTATACATCGTAGTGCTAAACACCAAATAAGCTGGACAGTTGTTAAATATTTTGAGTGTTTAGATAGAAAATGGTCCCCATGGGGTTGGTTATATTGATTTTTTAAAAAAAACAACTCTTGAACAAGGAAGAAATTGAGCTGGGCTTTAAGGAAGCATAGGGCTTAGGAAGGTGGTGGTGGAGAGGAAAGTAGAGAGCACATTCTAAAAGGGAAGCATGAACAACAGTGCAGAGGAGAGCCTGTGCGTGCAGTGTCAAGTCCAGTTTGGTTGAATGGAAGACTCATGTGGAAATGTAGTGAAGAGAAGTTTTCTTAAGGCGGAGAAGGGAGCAGGTTGTGAATGCCCGTAAATTCCAGACTGAGGAACTGGTGCCTTTTCTTGTAAGACAGTTATATATACAAAGCTGTATTTTTTAGGAAGATAATGTGGCAGCAGAGTGTTAGTTGGATTAAAAGAGGGAGAAATTGGAAGCAGGGAAGCAAGTTAGTTAGCTGCTACATAGGATAGGCATGAAATTTGGCAATGAAAAGAGGTTTCTACACAAAACTTGTGGATATTTGTCTTTACAATGGTACCATAACGTTTTGGAAGTTATAATCTGCTATTATAGAGAAGCATTTTGTTTCATTTGCTTATTTAAGATGGACAGACTCAATGTGTTTGTTTATAGTCTGACAGGAAGGAGCAGTGGAGAAAAAGAGATGAACAATACAAAAGGGTAAACAGATGACCCTGGGGAAAGGGGAGGAGATGGGGTGAAAAAATAAGGGGAAGGATAATTTTGAAAAGGGGATAATGGTATCATTTCCCTTGAGGTGAAACAGATACACAGAATTTTCAGATGCAAAACGATAAGATGCAAAAGCTTGTGGATGGCCTGGTCATCTCACAGAGAGAGAGAAGAGAAGTAGGATGTCTGCATTAGTGAGGCAGAGGTGCGCGTGTCATGTGAAGAGATATCACTGTGGGGAAGGCCCCCAAAAGAGAAGAACATAAGGATGACCATGAAGTAAGAGGGCATGGATGTGCAGTGAGCCCATTCTATGTCATAATTCTATTACTTTTGATGCAGAACAGGGCAAATTTCCCTGAGCATGGGGAGACCAAGCCTTGCACTGAGAAAAGAAGAGAGTCCTTTGGCAAAGAGTGTGGAAAGAATTCAACACACTCTACAGAGTGTAGTCTCTTCTCAGAGGCAGAGAGTGAGAGGGACTAAGCAAGACAAGGACAGTGAGAGGACAGACTAAAGAGTACCAAGAGAAAGTGAGAGGGACAGTGAGAGGGACTTAAGTGCTCTGGGAATTCAGTTTGTATATCATTTTTTAGTTCCTGTGAGCTATAGTTTAAAAGATTTTGTTAACCCATTTCCTTTGAAATGGACATACAGTGAGGAAGAGGAAGAGTATTTAGTATGAAAAGGTAAGTATATATAGAGAGAGTGAAAGGCCTGCTGGAAGCTCTCAGCCTTTAATTCATAGGTTCCCCATGATTTTAGCCAAAGGGAATGAATGATTTTATTTTCTGTAGGGCAGCCACTTAAAGACTCCTGTTTTTTCTGTTTCCCCTTCACAGGTGTGGGGAACAGGCTGCTAGTGATCCCAACAGGGATCCTCCTGGCCTGGCTGCAAGAATAATCAGCATATTGCATTCTCTGAATGTAGCTTGATGCTGATGTAATCCCCTTTACCTGGGAAGCTCTGGTATTAACATCTGAGGGTCATCACCACAAATCTGTTTTCCTCCTCGGCTAAGAGAATAGGAGAAATTAAAATCCTGGGAGCTAGATGGGGGTGAAAGGTGGTGAATATGAGTGAGAGAGAGGTGGAAGGCAAAGGAAGATGGAGTCAGAGATGAAGAGTTTCGTGTTTAAAATCATGGAGAAATGATGAGGTCCAGAGTATAACAGGGCCAGCAGGAGATAGACTTGTAGCAATGCCAAGAGGTATTTAGTGGACAAAGCAGGTTACCTCTGTGGAACCACTGTGGCAATGAAAATCAGAAGATGCATAGTGAGACCAGGAGATGATGGCTCAGGTAAGTATTGAGAGGAAGGAAGCACTAAGAGCAAGTGTGAGAAGCCCAGCTGCACAGTGAGAACTAACACTTCTTGTTCCATTACTGCTTCCCTCCATCTACACAGGAGATGGAAAGTCAGAGTACTGATAAAATGCAGCCTGTGCTTTCACCAAAGTCTATTTTGATTGCAGTTGCCTAAATGTTAAAAAGGAAAAAAAAAAAGAAAAGGAGGAAAGAAAAAGAAAGAAACCCACTTCCTCTGGGTATTTACTGACTTGTAAATGTTATTCTTAGAATTGACCAAAGGGAGAAAAATGGGAGCACTGTACTTTCAAGTTGATTCATGGTAAATAGACCCTAAGAGACTTAGAATACTTGTAGATTCTAGAGGTAGAGCATAAGGGGAGACATAACACACACACACACACACACACACACACACACACACACACACACACATACACACACACACAAATTACCCTGTATATCAGGGTCATGCAAGTATTCCAGTTTCCCATTCATTCAGTGCTTATTAAATAATTCTTTCTTTGTGCCAGGTATTGTCTGGGTTCAGGAAGTGAAATACGTAGTAAACAAGTGAACAAAGAAGTAAATTTCATCTCTAACTTGTGGGTGCTATGAAGAAAACCCCAGGAGTGGAAGACAGTGGGGTAGAGAAGAGCACCCATTGATAGAGAAATTGGGCAAGACCTTTCAAAGTCAGGGGCATCTGGATGAAATTTGATGAATGAGAAGAAGTCGGCCATGCAAAAGAGCTAAAGAAGAGCTTTCCAAGCAGGAACAGAAAATAGCACAGGGTTTAAGAAAGGAAATTATGATGCAATAACCAATAGTTTTCCACTTTCCTTCATATTTCCCTGTGGGTGTTATTTTGTGATCTCCTCAAGTATTTCTTCTGCTTTGGTCAAGAGCCACTTTATTCAGTATCAGAGCACCAGTGGTAGCATGTGGCCATTCTGAATGTTGAATACTAATCAGATGATATTAGGATTAAGTAAAAGATGGCAGTTGGGAGGAGTCAAAGGAATGTGGGTATGATTTTTAAAGCTCTTTTACTATTTTGCAAACACATAGAAGTCAAGTATGAATTTTAGCATCTGTATACTAGTGATACTGAAGTTGGCAAGTAACAAACAATACCTCATGGAAAATAATTTTCTTCAGGGTCTTCTGCATGAAGGAAAAGCAAATCTCATGAGAGTGTTCATTTTGACAGTCCTATGTCCTATTTGAAAGAATAAAAGCACTAATGGTAGTGCAACTTCTGAACAGTTTCTGAATAATCCTCTGTGAATACTGTTCACAACTAACCTTTCTTTAGGGAGTTTATTTTTGAAATCAATGGTTTATTTCAGAATAGTTTTAGATTTACAGAAAAGTGACAAAGATAGTATGAAGAGTTCCCAGGTATCCCTTACCCAGTTTATGTTACTAACATATTTATTACCAAGTATAGTACAACTGTCACACCTAAGAAACCAACATCGGTACATTACTGTTAACTAAACTAAACTTTATTTGAAATTCACTGTTTTTTTTTTTTTCCATTAATATCCTCTTTGTGTTTCAGGGTTATCTCCAGGGTTCCCTGTTGCATTTAATCACCATGTTTCCCCATTCTCCTCATGTTCGGAGCCAGTTTCTCAGTCTTCCCTTGTTTATCATGATGACCTTGACAGCTTTAGGTGTACTGGCCAGGCAGCCTGAAGAACGTTCCCTAACTTGAGTTTGTCTGATGTTTACCTCAGGATTATACTGGGGCTATAGGTTTGGAGGAAAATACCCCAGAGGTGAAGTGCCCTTCTTCTCACATCATATTAGGGGCAGATGCTACTGACATGAACTATCACAGGGGTTGTAAATCCTGATCACATGGTTGCCAGGCTTCTCCACTGTAAAGTTAGCAATTGTTCTTGAAGGAGTGTTAAAAAAATTAATTTTAAAATACAGAAGTAATAAGTAAATGTCAAAATAAACACCTCCTTGTTAAAAAAAAATTGAAACATCACTGAAAAGTTAATGCTTTAACTTTAACTAATGGGAACTCTAATGTTGCTCCTCATTCTACTTCATGAGAGGCAAACACTGTTGTTATTCCTTCGAGACTTTTCAATGCATTTATATCCATACGTATGTCTCCATAAAATACATTTATATGGTATGATTTTGTGTTTTAGTTTTCTATGTAAATGATCTGTCAAATCCTATGGATATCTTTCTGCAACCTGCTTTTTTTCACCCAGCAATACATCTTAGAGATCTGCCTCTGTTGTTCTCTTTAATGGTTGTATTATGTTTTACTCTATACTTCAGCTCACACAGCCAGACCCCAGTGGATGCTTGTTGCCATTCTCCTGGTAATAGAAACCATGACTACTGAACTTTCTTGTACATGCTTCCTTGTGCATATGTGTATTTGTTTAGAGCAGATATTTAGAAGTGGATTTTCTGGGTCATAGAATGTGCACATTCAAAAATTTTCACAGATCCAATCAAAGTAGTAGTATACCATTTCCTCCCCACACCCTGCAACCAACAACTTATGAGAAAACCTGTTTTTCCACATCCATTTTAATATTGAATATGTTTGTCTAAACACTGATAGTGTGTGTAATGTTTCTATAACAGTCTGAATTGGTCATTACTTGCCATTAACATCAAAGGCCGGCCATTCTTCTTTAAACAGTTCTAATTCCAGATTTCACTTAAAGATCTGGGTTTAGATGATAAGGAAAGAATACTATATATTTGTTATATAACAAATACTGTAATTGTTAAATGATGATAGTTTGTAATTAGAGATAATTCTGGTCCAAAGGAACTGCATTTTTAAAATGTTTTTCCGAAAAAAACTTTAAAATGATTTAACTGTAGTTCTAATCAGAAGAAGCCCTGTGTGGGTCCTTCCAAACCTATAATTCAAGTTTCTTGTGTCCAGTGTCATTCCCTAAGAAACACCTGTTAAAATGTCTATGAACAAATATTAAATACTGCTATTGACCATTGTATTTCTAAAGATATGGTTTAAATTGGTCACTTTTATTTAACTTTATGGAGCAGTAAAGTGGCAGAAAATAACTACATCCTTTGCCTGTTCTTTTACTTTTTCTTACTGGCCACATGAAGGAAGGAAGACAGGAAAAGCTGTTTTCATCCATCTATGTTATACTCCCCTCTGTTTCCAGTGATAATGCCATGTAATGAGTACCTGGTGTGCTCTCACAAAAGTGATGTTATATGTAGTACCTCCAATGTGTAAGAAGTCTGGGGAAACATAAAACACCTTTCCTGGTCTCCTTCATCAAATTTAATAGAATATGTTTTAAAAAACAATCATTTTCTGATGACATAGTGACATGTATTTATCACAGAAAAATTGGGAAATATAGAAAAGTTTAAGAAAGAAAATTAAAACCACCTATTCTTTTACCACCTAAATATAATAACAGTATTGCTAGCATTCAGTATATATCCTTCCAGTCTTTTTATTCTGTGGATAGACACAAGTAAGCCATAGAGACTTTTGGGGGTGGGAAATAGATAATAGACTTACTTTTCCTCTAATTATTTCCCCCACCCTACCTCCCATTCCAGTGCCTTTGCCAATTTCCCAGATGAAAATGAGATTTACAATTGGTGGAAATCTCATAACTGTCAAAATACATCAACTCAGCCATGCTGGCAAAGACCCAGCCACAAGGCAGAATAAATGTCAAAGGATTTACCTTTTCGGGAAAGGATGACCACAGGTGGTGGTGACATCCTGGTTGCTAGTCAACTCTGCTGCTTATCTGCAGTGTGGTCCATTTCTTAGGGCAGTGCCTAAGCAGTTTCCTTCTGTGGGCTGTGGTTGGTTCTCTTTTCCTGGAGGTTGCTGGGCTCTCTCCCTTTACTCACCCTAACTTGCCCTTTTCCTTGCTTCCTGGTGGCAGAAAATCTACTGATTCAACAGTACTTTTGTGGTTTGTTTGGTCATTCCTTCTAGTGTCTTTTACTGTAACTTGACGTCCCTTTCTGTTCCTTCCTATGTAATTCTGGGTAACTTTAGAAACAGCTGAAAAAGTCACAATGCCATCAGAGAAAGGCTGTGGCTCTGAGCTGTCCTCCTGAAGTCACATCAGGCAATGCTGAATCGTAATGCAAGAGACCCGTAGGCCTGGGAGGCAAAAGACTTCCTTAGAGCCCCTCTCACCCAAAATCTGGGTCAAATAGAAAGTGCCAAAATTTAACTCCCTTCATGGAGTATACACTTTCTTACAGATGTTTTAAAAAATAAGGGATCCTTTTTATTTTGGGATAATGATCTTGAATTTCTGTATTAAGAAACTGAAGTGCACTATGTCACCTCCTAGGGTATTTTTTGCATCCTAGGGTTGTGGGATGTTTACACAGACATACACTGATGGACACACTTACCCAGGACAGACAGGAGCTAATCTAACCCTACCGATGGGCAGAATGGAAAGCCACAAAATGATACCTGATTAAACAACTCTCTCTCACACCTGTTCTTCCTAATGTCCCTGTCCAAAATTTTCTTCCCTGCTGCCTGTCATAAAGACTGGTAGTCTATCTTTGGAGTCTTGGGGACTGTCTTAGTTAAGGTTAGGTTTGGCTGTTGGTCATAGTTGAATACAAAATAACAGTGGATTAAAGGAGATAGACAGTTCTCTCTATCTCCCCAGAGTCCTCAGAGACCCACACTCCTTCTATCCTGGAGCAACACATGTAGCTTCCATACCCCAGATCAACCGTGGTCTGAGATGCAACTTTGGTTGTCACATTCATGTTCCAAGCAGCAAAATGGAAAATGAGGGTGAGGAAGCTGCCACTTCAGGGAAATTCTCAAAAGCCACCACATGGTATTTTCACTTTCATTCCATCATTCAGAACTTAGTCACATAGCTACACTTAGCTGCAAGAGAGGCTTGGAAATATCATCTTTATCTGGGTGGCCTTGTGTCAAGATAAATATTCAATTACTGTGGGAAAAAAAAGGAAGATGAAGAACAACCAGTAGTTTCTGTGTTGTTGAGACTCTAAGAACCAACCAGTAGAATATCAGTAACCCAAAGAGGGAGGTTCCAATCTCAGCCATTGCCACTCATTGTTCTTATGGAGACTGACACCATTATGGAGACATGCCCAGGGATAGGCGAAGAGAACAGCTAAGAAAGGAGCTGCCTAGAGGGTCAGGGGCAGGACCGTACATCACTATCAATTTCTTCCCAGTTTTCCCTAGGACCCTGGGTGCATGACCTCATCCTTTTCAACATCAGGAAAGGTGACTGTGGAAATAAGTTAAAAACCATGAATTCTAGTAGATCCTACACGGTTGACTGACTACTGCAGTCCATGGTCAGGAGAGAGTTAGCGTGTACTACTCAGTCACTAAGTGAAGTGTTGGTCACTAAGTTTTATATACATCCTATCATTTAATTCTCACAGCAACTTATCTTACAAATGTGAAAACAGAATAGAGACTTTAAGTGCTTAAGTCGTATAGCTAAAAAGAAGAAAAATTTAATCCACTGATCTCTCTCAGCCTGGAACAAGACCAGATTAGAGATTCAAAGTTCCATACAAATGTGTGTATCAATTCTTTATAATCATGAAAATTTATATGCATCATGGAAAAGGTTGTGGAGGGAGGTGCTAGCAGGGACCAGCTGATATTAAAAAGCTGTGAATAGCCTCGTAAAACAAAGACTAAGTAACAGTAAAAAAGTGACCCTTAATTTGTTTTAGAAATAGATTTTTTATGTCAAGTTAAAATGGATTGAGATACCCTTCTACTTGTTCATCTAAATATGACTTGGATCATGAGATTTAATTTTGCGATGACCCAATTGTGATTTTGTTAATAACATTGCAAATGTTTACGTAATTCAACTAATGCTGCTTTTTTGATAGAATGAAAATATGAAGGATGATGACCTTTCCATGGAACGAAGTGAAAGTGACCTTGCACAAATAAGTCTCAGCCAACGTGCCAAGGAGCTCATCAAGCAGAAAAAAGAGACAGGGTAAAATTAAATGATTTCATTGGTGACTCAACGGAAATGGGTTAAACAGTGGGGAAAACTGAGTGACTGATTAATATGGAGGTTACATGTTAACTCAAAAGTATTTGCAGCTGCCATAAAAACAAGACTTTGGTAAAGCACATTAGACAACTAAATTAATGTTTTGCTTTGGAACTGTGTTTTTATGAGAGTAATTACTAAGAGAGATTTCATATTTACATAGAGAGAGCAATTATTTTATCTTCAGTATATTTTTAAAGAGTAGCCAATATGAAACTCCCTTAAATTAAATAAAATGATTTCTATTTGGTACATATTGATTTTCCAAACCACTTTGAAATGGAAAGCATTTATTCTATTTTTTCTGTCTGCTAAAGGTACAGCTATGCAAAGGCCCTACAGCTGCTGGGTTTGAATGATGGCACTGGGCCCAGTGATAGGGATCCTGTCCTGATAAGAGGGACCTACTTGTCATTTTTGTATCTGCGCCACCTGCGAATCAGGGAATTGCAGGTATGTGGATGGTCCAGCATGCTGGTTTCAGGCATCTGAAAAGGTTGGTTGCCCAGATGGGGACTTTCTTACTATTTTAAAGCAACATAACTTTAAACTTTGTTCTTTTTTTTCTTTTTCATGAAATCAAGCCTTTCTTGGGATGGCATATATCTTTCTCAGCAGTAAAGTTGACCTGTCAACCTCCGGGGCCCCATTAAGTCTTACTCTAGGGTGGGACTAGCAAAGGGCAGGGTCCTGACCCTGTTTTATCTTTTTTCAGCGCATCTGCTTAGGAATTCTGAACTACTTTAGATCCATTGAACGAACGCTGACGATCAACACTTCAGGGCTTACCTCGGTTGCAGGGAGCCTGGTCCCTACCATAGAAGATAGTTCTGGGGTAAATATGGCAAAAGGAGGCTTGGGCATCTTGCAAGGCCTAGGAGCTCACCACTACATCCATGAGACACCTGCTGAGCACAAGGTGAGGTATTCTACTACAGTTTTTTCTTCCTCGATTACCCCGTCTCCCAAGCCACCTTCTTCCAAGCACCTGGAATTGGTTAACATGATGGAATAACACGTGGGGGTTTCTTAGGAAAATGACTTTAAAAAATGTGGTGAAAAGGGAAGTGGCTTTTTAACCACAACAAAATGCAGTGTCCACTTGAGAACAGGACGCAAGCAGAGCACCGTAAAGCCTCCTTGGAGGCCACAGTAAGGAAGGCCTTTCAGTTGCTGGTGTATTGACTTTCTAGTGAACAGAGCATCAGGAACCCTTTCTGTTATCCCCACCTGGAAATTACATGTGTTTCCAGAGAAGCGCTTTTAAGACCCTCCTTGACATTGCTAGGGGTACCTTTTTGCTTCTTTTCTGTTTCCTAAGCCCTGAATGAAAATAAAACAAAACAAAAAAACAACAACAAAAACAGATTAAAAAACAAAGGTGCTTTTAATACCTCTTGAGTGTATTGCTATATAGTCTACAAAGTTCATATTAAATCCCTTTCTTTGGGAATAAAGTTGAAAATGCCTACATTTTCTTGGAATATCATAGACACTTTTACAATATTTTCATCTCAATCTCAAGAAAGTTATGCCTGAATATAGAATTTAATATGAATTTTTTCTTCTTAAGAGATACCGGTTTGACAAACATGAAAAATTAAATCTATTTAACTACTAAACAAGTCACATTCCAAGCATGTATAATCCCTTATTTAGGCTTATAGTCTGTAAGAGTGTTAAATCTTACTATCCACTGTCATTAATACAGAGTCTGGAGTAGCTCTGTCCAATAGAAATATAACGTAAGCCATATGTAGAATTTAAAATTTTTCTAGTAGTCTCATTTTAAAAAATGTAAAGAAACATGATAAATTAATTAATAAATAAAATTAATTTTAGTAATATAATCTATTTAACCTACTGTGTCCAAAATATTATCATTGTAACAGGTAATCAACATAAAGAAATTATTGATGAGATAATATACATTTTTTGTGCTAAGTCTTCAAAATCTGTTAGGTACTTTATATGTACAGCACATCTCAACTCAGACAAGCCACATTTCAAGTACTCAATAGCCATATGTGGTTAGAGGCTATTGCGTTGAATGGTTCAGCTCTAGATATTGAAAAACATTTTATTTTTCCTATCCAGTTACCTAGAGTCCAACCTTCACTCAGTAGCCAGGAAACTTTTCTTTTTGGTCTCCTTCTCTTACGAGTGCCTCCCTCCTATCTCCTCACCATACACAGGCTTTCTCTTTACTCCCTTGATTCTAAATTATAGTTAGTCAAGTCCAGTTAATATGCTCCTCAGTGGAGCTAGAGAGGAGGTTTAAGACACTTTAGAAACAAATATACCTGTAAAACAAACATCTTCTCTTGCTAATATTGAGCCTACCTCATATCACAGCTGTGATGTGTTCTTTGCTAATAGAATAAAAAAGACCTTTCTTACTCATGAGCCCTCTCCTAGTTTGTTTGTCAGAGATGGGGATGGGGTAAAAAATGAAGGAGAAGAGGGAAGACAAATCCTATTCTGCCTCAGTGATTGTAGGAGGAGCTTCTTATGGGTAATGCAATATTTCTTTTGTTTACTCTCATAAATGATAGGAATAACAGCACCCTTAGAGGCTTCTAGTAGCTACTACTTTAGCATGAAAAACTCAAGGAAATGGCCTTCTTTCAGGGTCTTTAATAGGACCATGTCATTTAGGAGCACTCCATGTATGTGACCTTGTCAGCTTTTAAACTAGAATGTCCAGACCTAACTGTGTGATCCTCTCTGTGTAGTGTATGGAAGGCACAGATGCTAATTTGTTGGGTTGATCTCACTAGGCCCAGGGCCAAGGCTACTGGGAGCAAAATTATTGGGCTTACCAACCCAGGGAGTTGGCATAAGAGGAAGCCCTAGATGGAGACCCCTTCCCTGGGCCAGGAGTGTTTGATTCCATGAGGATAATCTTGGGCTAGTATTAACAAGTGTTCACTAGATGACAGTATCAAGAAAGAAAAGAACCTATGACCAAACTATCATGAACACTTGGCCACTTTATGAGCCTAATTTAGACATGTGGCAGCTCTTCCTAGTTGTTTGACTTTGAGCGTGTCTCTTCAGGCACAGAGGCCTGACATCCCATGGCATGTTCAGGATTTGCCTGGACTTGACATAGTAGGAGCAGAGGCTGTTGTGAGCAAGTGGTGAGAGATGAGACTTCAGAAAAGAGCTGGCTAGGCTCTCCCTAATACAGGGACTAAATCCAAAGCTGGTGGGGAACAGAGAATTTTAAATGGCTCTCCTCATTGCTGTGTAAATTCTCAACATCTTTGCCCAAATATAATCACATTTATTCCCTTGCTTGACATCCTTCATGAGTTACCTGTTTCTCACAAGATAAAGTCCAGGCCCCTTGGTGAAGTTTCCAAGGCTAGGCATAATCTGACCCCTACCAACATCTTGGACCTCGTTTCCCTCCACTGTCGCTGCACTTCCATGTTTATGGAGTTGGACCTGGCCTTCCTCCAAATTGGCAAAGCTTTTCATTTTAAAAGGTCTTGTACATATTGGCCCTTCCAACCCTCACTCCCTCTTCCCTTGGTAAATGCCTATTATATTCAAGAATCCATTCAAATATCACCTCTCTAAGAAGCCTTCTTTATATCTCTATACAGAGCTGTGTGCTTCTCCCCATGACTTGTCTACCTCCATTACAGCACTCAGTTTATAGCCATGCTAGACTGTTGGCTTACCTACTCCCACAGGCTGTGAGCCTATCATTCGTCCATTCATTCATTTATTCATTCCGCAGATGTTCTGACCAATAAATGTGCAGGCACAGGGGATATAGTAGTAAACAATTATGGTACTATTTAGTGGAAACAAACTTATTAAATAAGTAAGTAACACATATAGAATGTCAGATGGCTTGGCATTGAAGCTTCTCCAGATTTTCTAGCCCCTTACAGCTGAGTAAGGCCTAGTAATGAGCTTTGGCCAGTGGACTATGAGCAGAAGTAACATGTGTCACTTTTAGTCCAAAGCATTTAAAAACTGGTTTATGACCCTCCAGCTCTCTTTCCCTGATGTGACCAGTGGAAGGCATGTGTCAAGCCACAAAATAGAAACATCCTGGGTCCCTAGGTCACTGCTGGAAGATAGCTGCCTAGAAAGCAACTAGTCTGCAGTGAGCTCTGCATGACTGAGAAATTAATTTTAACAGTAGGCCACTGAGTTTTGGGTTTTTGTTTTTTGTTTTTTGGGTTTTTTTTTCCACTAAATAACCTAGCCTTTGTGGACTAGTAAAGGTGGTGATAGGTGCTACAGGAAAAATTAGAGAAGAAAGAAGGCTAGACAGTGGTGGAAGTTGATGATGGGATGTTGCAGCTGCTAAGCAATATGATCAGGGAAGGTCTATTTGAGTAAACACTAGAAAGAAATCAGGAAGCAAACCATGCAACTGGCTGGGAGAATAGCGCCAGGTAGAGGGGAGAGCCAGTGCAAAGGCCTTGGATCAGAACTGTGTCTAGCGCTGTTGCAGAAACAACAAGGAGTTCGGAACAGCTAGGGTGAATGAAGGGAAAATTGGCAAGAAATGGGTTAGAGAGCTTGGAGGGGTGAAAAATCGGTTATGTAGGGCCTTGTAAAAATTGTGAGGACTTTGACTTTAACTTTGAGTAAGAAGGGGAGCTCTTGGCAAGTTTTGAGCAGAAGAGTGATGTGATTTGACTTACATTTTAACACTTATGCATGGTGTTGGGACTAGACTGAAGGTACTCTATGGCTGATGCAACTAGTTAGGAGGAAAATCTTGAGATGCTTACTAGATGTTCAGTGGCAAAAGGAAGTACAATAAGTCCTCATTTAACATCATCAATAGGTTCTGTGATTTTAAGCAAAACAAAGTATAATAAAACCAATTTACCTCAGGCTAATTGATATAAACAAGAGTTAAGTTCCTATGAGACTTCAGAAATGTCATAACGAAACAACATTGAATGAAACTACATTATTTGAGGACCTGCTATAGAGAGTCAGATATATATCTTTCATGTACTAGGTATTTAATAATTTTTTTTTTTGGACAAAAGAAAGGGTCTGTCTATAAATGAATAATCATGAAATCACAAAAAGACAATGTACATATAAGTGCTGTGCCAAGTATATCATTTTGTTCAAATGAAGAACAGTTAGTTACAATAGTAATACTATACTCTTCAGATGAAGCAGAGAATAGAAGATTTTTAAAACTTTCTTTTTAAAATATTTGAAAACTTATAGCCAATGGACTGAGTCATTCATTTAACAAATTTTGATAGAATTCTTAGACAGGACTATCGTTATCTGAAATTAATGCAATGATTTAGAAAAAGGTTAAGCTTGTCAGAGAAATATCGTCTACATTGCCAAAACCTAAAATCCATATTAATATGTGATGACAGAAACCAATAGAGTGAAAAAAAAATGAATGATGGGCCACTAATTTAAGTTGTTTGGGTGTCAGTTATTTTACAGATTTAAAAACATATGAATCATCCCAAAGATCAGATTACTTCTTACCCAAACAGGTAATTATTGTTTTCCCCTTCCTGCCACTCCCTTAAGCATAATATTGAAGAATTGATTATCCAGACCACAAAAACATTAGAGGGAAAGTCTTTCATATGACTGCGGAAGAAATTAAAATTAAAAATAAATATTATAATGACTGAGTCATAACCCAGTATAAGTAATTTTGCCATGTGGTCTTCAAAGTTCATCTTCATTGGTCAAAAGCATACATTTCAAAGACCGGAACTGAAGGAGGAAAGGAGAAGGAATATGTGTGTCTATATAAAGGGCTTGAACAAGGAGGTGGGGGTGAGGATAGTGGGGAAAAAAGACCATTAAAATAGATTATGGCATTACAGTCAGCATCTTTACACTGCTATTGATTTCCATCAGCTTCAGAACATAATATAGTAGCCATTTCCTTGCCTTATAAAATTCCCCAGTATAAGAACTTGGGAAAAGTCTTTTCTAGTAAAACATGCCATATTAAGCTGTCCCTTTCCTCAAAGAAGAGCTCATTTTGTATAGCAGTTGATAGGAGCTAAATGCCAACAGAAGCCAACATTCTAGTTTATAAATCTAAGCAAGCTGTTTAGTTTTTGTATGTGACATGTCATTTTTCAGCATCTTTTCTGGTTTTCACCAGTGCCTATAATTTTATAAGAAACAATACTTTCACTTTGTAACTCCTAGCCAAAGTAAGCTCCTCATTAAAAAAAAAAAAAAAGGTCTTATACCTAAAGAATAGCAAAAAGTAAAGTAAACCAAAAACAACCACTTGCTTAACTATGAAATATTTTTTTCAGTGGAATATTATGAACAATAGGTATTATTCAGAAATGCTCATACTTATCAGAAAATTTCTAAGTTTCCATTTGGATCATTAAGAACCTATAATTGAATGGGTAATGCATTAAAAAAGAGTCTCTTCAGGAAAATAAAGTATGTCATTATCTGGTGTACTTATAACAATGCATTAAACCAAATTATAGTAGCATGGAACTGAAAAGATCCATAGAGTGCCCCTCATCCATCTTTCTGATATTGATGATTAACCATGCAAGCAGTTGATAGTCTGCCCTGTTTGTGAAGGTTCCTGTAGTTATACAATAGGCTATGCCACCTACATAAACCAATTGACAGGTCTATTGAGAAACAGAATATAATCATCAATGGATTCTATCCAACAACTGATTACTTAACTTAGCAAAAATGTTATATTATAAAAGTGAATAGATGGAGGATGAAATATTGAGAGACATTGGTTCCATAATTTAAAAAAATTAGAAGCAACCCAAGAGTCCATTGAGGGATGGACAATTATCACACACAGACTCACATACACAGTGGAATATTATTCAAACTTAAGAAGAAAAGAAAATATATAAACCTGAGGACATTATGTTAAGTGACAAGAGGCAGTCACAAAAGGACAAATACTGTATGCTTCCACTTATATGTGGAATATAGAGTAGTCAGATTCATTGAAACAATACGTAGAATGGTGGTGACAGGCATTGGGAGAAGTGAAAATGGAGAGTTACTGCTTAATGGATAACAGAGCTTCACTTTTGCAAGATGGAAAGAGTTCTGGAAATGGAAGGTAGTAATGGTCGCATAACAATGTGACTATATTTAATGCCACTAAACTGTACACCTAGAAGTGGCTTGAGTGGTAAATATTATGTATATTTTACCATTATATATATATAATACAAAAACCTAGGCCAATGTTTCTAACCTTTTTTTTTTCATTATTTCTCCTCCTATGAGGATTCTTTTTAGACATTTTTCCCCTGATGGTCCTTCTCCAAAGAAATGTTAATATAAGAGATAAGTCATATATCTGTATAATGTGTATGTCTGTGCTTTATACATTAAAAAAGTAAGATTTTTTGCCCCCCCAAAAAATTACTTTTCACCCTTGTTGAGAATGCATGTATTTGACTATACTTACACAAATGAGAATCTATGAGGACAAACACAGTATTTCTGACTGTTAAAAGTATACATAGGGATCATAAAAAAATAAACTAAAAGAAATCTATATGCATAAAATATCAAAAACCATTCATTTATTCATCTATTCTTGCATTTAAATATTTTCAAAGCACCTATTAGGTGTTAGGCCCTGTGTTAAACATTGAGGATGCAATGATGAACAAAAATAGGCATGTTCCTTATCCTCAAAGTGCTTATAGTTCAGTGAGTGAGGCAAATATTAGTCAATAATCGCACAAATAAATGTAAAACAGCAACCTCAGTAAGTACCTGAAAAGAGAGATAACTTGATGTTGCAGGGAGGACAGGGGGAGTTCCCTGTGAAAGTGATGAAGTTGGAAGATAAAGAGGCTTTAACTAGGCAAATGGGGCAGGACATCTTTCCATGGAGAGAGAATAGTCCATGCAAAGGACCTGTGGCCCAAGGGAGCATGGACCCATAAGAAACCAAAAGAAGACATGAATGTCTGTGACACAGTGATCCAGATGGAAAGTGATACAAAATGAAACTAGCCTAAAGTTTCTCAACTTTGTTACTATTGACATTTTGAGTTTAATAATTCTTTGTTATAGGAGGCTGTCCTGCACATTCTAGGATATTTAGCAGCATTCCTGGTCTCTATTCCCTAAATGTCAGCGGCATCTCTCCTCAAGTGTGACAAACAAAAATATCTCCAGACATAGCCAATTATCCTTTGGGGAACACAATCACATTTGGTTGAGAACCACTGGAGGTAGGCAGAGGCCAGACTGTGTAGGCCCTGTTAAGGAGTTTTGCTTTATTTTGTGAGCAATGAGATATCTGTTAGGGATACTACAGAGGAGGAATAAGGACAATCAAAACTGCGTTTCTGCAAAGATCTTCAGCCAGCAGTAAATAAAATGCAGGAAAAGGGAGGGAAAGCCAGAGGGAATGTGAATAGAACAAATAAGAGGCTAAACCAGTTTAGAAACTCCTAGACAAGTCCTAATGAAAGATAATAACAGCTTGGGCCGGAGTGATGTGTGGTATGTCTAAGAGAAGTGGACGAATTTGAGAGATAGGAAGTAAAATCAACAGAACTTCACCCTGAATTGGACATGTAGGGTGAGGCAGAAAGAGACATCAGAAATGATTCATGCTAGAGGAAGTGGACAAGTAATGGAATTGCTTACTAAAATGGGGAAGCTGGAGATGGCCTAGGTTTATGGGGGAAGGTCACACAATTTGATCATGTTAAATTTGAGGGGCCTTTAAGATGTCCAGAACACACATCAAATAGGCAATTATATGTGTGTGTCTAGGGCTCTCAGAAACCTGAATTGGAGATGTAAATTGAGGAGCAAATGGCCTAAAGAAGTTTACCTCAACTGTGAAAATACTATCTCCTATGGAAGGAATATAGGAGGAAAAGGTGAGGTCCTAGGACTGGAGCTTTAGCATGGCCACCATTTAATGACCTGGCAGAGAAAAATATACCCTGAGCATCAGAGAAGAAATGATGGGAAAGCTGGCCAGAGCAAGAAAAATGTGGAGTCCTTGAAGGCCAGGGAAATGAGTGAGTCAAGAAGCGAAGAGTGCTAACCTGTGTCAGATGTTCCTGAGACAGTGTGTAAGATGATTAAAGCAAATTTGCTGGATGTGGAGACAAGGTCACTGTCAGTCACAGTAAAAGTGGTTTGGGTGGCTTAATAAAGACAAGCACCAGATGAAAATGGGTGAGGAGTAGGAGGTGAGGAAATGGAGAGTGTAAGTACGGATAATATCTCAGGAGGTTGGACTATGAGGAGGAGAGACATAAGATGCAACTTGGGGAAGGGCATGAGGACATTTTAAAATAAGAGGGATGTTTTAGTGCCAATAGGTAAATATCTAGTTGAGAAGGGATGCTTCAGAGATGGAGGGAGTAGGATCCAAAGCACGGGGAGGGAACGGCCTTAGAGAAGAAAGGCAGAATCGTGCCCTGCAGTGCAGGAGGAAGCAGAAGAGGAGGGGAATGGATGCAATGAGTTTGTGTGTGTGAGTGGAGAAGTGGATGGGGCTTCTGCTGAGACTGAAGGAGGCTGGGCAAGGAGACTTGAGAAGAGTAGAGAAGTTTGAAGTTATGAGAGTTATTATTAGAATAATGATTTTCGAGAAAGCAACAGGTTCTCAGTCATCTAAGAAAAATAAAATTATGATTGGAATACCCAGATTACTTATAGGATTAGTTTCCTAGGGCTGCCATAACAAGGCAGTACAAAGTGGGTGGCTCACAACAACTGGGAGAGAAATTTATTCCTTTGTAGTTCTGGAGGCTACAAGTCTAAACTCAAGGTATCAGCAGGGCCATGCTCTCTCTCTGAAGTCTCCATGGGAACATCCTTCCTTGCCTCTTCCAGTTTCTGGTGGTTGTCAGCAATCTCTGGTATTCCTTGACATTCCATGGCTTATAGACGCATCCCCACAATCTCTGCCTCTGTCTTCATGTGGCCTTCTCCCCTGTGTACCTGTCTCCAAATTTTCCTCCTTTTATAAGAGCACCAGTCATTGGATTAGGATTCATCCTAATCCAGTATGATCCCATCTTAACTTGTGTACATCTGCAAAGACTACTTCCAAATAAAGTCACACTCACAGATTTCAGGTGAACATGCATTTTGGAAGGACACAATTCAACTCGGTATATTACTAAAACATGAGATTATGTTAATTCATTTTAGAAGTATTTAGAAGGATAAAACAACAATATCTTTAACAGCTAACATTTATAGATCTCAGATGCACCATATACACAGTGTCACATACTCCCTACAACAACTATTGTGGTGTCTTCGCTGTCCCTGTGTTAACAGATGATGAAACAGAGGCTAAGAGTAACTGAGTGACTTGCCCAAGGTGAGGTCCATGCAGAGCCAGCACCTGAGCACAGGCATTCAGACTTCAGAGATGACCTTTAACATCCAGGTGGCTCTATTGCCTGCATTTGTCGAGGCAATCCCAAGTCAATCAGAAAAGACTTGATCAGCTAGTTATCTATCTCAGAAAAAAAACCCTTCCCTGCCAGCATTCTTTGCTAATATCTTTTTCTCTGTATACAGCCCTGCAAACATTCAGCATGTCCACAGCTCCATGCTGACAGCACACTGTGTGGAGCAGAATGCTTGTTTGGTTCATTGGGCTGGCAAAATATAGCTCTCCCTTTTCTGGTAACTTCCAGGGTTGGCTTTCTTCCCGCAGGTCCATAGCATCCAATTCATGGAGTTCTCTGAAGTGGAGAACCAGGATGACTACTACAGCACAGGCGCTGGCTACATCTACACCCAGGACCAGCAAGGGGTGCATGTCATGTACGATGAAGCCTTGAGTGATCTGAAGGAACTAGAGACAGAACTTCTGCTTGTGGCCAGCCATTACATTGAGAAAGAAAAGGGTCAGAAGTCAGATTTTTTTTTTATTAAAAAAATATTTTTATTACAGTTGACATTCAATTTTATATTAGTTTCAGGTGTGCAGCGTAGTGGCTAGACGTTATATAACTTACAGAGTGATGCCCCAATAAGTCTAGTAACCCACCTGGCACCACACATAGTTATTACAATATTATTGACTACATTCCCTACACTGTACTTTATATCCTCATGACTATTTTGTAACTGCCAATTTGTACTTCTTAATCTTTTCACCTTTTTAACCCAGCTCCCCAACTCCCAGAGGTCAGATTTTTAAAAATCAACCAGCCAAACAAGCAAAAAACACTAAGGGCTCAATTTACCACTTTCCACTTCAAAATATAAACATATATCCAATGGTATCTGAAAATTCAGTAAGCACATACAGCTCCAGAACACATACCCACCCACCTTAGAGAAGATACAGTTCTGTTTCCAGCCCAAGGACCCCTTTGGTTGGAGACTATGACTATTCTCTCAGGGCTTGATTATAATTCTTAATGTTTAAACCCTACTTGTTGCCTGGTGTCATTTCTGCATCACTTACTAGGTGCAGAGAATGTCATGCAGTGCCCTGAGAAAAGCAAAGCAAGAAGTGAAATTAATGATTTTTTTTTCTAAGCGACAAAATAAGTGATTGACCTTGGAAAACTGCAGTTAGAAGCAGAGACAGCCCTTGGTTTCTAGCAGAAAATCACCAGGGTGCAAGAAGATCTGGCTAGGAAAATGCCAAACAAGCACCAGAAGGAAAAATCATTACTCAGGGTAATCAATAACCCATAATCTGTATTCTCTCTTCCTTCTGGCACCACTCAAATTCATCCAATTTTAAAAATTGGTGAGATAAGACTATTGCTCTTGAAATAATATGATGACATTAGCATTACATTTGGAAAGAACTTAGAATTTCTGGATTCAATGTAATACCTAAAGGGAAATTTAGCAAGGGTATGTGCTATTTTATAATATATGACTGTAATGAAGGATAATTCATGTTCATATTGTTATAAAATGCTGCTCAAAGAATGTTTCGCAATTAACCTTTCAGATCCCAGATGGAATTAATTTAATATACGGTTGAACTCTTTGTTTTATCTTTGCAACAGACCATTTGGGATCTGAATTGTGGGACGCAGTGATGGCATCCAACGTTCTGGGGCATTTAATTTCAGCTTTTAGCTTTTATCTTTACTGGTTTCCTACATACTAATGCATCATTTTTGTTCTTATTAATTTGTAATACAATGCAGCTATTTCTAGCTGCTAAGAATTTAATTTGATTGAAACACTTAGGAGTCATTTAGCCACATGAGCATCTTTGGACTGAGCTAATAAGTATATAGTCACTCACCATGAAATGATGTCCCAGCTGCTGCTAGAGAAATTCCTGATCAAAGTCTTTCTCTTGTTCAGTGCCCATCGTATCCTTGATAATTACTGAATTCAAACTTCAGCACCTGAAAGTCTCTTACTTTTTAATGTTTTCATTTTGAGATAGACCACTTAAAATTTACAACATATAAAACTTGACATTAATATAGTGGAAAATATTTTAGCTGAATAATGACAATGACTACATTTATTGATTTATGTTAGTGATTAACATGATTAAAGACTATATAAGCAACTTCTCTGAAAGATTTTGACTTGGCTAGCATCAAATTAAGTAGCAGGTTATACCGGATTTTTTTAAACCACCAGAGCCCTGTTTTTAGAGAAAGAGAACTGTTTATTTTACCTTTAAATTTTAGGTTTGAGGACATTTTAGTAAAGATTTATGTTAACTGAATTTGGTTATAATTCTAAAATTAGTCTTTAAAACTAAAATTAAAAAGTAAAAACAAAGACCCCATTGACTTAGATGTCAACAAGTGTGAACTTAGGGCCTGGTCCTTGCTGATGGCTCTTTAACCGATCCTTAGAAATCCCAGTTACTATTCAGTGTTTTCATTCCTGAGATAGAGCTGACAGTCAAAGAGAGCATTTCTAATAGGAATAGCTGTGTGAAGAGTCCTGACCCTAGTCATTCTCATGCACTTCTGTTCTAGGTCACAAAGAGGACAATGAGTCAAATGCTGGCCATGACTGGGGATGGGCTCATGCAGGAGTGGACAGATTTGCTGTGCTGTATGATGTGTGGACTTGGGAAACAGTTCTCCTAGAAAACAAGCGCCAGGTATTTTTGCCTAGAAAACAAAACTTCTGTTAAACATTCTCATAAAAAAATTTTTTTTAATTCAGTGATTTTTTTAGGGCAGCTCTCAATAAAGTGAATTTTTATTTTATTGAAATAATCTCAGCTAGTTAGAAGGATATGAGTAATATGTTTTATTTTCTTTACTGTGGTTCTCTGTTACAAAATATAAAATGCAAAGGATACTACTTTATCTTACAGGCACAATTTGTTAGAGGGCTATATAATTTAAATCCTTTTATTATATATATATGCTTTTAGTGATAATGAATTATGATTCCATTCAAGTTCATTGTCCTGTCAGGCTAAAAACATATGAACTGACTGACCTTAGTATGGCCTTTAGAAGCGTATGCCGCATGTGGGTGGGTGAGAGCAGTTGGTAAAACAAGTTACAATGGTAAATTCAAAGCAATAAAACATCAAGTTACTAAAGCATCATCCTGTCATTAATGGTTCATATTCCAGTAACAAATGAAAACCTGCTCTTCGTTTGTGCCCTTAGCATGAATTATTAGCCCTTCTGATAATCACTTTTTGGAATTTATTCATAAAATATTAAATGTTTACTCGGTTCCAGACATTGGGAACATATAAGAGAAGATGATCTCTATCTTTAAGGAATTTCTAGTCTGTAAACATTGATCTGACCTCTAAGCAAAATTATAACCTACTGGCCCATCCGAGAGCCATGGGGACCCAAGTGGAGGAAGGGAGTAGTTGCCCTGTGGGAGGCTGTCAAAGTAAGTCTTTCCAGAGATATAAATATTTAATCTATTACTAAAAGATTAGTAAGATGTTTCTGTGAGATAAAGAAAGATTCTAAAGGACAAGAAACAGCATTAGCAATGTCAAGGAGGTATAGAATGGGGATGGCGAGCTTGGAGAATGGCAAGAAGACTCCTATGGCTAGGATGTAAAGGCATGCTGAGAAACAAGCTGAACATGGGTTTCAGTTGCAGCCTGTGAAGTGCCTGCTAATCCATGCTACATTTAGAATTTATCTTAGAAGCATAGAAAAGCCATTGATGAGTTTCATTTGGGTTGAAATACAATCATAGCTTTGCTTTCATATCATAGCTATTTGGGTGTCAGTGTGGAGAATGGATTGGAATAGAGAACTCTTGGAGAAAAGTGCAGTTATTGCAACAGGGACCTGAAGAGTTAGGAGGACACCTACACTAAAGATGTGATAGTGAGACTGGGAAGAAGGAGCAGGCTTGAGGAAATTTTGCAAAAGTGGAAGTGGCAGAATTTGAAGACAAGATATTGGGATGAGAGAATAAGGATGGAATTAAAATGATTTCCTCAGCGTCAGAGGAGGCTATTAAGTGAAACAGAATGCAGGAGGAGGGACACTACAGGGGGAAGATAATATTGTGTCTAGGATACAAGGCATGTAAGGGAGTTTGCTAGAACACAGGTGTGAATGTGTTATGGGTGCTATAGTTTTGAAACTCAGGAGCAGGTATGGGCTGAGGTATGACTGTGGAAGTTGAAACACAGTAATGAGTCAAAATGACTAGAAAAAGCCTGCGATATCTGAAATGGGCCCCTAGGTAACCCTCACCTTTAAGGGGAAGGTCATTGAACAAGAATCCATGAGAGAAACAAGAAGAAGCTAAAGAGACTGGAGAGAAAAAGAAGGAACAGTGTTATGAAAACCAATGGGGGAGACACGGAGGAGGGGAGTGTTTTAATGAGGACAGGATGGTTACTAGTGTAGAGTGCAGTAAAACATTGAGAAAGAAGACTTCTAAAAGCCAGACAGCGGAGTCAGCCATCAGGTAGTCATGGCCAGCTTTGCAGGACTCTCAGAAGAGTGATGGAGGTAGAAGCCAAGTGATAGAGCACTATGATGCAATCAGAAGGTGGGGAAGTGGGAATGTTTCCTTTGAATTGTTTTTCTAGTAGAATAAATGGTTTATCTACTCTCTGCTCTATTACTCACAGAGAAGTAGGTCACCCAATATTTGAAAACAATTGGCTAGGCTTAAAGAGTACAAGCCCTGGGCTTTGAAACCTGTACCTCTTTTCAAAGATAATTGGCCTCTACAAAGTTTGCATTCGCAAATTTGATCTGCCAGTTAGAACCTTATTTTGGTCAACTGAGTAATGAGAGATTTAGACTCCTAGTGTAGTGACCGAAAAGGCTGCATCAAATATAAGACAGAATCCTCAAACTTGACTGGTTTACTGTCCAGACATGAGTTATAAACAGTCCCCCTTTTCTGTATTCTCTCCCCACCTTCCTCTTTTCTAGGCCTCCCATGGAGGCCCAGGTGAATCCAATGGCAGAGAAGAATAGAGAGGACTGAAAAACAGATGAATTCGTCTGTACTTCAGCCTAGGGTTCATTCTGTGCTAAGCTGCCAGGACTGCCAGGACTGTCCACTAGTCTCTTCTATGGTACATGAAATCATTTTAACTTAAAACAATCATTGCAAATGATTGTAGATTCAGTTTCCTTGTAGAAACTGAACTATCTGCCAAAACTGTAAAATGTAGCCTTCTAAATCAGAAATTCTGTCGAAAGAGCCTATTTTTAATGGATAAACCAGATTTTTATCTAGAGTACAATTGATTCCCCCCAGTACTGATCCCTCTGCCAAGTTTCTTCAGCTGTTTTTGATTGTTAAGTATATTGGAATCACTAAAGTTCAGAATTGCTCAAACACATTGCGTTGTCTTACATCCTAAAAGTAACCATATTATGTATAAACATTCATAAAAATAGGGCTGGTGTGAATTTAGGTAGATTAAGAATCACATAGAGAAGCAAGGCTTCAGTTATACCAGGTCATAAGTGACACTTGTACCAACTGCTAATTTTCTCCACAGCCAACAGAGGACAAAATTTCAGGGTGATTTGAATTAGTGTTTAGAGCACTAACAACAAAAATTCTGTGACAGGTTGCATCTAGCATTGATTTTCTGTTTTGCACTTTCATTTGTTCTAAAATACTATTTTTTAAATCCAAGAAATAAAAAAAAAAGTTTGAGGCAAAAATAATTTAAACACAGTAAGGTCTGAGAGTATTACTGTTGGCTATTTTTCTATTTTCTCTAGTATTCGATGCCTATCATCAATGTGTACCATATATAATTTTGCCTGAGAGTTGGCCTTTGACACACACAGGTGACATTTGACAGGCTAGAAAGACTTCTTAGACAAATACCAGCCCAGAGCTTAAATGGAAATGGGCCAGTTAACAAACAGATAATAAATAGAACCTGTGAGGTGGAAAGATCACCGTTCTATCCCTGTGGGGAAAGAATTCATAATAAAATTATGCTGGGGTCTATCTGAAAGCTTCTCGACGTTGAGGCCAAAGCTTTAAAAAGCCTTATCAATTTAAAAAAAGCAAAATTTTTTTCTCAACAGCTAGGGTGGCCAGTTAAAATATGACAAATTTAACTAGATGACCTGTATTTTTATTTGCTAAATCTGGCAATCTTGTCAACAACAAAAGTGAATATGGCGATTTAGCACCAGCCTGTGCAACTTGGTATCACTAGATTGGAATCACCAGCAAGAACCTTCCCCAGAAACTTACCCAGCCAAACAGCCAAACAATAGGGCTCTTTGTACAAAAACAGGTCAATGCAATACAAATGCTGCAAACTAGCTCCTGGGATTGTCCTGGCCCAGCCAAAAAGGTTCAGGTTAGTCCAGTATGATTTAGCAAAGTAATTGTTTCTTTCCTAATCTCCCCCTAGGCTATATTGAGTGACAACCTTTCTACCCCAACTAGTCACTCCTTTATTTCTGCTTTGTCTTCTGCTATATTAAATGCTAATCTAGAGTAGAACTCTGTGGGTGGAACAAGGCAATGTTGATCACTCTGCAAGGCAAGGGGATCTCTGTCATTCTTCATTTCATTTCACCCTGAGATGTGGGGTGTTTAACCTATAGAGTACATTCTGTGTCCTGAGCTTTTAGCCTCCTTCAGTTGACCTAAAGTCCCTTGACCAATCAGATGCTAAATAAAGTACCCCAGCCTCTCCCTCCTTGAGCCTTAGCATTAAAATCCTCAGGTACTGGATGTCTATTAGTAAGGCAGTATTTGATTCCTAGTCTGCTATTGATTCTTTAGTGTTCACCTCCCTTGGGAGTCTCTCAGAAGCCATGATTGGCAAGATGGAGACACTCCTGACTTTGTACTGTGTGCTTCCTTTACTCCACTTTGCCTCCTATGCTATTGCCACAGGTAATAGTAGTGCTTACATTTTCTCAATTCTTTCTAATTTTGCATTCTTAGCTATGGACTCCACACAATGAGAGGGGCTCTTTATCTCCTTTTAGGAAATTCCTTAGTTTGTTAAGAAGGCCGACTTCCTGACCTTGAACCACCAGGAAGACCAACACCCAGGGAAACAAAATATACTCTTTCTCTAATGCATCTCTAAGTGTGCGAGCTGTTCAGACAGTAGAAATTGCATCCTCAACAGTTCATTCATTGCTGCCGGTTAATGCACACACTAGGCAAGCCTATGTGTCTGGTGATATGGTCACCATTGAAGCTGAGGCCTTTTAGAAGCATGAAACCTCCATAAGAGGAGCTAGTCAAAGAAGGCTATTTGGGGAAGGACGTCCCTAGCTAAAACTCGGTGGGAGAATATGTTGGATTAGTCCTATAGAGGAAAGGAATTCATGGCATTGTAAACCCAAGGGGAATAAAAGTTCAGAAGCTTCCAGTCAGAGCCGATTTCTCCGTCAGGCGCTACAGACCATATATGTTTAGGCGCTAAGAACTTTTCAGGAACGGACCATTGATAATGTTTGAGATCTCAGGGGAAAAAGACATTACTTCAAAATATGTGAAGAAAATACAAAATAGGCATCAACAAACACTTAATTACATGTCTGTAAAATGTAAAACCTTTGTTAACTGAGCACTTGTAAACATCTCATTACACATGAAAACAATTTATAGATCAGATTTTCTCACTTTATAAGAATCCCCAAGTATACACTGCCCAGAAATCATAACCAATGATTAATTAAATGTGTTGCTAATGGCCAAAGAATTTAAAAAACAAAATTAAACATATCATTTAACATTTTTACAGAAAACAAATTTGATTGATTTGTGAGTACATTTTAATATTTGCTAACATCTGGTACAGGGTCTCCAATAGTAAATGTCTAAGGCCAATGAAGGTTTTAAAACAACCCTAAAACAGTAATTATGTTGTTCGGAACTACTTACTTATCTTGTCCTTAAGTCCCTGTTTGGAATTCCAGCCCAATGATCACTGAAGAGCTTTTAATCATTAGCACCGTGACTAATCACACAAAAAAAGAATTTACACACAGAACAGAAATTCCTTAAGCCCACATACAAATGTAAAAGCAAAATGAAGAGCATCTCTTTCTGAATCTCCACACTAAGATGCTTTTCAACCATTAAGGACTGGAAACTTCCTTTGGTTTTTAGAAAAGCCTTGTGAACTCCACAGGAAAAGGAGCTCCCTTGAGGCCTTTGAGAGTTCTGGACCCTGAGCCCTTCCTAGTGGAGTCCAGTCTACAATAAATGCCTATGTATCTGGGGGGACTTCCCCACTCAGCCTTTCATTCTGCCACACCCACCATCATTATTACATCGGCGAGGTTTGGCAGACTACTACAGAGAAGGGGTTGAGGATGCAGACCAGAGGAGGAGGCTGCCTGCCTATGTTTGATGAGGGAGTAAAATGGGGCAGGGAGGATGGATCTGTGAAGAAAGGTATGAGAGGTAAATAAATTTGATGAAGTGCACTGTCATTGGAACTTATAATCATTAGATATTATATTATTCATTATGTAACCCCCCTTTTATCTGGAGAGAGCAGGGGCAGAGGGGACAGAGACAAAATGAGTACTCTTTCCCTTGCCCTCCCTAACTATCTGTGGATTTACTAATTGTCTGAGTTGCACTGGTGCTGCAGCTGCCAGCAGCAAGCTGGTACCCAGAGGTTCAGTGCCGTGTCTCTCCTGCTGGTGTCTAGGGTCTTTCTGAGTGGGTGAGGCCTCACCTCCCTTTGCTGTTTCTGCTATTTCCTGATGATTAACCTTATTTGCAGCTTCTGGACAGTTACTTTGAAGCCTATCAGCATGTGTTGGACCCTGAGGAGAGGTTTGCTTTAGCACAAGTGATCACCGACATCATGCACAGGGGCCCAAGGTTTGATCTCAGCCACCCTTATTTCATTAAGGCCTACCAAGATGAATGCGCCTGCTTGAGGCTTCACACGCAGCTAGTGAGGGGTATCCTCAACCAGCACGTGAGTACAGCTGGGTTTTAAAATACTACATGTGAGAAGAGGATGGGAAACATGGTCAGAACTAAAAATAGTGAGTTTTTTTTTTTTCATTGTGGGTCCGGAATCTGGGTTTTCTAGGGCAGCATGTACAGCATGTTTATTTGTAAGCTCATTTGCTTTGTTAAATTCCAAGCATAACTACAGTCTTCCAAGGAGGTTTCTGACCCTAATCACATTTAATGGTCCACAAGTTGTTTTCATTAGATTATAGAGTGAAAGAAAGAGTAAACATACACCTTTTACAAGGCATTGATGTATAAAATTATGTATTTTAAAAAAATATTGTGACTATTTTTAGGACACTGGGGAAAAGCTAGTGGCAGAAAGTAAGTAGGGGATAAAGATTGTTGCAGTACATTTACCTTACATCTGGTTAGATTTTTTTCTTTGTAGTCAATTATTTGAAAAGTTTTCTTGTGCCCCTTAAGATGGCCTGAAGTTGGTTACCTTTGTTTTTCTGTGCTGACCCATGGCTCAGACTGAGAGACCAGCATATTCCTGTAAGACTAGATCCTCAAAATTACATCTTGGTGAAAATGAGTCAAATAATTAAGAGATACAAAGCATTGATGTTTTTCTCATGCCAAGGCTCATAACTCACATCCATGGGAAAGTTTAACTTTTCTAATTTTAACTTTTATGCTACATTTCTAGATAGAGTGTCAGCGGGAGTACATCCAGAGGCTTTGGCGAGAAGGCCATCCAGATGATAGCAATAAATTTGGACTTCCCTTTAACATAATTTGCAAACAACTTATTTCCATCAACAATAGCTGGTAGGCTGGTGTTGTCTTTATATATGTGACATTTAATCTTCTAGATAAATTAAGGGTATGATGCTAAGTCTAAATACTTTTCTACAAAGCACTTTTCAAGTATTTGGGAAGATGAGAGAATATAATAGCCACAGAAGAGGGGGCTTGAATTTAAACCTATCTGTTTGCTTTTTAAGTAATAAAGTATGGAGGGCTTGAATTTAAACTTATGCCACGGGGTACAGAACCTTCACACTCTTAAGAAGTCCCTAAAAAAAAGCAGTTGCTCTCCTAATGCCATCAGAGGTTTAAATCAGAGGTTTCACACAAGCAGACATATATGAAACTTGGATGTGCTTAAAAGGTTCTCAAAAAGGAATTTATTTTTTATAGCAAATGCTACCAAAAAGGGTTTTGCAGATTCACCATGTAACCCCCTACCCTTAAAAGAGTAAATTAAATTTATTGAGACCAGAGAGAGTACATACTTTAAGTCACCCCCTTGATATGTGGTATGCCTCCCCATTCCCTTCCAGCCTTCGAGGACAGAGTGAACTGGGAAGTAGGCAACAAGGCCCCAGTTGATCTATGTGGCTCAAGAACACGATATCTCTATTGCCTTCAAATAGGTGGAGAAATTATCCAGCTCCTTTCAACATCCAACAAATACAAGTACTCGGCAGTGTGCTAGGAGGTGAAGCCATAGGTGTGAACAACAGAGGCATGGCCCTATGCTCCTGTGAAGCGTAAAGGTCAATAGTACAGGCAGACTTTCAGTGGGAAATTGCTGCAGTAGGTTATGGTATCATCTTGGAGACCAGCAGGGTGTTATAACATTTCATAGCTAACCTTGTCTCCTGAGAAAGAGCCCTGGGAGTCCCATGCACAAGACTACATATTCTCCACAGACCTTTCTCAGGACTGATTTCTTCACTGTAATAAACTTGAGACATCAGCTGTGTATGTGCAACTTGCTATATGGCAAGAGTCTACTGTTTAGGAAATGATTTTAGGCAGAACATGCTAGCAAGGCCTATATGGATACTTAGACCTGTCAGAATTGCTCAAAAGCAAATAGTATTTGCTTGATAAGTTTCCTTTCCTGCCTTAGGATTGTATTTTTTTTTAAGATCTAGGACTAAGAGGAATCCATCTGCATAACGTTAAGGAGTATTTAAGTTCTTTAGTTCTATGTATATATAGAAAGGCCCTTGACTTGTGCTGTATCCTCTATGTCCAAAGGAAAACCCAGAGAATGCATTTGATCATTTCTGACCTCTCATTTATAAAATATAACGTCTTTAGGGCAAACATGAATGATTTCATCAGTTGTGTACAGAATTTAAAAATTGGTTTAGTCCATTACTATTTTAGGGAAAAAAGAAATAAAGACTCAGGGGTATGTCCCAAAGGAAGATTAAAGTAACTTAGTTCCCCACTTCTGGAGCTGCCCCCCAGATTCCTGAGACTGGTAATCAGAAGACAATGAAGGCACAGACAAAAAAAAAAAAGAGTGAAAAATAGAAACTAACCATGGAAATTATTCATTTAATATTTAGTTAATTTTGAGTTACTTTGTTTTAAAATATTTGACTAAATATTGATTACAATATTGAATGTTGACAAATTTGCCATACACATTTTAAGAATCTTATTCTTACTGGGCTCTAAGGATAAACTCCTATGTCTTCCAATTTTAAAAGGGTTTACATTAAAGGAAAGAGCATGTTGTATACTCTGATGGGTTCCCTGGACAGCCTCTGAGGCCTCTTTGAGTTCTCAGTTTTGTTTTGTTTTATTTATAATGCCCTAGATTAAAAGAGCTGTTTTATTGGTCTTTAAAAATATAAAATTTAAGTATTTTTGGAAACGAGTTTTTTATTGTGTAAAATTGTCATCAGTTGTTCCTCTTTTTAAGCCCAGCTTTGAAAAACATTTATCTACTGGAGTTTCACCCTTCCCTGGGCCTGGCATCGCTCATCCCCAGAGCCCTCGAGCATCTTCTTCAGGAGGCCCGCCACACCTGTAGGCCCACATCAGCCAGTGGCCTTGCCTTGCTGGAAAGACGCGTGCTGTGGCTGGCGCTGGATGTGTGGCTCACCCCAGCCAGGCCGGAGTCCTGGTACAGCACACAGCTCCAGAAGGATGTAGGTTCTCTGAAGGGAGGAGGGGGATCCTTGGCAAAGAGAAGGTTTCCTCCCAGATGTTACTACTTAGCTTTGTTTATCTGTTTGGCTCTATTCCTCCCCTATTGGCCAGAGACAGATCATAGTTCTAGGCCTTGCCAACACTTTTATGTAATTTTTTTTCATTTTTTGGTCAAAGTTTCTAGTTTATCAGAATGCCACTTTAATGAAAATTAAAAGGAAAATGCACATAGGTATGTGGGAAGTGTTTTCTGGTTTATTATTTATATTTTAACAATATGCATTTTTAATTAAAAATTATATTTTTCTTTTCACTAAGACTCTTTCCAAAATTCACTCTTTTGTCCTGAACTGAGATCTAGTGAGAAGAGAGAGGATGGAGTGAGGAGTCAAGTTTAGGCCTGCCATTAACTTGCTCTGTGACCCAGAGCAAGTCTCGTAGCCTCTCTGAGCCTCATTTTCCTATTTTGTGACATTATGTTTGTGTATTAGGAAGGGAATGGCAGTGGGTGAGCTTGATGATCTCTAAAACCGCTCCAACTCTAATGATCTATGTTTTCAACTACAGCCTGACAATTTACAAGGTGTTTGTAGTTGGATTTTAATTATTTCCTTTTTCTGTTAAGGTTATCACAGTTGAGCCTGGAGTTTCAATTCAACCTTATTTTGTGTGGGTACTTGCTGTATGACAAAGTAACTTTCAAAGGCCTCCACCGCCAAAAATATGTTTCATGTCTGGCTCAGTCTCCTATTCCAAACTCCTATCTCCCTATCTCCTTCCCAAACTAAAATTTTATTGTATTTGGCTTAATTTTAAGTTGATAAAAATAATATAATACAGAATTTTATCAAAAGAGGAAAGCAAAAAAAAAATCTAAGTATAATCACTCAAGTGCATTTATAATTATTTTTCTGTATTTAAATATTTTTCATATGCATGTTGTACATAATCATATCTCCTGTTTTTCTCAGTTAACATTATATCACTTTTATGAACACATAATTTCATTAAGTGATGAATCATCACTTATCTAACCATTTCCCTCTTGATGGACACTCAAGTAGTTTCCAAAATTTCACTTTTATAAAAAATGCTATCAAGTATATCTCTATGCTTACAGATTTCTCCATATTTCGAATCAATTTTTTTTGATAAATTCTCAGAAGTGAACTTGCTAAACCAAAATTTAAGTCTTTGGATACCTTTTGGCAGATGCTTTCTAGAAGAGTTGTGCCAAATTATAATGCCACCAGTAAAGTATAGGGGTACCACTGTACAGTATCAAGTGTAAGCATATAATATCTTTGCTAATATATACTTAAGTAAAAAGGTGGCATTACACTGTTAATTTTTCATTTCCTTGCTATTTGTTGAGATTATTCTTCCAAATGTCTTGTCACTACCTGTATTTTTTTTTTTTTGGTAAATGTTCTGTTCTTTCCCTTCGTTTATTTATCTCTTGGAATCTCAATGTCATTTCTATCCACTCACATGAGCTTTTCAAAAATAAAAACCTTAACCCTTTTGTCCATGATATTTTCTGCAAGTATTTCCCACAGAAACTTATTTTCATATAGTAAGATCTATTGATCTTTTCTTTTGTGATTCCTTCCTACATCGCAGAAAGCAATTCTCTTTCTAAATCCAGAAAGCAAATCTTCCCCTAGATGTTTTATATTTGTCTTAAGATTTTCATGTTATTTTCAAAAAATTTAACTCCTTTCCTATTCCACCTGGAGTATGTGTGTCTGTGTGTATGTATTGTGAGATATGGTTCAGAATTTTACCCCTAATTACCAGTCATGTATCCTATTACCATTTATTGAGAATTCTTTTCACATCGTATTATTATGGTACTCTATTTTAAAATGTATTTTAAATTCTCTTATATATCATAGTGAATATCTGAGATAGCTGTCTCATAGTTTCCATAATTATTATTTTTAAAATGTGTTCAAATTTAGACCTAGAAATTATAAATATTTAGATTCAACTTTATATTAGGTCAGAAAAGGAGGCAGCTATTACCCTCAGAAGACATGTAAGATTTTAATAAATTTATGACTTGGAAGACTTCAGGAATCTAGGAATTGCATCATTGAATAGACATGGCCTTTGTTAGATAAGTGGACAGATAAGAGAGCTTGTGAACATTTAGGGAGACAAATCATGAAAAGCAGATTAGGTGGTTCCCAACCAGGTTTTTGCTGGAAGTGGCATATTAGAGGGTAGCACCAGCAGAGGAGCTGACTTTGGCAGGAGTGCATTAAAGAACAATGCGGTGATTACAGAAATTGCCCTGAGCTGGCTTTGAGTGGAGAAATACTGTAAAGGCGGTTTAGTCTACTGTAAAACTACTGAACTTGGAATTAGGAAGCCTAAATTTACTTTTGGTACTGCTGTGTAACCTTAGACAGTTTCATTGTTGCTTCAGATTCCTTACTGATAAAATGTAAATAATGGTATCTGTGCTGCCTGCTTCCTGGGGATCTTGTAAAAATAAAAATGAGCTAATATGTGTGAATACTTTGAAATTTTGAAACTGCAGTTGAGTGGTATATAAGGAATTATTATTATATTGGCCACTAAAATACTTGAAAAATATCAGGGATTTCTATTTCTATTTAGGTTGTTTTTGTCATTTCTATTCTTTATTTTGGCTTAAAATGTTTATAATAATGATAACAACAAATATTATGTATCAGGAATTTTTGCATCTATTAACTCACTTAACACCCTCAACAACCCAATCAGGTAATTATTATCTATTAATGCCTATTATATACTGTTATTCTCCTTATCTATACTTTACAGATGAGGAAGCTAAGAGACAGCAAAATTGAATAAATTGCCCCAAATCTCACAGTTTATAAATGGCAGAGCCAGGCCTTGAACCCAGAGTCTGTGCCACTGATAGTAGTTTTCTTAATATGTGAAATTTCTTTTTTTTTATATTCTAAAGAGTACTTTGTTTTCTTACAGCTTTTTTCAGCCAAAGTAATGGGAAATCCCTTTCTCGTGGAAGAGATAGGCCTTCTTGCATTCAAGTCTTCAGCAGCTGAAAAACAGAACCAAGGCCAAGATTCTCACATGATGCTCCTGGAGACGTTTGCCAGACTACTAGAACTTGTGACCCTCCGCCACCGGCTGATAGAAATGAGTCTGGAGAGTGTATACTTAGCTCGGTAATAGGGGAATTGAGTATCCAGATAGGGTCTCCCTGTCAACAAGCCTTCCCCTACTTTGTGCCCCCAGAGTAGTCAGAGCTCTGACTAAATAACTGAAATGATCACCTGCCTTCCTTATTCCTTCTCTCATCTAGACCTCCCCATGTGCCTCTCCGACCACTCAGCTAGGCTGGACCCTGGCACTTGGCCTTCCTCTTCATTCAGCACATTGCCTTGTAATAAGATGCTTAATATTGGTTTATTAGTTTTCCAGCTAGTGGAAGCTCCTGAATGCAAAAGCCTGTCCTCTTGGTATTCTGTGGTATTCCATCACCTGGGGTAAGGCCTGAGCCCCAGCATTCGGTGAATATTGATTGAATTTTCTCTTGAATATAACAAAGTTGAACAGTAGAGCAGAAGCAGTAGAGAGCCTAGAGAAAGCAGAAGCGGAGTTAGTAACAGCATCCAGGCCTGACAGAGGTATGGAAGATTCAATAGGTAGAGGGAGAGAAAGATTAATGAGTTAGGTTTTAGATTTTAGATATATGAGATGATAGTAAGACATCCAAGCAGACATGTCCCACAAGAAAGAAAAATATGGAACTAGAGGGTTTGTAGTAAACATGCATGAATGCATGAGTTCTGTTGTGTTATGATCTCCCATCATAAAAAGGGTCCAATCATCTACCACCAATCATTTTTGAGGGTCTGTTGTGGCCTGGATCTGTACTGGGGACTTTATGTGTATTAGTTCATTTAATTCTCAGGATATTCTTATGAGGTAGCTTACAAACGTTTTACCAGTGAGAAAGTAGAGACTTAGAAAAAGCTAAGTAATCTGCCTAAGGTTACATAACTAGAAAGTATATTCAAAGAATATACAAATTTAAATCATGAATCAAGATATTTATTAAACTCTATGGTATTACCTTTCCACAATTTCTGATCCTTGCTCTCAGGGAACTCAAAATGTAAATTTACCCCTAATACAGTTTAATATGTTACTTTAGTATATTAGATGTGGAAATGTGGAGAGGAGCTCAGAATTGAGGACAGAAATGGGGTTGCAGGTTCTCACACTGCAGAGTGATCATTAGGGCATGGAGTTAGAAGACAGAGTCCCCAAGGAGGGGATGGAGAAGATAAGAAGAAGACTGGGTATGGACCCCCAGAAACATGAGAAGTTGAAAATAAAGAGGAGAAGCCAGTGAAGACTGAGAATGGTCGTGAAGCAGGAACACGTGGAGACCCTGGACCCAGGAGAACAAAGACGATCCTTGGGGCGGGGACAGAGGCTAGCTGTGAAGGTCTCTGAGAGAAGATGGTGAACCTTGCATTGAGAGCGATATTAGTGACCAGATGAGGGCTCTGAGGGCAGAAGCAAGCCTGCAGGAAGTGAGAGTTGAGCAAGTGCCCAAGCATATCTCCTCCTACTTTACTACTTTGTTTAACTGTCATAGCATGGAGCAGACATAAGACTTTTGTGACTCATTCACTTCCTACCCTACTTGGTTTTCTCTTGTTTTGCCTTTTGTTTTTGTGCTTACATAGATGTTTTATTTTTCTTACCACTTACTTTCCTTTTAGTGGAAAATAATAGCAAATGCTGTTGACTCTTCCCCCACCCCTCTCATTTTAGTCTCTATAAGGAAATGGCCCAGGATATGGGTTTTGAAGAGTTCCATTTATATCTGAGGCCTGTTCACTTTGAATTTGCATCACACAAGGACAAGGTGGACCATCCACCTCCTATCTTTATCACCTCTTTACTGGAAGACAGTGATTGCATAGACAGGTGAGCCTTAAGAGGGTCAAAATAAAAATAATGTAATGGTAAAATGAATGACCAATGAAAAATAATTTCTGCTATCAGTGGACACATAAGTGCAATTCTATTTCTAAATTCTCTTCCTTCTATTCTACCTGACATAATGCCACTTCTTTCTTTCTTTCTTTCTTTCTTTCTTTCTTTCTTTCTTTCTTTCTTTCTTTCTTTCTTTCTTTCTTTCTTTCTTTCTTTCTCTCTTTTTCTTAATAAGAGGGGAAAAAATAAGATCTCAATCAAGAGAAATAATTGGGCTTAAAAACACCAAGTAACTGAAAGATAGAAGAATCAGATCATAGAGTTTAAATGAGTTGAAGTCACAGGCTTAGGCAGTTGCCCAGGTTGACTGTGTTGCTTCTGAGTAGAAAGGGATGTTGGTCTCATGGGCCCCAAAATCATGCATCAGAAGTCCAGATCCCTTCTCTCACTTTCCCTGGGACTAGGAAAAAGTTAGTCAAGTTTGTTGAGCACTATTTCCTCGAAACTCTAACACAATGTACAAATTTAACATGTATGACAACACTTAGGTTTTTTTTGTTGGCCAATAACAGAAGCTGACTCAAACCAGTGAGACCTTTTCTTTATGTCCCATAAGTAGAGCTCATTGCTAGAAAGAAAATACTCTTACCAGTAACAGATCATGAATCTATTCAGTCAAGAAAAGGAATCTTTGCCCCACCCCCCACAGAGTAAGCCTTTGGTGTGTGCTAAGAAGAAACTCCTTTCTTTCTACTTTCCTTCTCTTCTAGTGTGCCCTTCCAAAGGGTCTTAGCTCTATCCGTGGAGATTCCTAGTACTGACCCCACCCACCTCAAGGAAAGCAAAAATGACTCCAAGAAGGGAAAGTCATCTTTGTTTTGCTAATGTGAATCCCTGCTCAAAATAAAATTTGGATGTATTTATATGTTAAAGAATTCCTCTTCCCCAGAGAGAGAGCATGGGTTGAAATGAAGGGATTTAAGATGACAAATATAATATTCTAGAATTTCTCAACCTTGACACTATTGAAATTTGGGTCTGGTTGACTCTGTCTTGTAGTGAGCTATGCATCAGGGATTGTTTAGCAGCACCCCTGACCACTATCTACCAGATGCCAGTAGCACCCCTTCTCCTCATTTGTGACAATCAAAAATGTCTCTGGACATTGCCATACATCCTCTGGAGGCAAAATCTCCCCTGTTCTACCCTGTCACACTAACTAAACCCAAAAAGAATTTATGGTAAGGATAGAGAGATCTCTCACAGAAGCTGAAGGCAGGGGGTATAATTGGGCCTTAAGCAAGGCTAAGTCTCCAACTTGGAGCCAAGCTCCAATCTGTCTCTTCAAGGGCCTCCTGATGGAGCTGGTATTTTACACTATGAAATAGAGCATATTTTTTTCAGCTAGAATCAACCAAATAGCACAAACTTCACAGGTCCTCTGTGGCCTGGTCAACAAATGGCGATGGATCCTCCCAGTGCTAATCTAGAGAGCCTGCAAGATCTGAATTACCAGGGGAAGGTGTATACATCCAAGGAACATGTGTCTTGAGTTTGCATTTATTTTATGTATATTAATTTCTTAATTTTGAGTTCCTCTATAACAACAAATATCAAATATGAACTTAGCGACTTACATTTTTAAAAGCACATGTGTACATATTATTCCACTTAATATTTGTCATAATTCTATATGAAATAGGTGATACCTCCATTTACAGATTTTTTTAAAAAGTTAATAGATATTAAATTATTCAATGAAGTTTCATAGTTGTGAACAAAGGACTATGTCCCAAGCAGAAACATGGCTACAAAGAACATTTAGATGATTGTTAGAACAGGGTGAAAGAGCAAGAACTGAACAACTTTGAGGTTGTGGACAAAGGGGTCTAAGACAGTGAGGTGCCTGAGTAGATAAGGTTTTGGGGGAGAAATAAACTTTCTTCTACCCTTCTAGATTCTTTCAGTTGGTCTAATAATCAAATAAACATGATAGAGATTATCAAGAGACAAATAACCAAATTTAATTACGTCCATACATATGGGAACTCTACATGCATAAGTGAGTCAGAGACAGAAAGGAAAAATGAGATAATAACAACCTTCTGAGCTAAGGATGAGGTAAGGCACCTGGGGCTTTAGAGGGGAAGAAGGTCATGCAAAAGATGATAAGAAGAACATGTTCAGTATTTAAAAGTTTGCCCTTCCATAGAGATAGGTCATAAAAAGTTATTTCTGGTGATAACTCCTATTATGGTCAAGGACCTTAATTTAAATTCTTTAAGGGAGAGGTGAAAGTTTCTCATGAGCCCACAGGGTCTCAATTTCCTTTGGCTTAAAATAATTCACATGCCAAAGTGTCACATTTTCATGAGGCCTGTCCTGAATCCCTTCAAGATCAAGAAGGCAAGAGGAAAAATGGGAGAAAACAGTAGAATGGTGATCAAGAAAAAATAATTTTAAACACTTTAGGGTGGGTGATAAACACAACAAAACTACAGGAGATCAGGTCCAATGAGGATTGAAAAGATCCCAGGGCTGTTTGAATGGAAATACCAAGTCTTATATGATGTCTGCACTTGCTTCTACTACTGATGTCCCAGAAATGATCACATGACATTCTGTCTCAGAAAAGCATCTCTTGGCAAATGGCATGACAGATCAAAACAATATCATGTTTCTTCTTGCAGATATTCTCCTACTACTCTTGTCTTAGCCATCTCTGAGGTGGATGATAACCAAGTTGGCAAATTTAGTTTTTACACGAAGGAAGCCATCCTTAAGGTAAATTATTTTATTTTTTTTTTTAAAAAGGAAACTGAAGTAAAATTAAGCAATTTGCTCATGTATTTCTTTAAAAAGTCATAATACTGAATTCATATAAAGTTGGCTGCCACATATAAGAAAAGCTTCCAACTTCATAAATAATGATGATAGCCTTGCCTTATTTGATGTGAACACTGACCCAGTGTGAACTATAGAGAAGGCAACACCCTTGCAATAACTTCCATTAGGTATTAAAAAGAAGCATTTGTTGTGAACTATCTTTGTATCAAGCTTTTTAAATATATACTTGTTACTGGAGCTTTTATCTGATCCTTTTAAACCCGGTGCTGTTTTTTCTCTGCCACTCAGATTTCTTTGCTTCCATGTATGTATGTGTGGGTTTGTATCTATGCATGTATATTTTAAACGTTAATCTTGGCAGTGTTACAAGAGTCTGCCACTGAGCACATGTTTGCTAGTTCATCAGAGTCTGATCATCCTTTTTTGACATTTGGGAAAACCTGATAGTGTCCAGCTACAGAACAAATGGAGCCTGGAGTCTTCCTTCATGGGATAAAATGCTGCTTAGAGAGAGAAAGATTCAGTCTTGTTGCTGAGGAACAAGGATCTCAGCTCATCTTGCATTTTGATTCATACATAAATATGTTATATATATATATGTGTGTGTGTGTGTGTGTGTGTGTGTGTGTGTGTGTACTGAATGAGTGATGATCTCAATCGTCAACTTTACCTCTTTTTTTTATGACATAAATTCCTAATACCTTTCACATTTTCTTTCTGTAGCTCTTGTTCCATTCAGGAGTGGAAAATATGCAAGTGACTCTTGTATGTCAAGCTGCTCAGAAAAATGCTTTGATGGTGGCTGTCCAGCAGGCGTCTTTCTGTTACAACTCCCGAGGGGGCTGTCTTGCCGATGTTAAGGTCAGCCTTTAAGATAGAGAAACCTGAGGCATGCTACCACTACCACTAGCTAAAGTCAGGTTGCCTCTTCTTTCACTGCTTCCCTCCCTTCCTTTTTCCCTTGACTTCTCTCGCTCCTTCCTCCCTTCTTTCTCTTCTCCCCTCTTCCCTTCTTTTCTTTCTCTCTTTCCTTTTCTTTCCTATATTTTTATCTTTTTTTCTTCCCTATTTCCCTTTCTTCCTTCTTAATATGAATAGACACATGACCAAATCTTCACTGGGTCTTTTAATTTTCAGTAATTTGCTAATAATTTTTTTCACATATAACTCTATAATATTGACTAGCTAGAATCATCTGGCAGAAAATAAGCTGTTCCTTCATCCCTACCCTTCGTAGACAAATAATTCCATTGTTTTACATTTTATCCTTTCTGTATTTCTTTTTGCAAAAGTCAGAAGATGTATTTGTCCCTTCTTTTTCCCACAAAAAAGTAACATATAATGTAGAATCTTTCTTTTTTCTGGATTTTTTGGAGGGTTGTTATTAAAATATAATTCATAGAACATAAAATTAATCACTTTATAGTGTGTAAAGATCATGCAACCATCACCTCTATCTAATTTCAGAACACTTCCATCACTCTCAAAAGAAATCCTACATTCATTTGTAGTCACTCTCATTCCTCACTTCCCTCATCTCCTAGTAACCAAGAATCTACTTTGTGTTTCTATATATTTGCCTGTTATGGAATTTTATAAATATGGAATCATACAACATATGATCTTTTATATCTAGATTTTTTTACTTAACATAATGTTTTCAAGTTTTATCCATATTGTAGGTATTAGTACTCATTTCCTTTTACAGATGAACAATATTATATTATAAGGATATACTCAGCTGACAGACATTGGATCATTTTTGCTTTTTGGCTATTTTGAATAATGCTGCTATGAACATTTATGTACAGGTTTTTGTAAGGACATATGTTTTGAGTTTTGTCAACACTTATTATTGTCTGTTTTGTTTTGACCATCCTAGAGCAAGTAAAATGGTATCTCATTCTAGTTTAAATTTACTTTTCTCTAATTACTAATGATGTCAAGCTTCTTTTTGTGTGCCTATTGGCCATTTGCACGTCTTTATTAGAAAAATATTTAAATTCTTTGCCCTTTTGTAAATTTGGATTTTTTGTCTTTTCATTACTGAATTGTATGAGTTCTTTATATATTCTGAATACAAATCTTCAACCAAGTATGTAATTTGCAAATATTTTCTCTCATTCTGAAAGTCATCTTCTCACTTTCTTGATAGCATCCTTTGAGGCAGACATTTTTCATTTTATTGAGTTTGATTTATCTATTTTTTCTTTTGTCAATTGTCACTTTTTTCTTTTGGTATCATATTTAAGAAGCCATTGCCTAATCCAAAGTCATGTGTTCTTCTAAGATTTTTGTAGTTTTGACTCTTGATTTAGGTCTATGGCTCATTTATGGTTGATTTTTGTATATAGTGTGAGGTAGGGGTCCAACTTTATTTTTTTACAAGTGGTTATCCAGCTGTCCCAGCACCACTTGTTGAACTATCCTGGCACCTTTGTCAAAATCAGTTGATCATAAATGTAAGAGTGTATTTCTGGACTCAATTTTATTCCATTGGTCCATATGTCTATTTTTATGCCATTACCACTATGTTTTAATTACTATAGAGTTGTGCCAAGTTTTAAAACTAAGAAGTGAGTCTCCCAAGTTTGTTCTTCCTTTTCAAGATTGCTTTAGCTATTTTGGGTCCCTTGCTTTTTCATATAAATTTTAGAGTCAGCTTGTCAACCCTTCCCCACCAAAAAAAAAAAAAAAAAAAAAAAAAAGCCATTTAGGGTTTTGACAAGGATTGCATTGAATCTGTAGGTCAGTTTGTGTACTGTTGCCATTTTGACAATATTAAATCATCTGAGCCATGAACATGGAATGTCTTTTTATTAATTAGATCTTCTTTAATTTCTTTTAACAGTATTTTATAGTTTTCCATGTATAAGTCCTGTACTACTTCTGTTAAATTAATACAAAAGTAATTTTTTATATTATTTTAAATGAAATTGTTTTCTTAATTTCATTTGAGTCTAGAGAAATACAATTGATTTTTGTATCTTAATCTTATACCCTATAATCTTATTAACTTCATTTATTAGTTCTACTAGTTTACTTGTGTTTATGTGTATATATATTTTTTAGGATGTTCTGTATGTAAGATCATGTCATCTGCAAATAGAGATAATTTTACTAATTTCTTTCCAATCTAGATGTCTTTTTTTCTTACCTAATTGCCCTAGCTAGACTCTCCAGTACCAAGTTGAATAGAAATGGTAAGAGTGGGTATTATTGTCTTATTTCTGATCATAGGAAGAAAGCTTTCCATTTTTCACTGTTAAGTATGATGATTACTACAAATTTTTTACAGATGTCTTTTACCAGATTAAGGATATTTCTTCCTATTTCTCATTTATTGAATAATTTATCATGAAGGGGTTTAGATCTTATTTTTTTTGCACTTTTTTTCTTTACTTAACAGTATATCCTGATAATCATTCCAAATGAGTTCACAGACATTTTCCCCCATAGTTTTAACAAGTGTACAGGTCTCTCTTGTATGTATGTATGTACTGGTGAATGTAACTTATGTATAAAATTAAATATTTTATACTTAAACATTCTTTAAACTTTATGGATTCTATACAGCTCACCACATTTACCCCTTATTATTTTTCTCTACCTCTATTTATCTATTTCTACTCTCAAGGTTAATAGGAGAGTAAAAATTTACGAGTATGATGAGAATATTCAATTTCCACCTCTATTGCCAAATACTAATTCCCATAGAAGTCAGATACTGAATGAAGTAGAAAATAAGGATAGAGTTATATATTTTTAAATTTAGCCTCAAATTTTTTAATTTAGAACTTACTATAAGTTGGGCTCATCAGGTAATACTGAGGTACAATTCATGCTCCCGAGGAATTTATAGGCCAGTGTGGGTAAGGGAGACAAGCCAATCAATAGTTCAAATACAACACATAAAAGAGGTTCAACAAGCTATAGAAGAAATTTTTAGAAAAAGAAAGGGGGCATTTGGAAAAATCTGAAGAATGAGCTTTTTGACAGACAGAGAAGGCCATGTGATCATCTGAGTAAAGAAAAGACCCTGCAGATACTCAGGTGTCGGAACAAGAAAGGGCAGATGGGAACTAGGAAAAAAATGAGCCCAGCCTGACCACCATTTTCATATATAGTTGACATATAGATTGTTTTATTCAAATAATTTAATCTTATGAAGAACACCAATAATTAAACTATATAAATTAGATTATTCTGGTTGAAATGGAGATTAAGAGGCTTATGAGTCACTCTTTGAGAGCCAGCCATCCAAGGAGAAAATGTTGAAAGTCACTGGACAGGAACACAGGGCAGGTGTGGGAAGGCATCAGGAGTAATAGCTTGAAAAGACCTGCAACACTGGGAGTGGTAAGGAGACACTAGGGGGAAAAAAACTCTGTGTGTGTGTGTGTGTGTGTGTGTGTGTGTGTGTGTGTGTGTGTGTGTGTGTGTGTGTGTTTATGTATGTATGCTTTTCTACAAGTATGGAGCAGGAAAAGGGCTGATTACATAATAAGGAGGAATAAATTATAGAGACTGTGAAATGGAACAAGAGGAAGGGAAGAAGGAAGGAAAGAGACAGAGACAGAGAACAAAACTGTGCACTGTTAACAAAGCCAAAGGAGGGGAGTGTTTCAAGATGAAATGAGTCATATAAGAAGATGTACAGATGACAAATAAGTACATAAAAGGGTGTTCAACACCACTAGTCATTAGAGAAATGCAAATTAAAACTTCAGTGAGAAACCACTGCACACCCATTTGGTTAAAATTTAAAAGGCTGACCATTCCTTTTGGAGTGTTGGCAAGGATGTGGAGGATCTGGAACTCTCATACACCGCTGATGGGAATGCAAAATAGTCACCTTGGAAAACAGTTTGGCAATTTCCTCAAAGGTTAAATATACACTTACCATATGAGTCAGCCATTCTACTCCTACGTATTTACCCAAGAGAAATGAAAGCACATGTCCAGACAGAAACATACACAAAAGTTTATAGCAGCTTTATTTAAAATAGCCAGGAACTGGAAAGAACCCAATTATCTATCACAAGATGAGTGGATAAACAAATTGTGGTATGTTCATACAGTGGAATACCACTCAACAATACAAGGATATGAACTCTTGATATATATAACAATATGAATGAGGCCAAACCAAAAAAAGAAAAAAGTAAATACTGCATGACTCCATTTAAATAAAATTTCAGAAAATGCATTTTTAATCATAATTACAGAAAGCAGAGCAGTGGTTGTTTGAGAAAGGAGCTGGGTGGGAGAGATGGCTATGGTTATTATTGTTATTGCATTGATAATTTTATAGTTTTATATATATACTAAAACATATAGTTGTACACTTTCAATGTGTACTATTAACTGAATGTCAATTGTATTGCAATAAAGCTATTATTTTTAAAAGAAGAAGAAAGAATAAGAAGTTGAAAGCTGATAGAGTTCAATTTAGAAGGAACAGCCGAAGAGTAGGAATTAAAATGAGGCTGCTTGACATTCTCAAAAGTTCACTGCTGACTCTGAAAGAGCAGTTCTAATGGAGTTGGAGTGAAAGGCAGACTGCAAGAGTTAAGAAGTGAGAGGTAATAGAAATATAGAAGGGAGTGTATATTTACTGCTCCTATGTTAGTCTGCTCGGGCTGCTATAACAAAGTACCATAGACTGGGAGACTTAAACAACAGAAATTTATTTTCTGATAGTTCTGGAGGCTAGAAGTCCAAGATCAAGTTGCCCATGGTCAGTCTACATGGTCAGTTTCTGCTGAGACCTTCCTCCTTTGCTTCAGGATGGCTGCATTCTTACTGTGTCTTCACATGGCAGAGAGAAAGAAAGCTCTGTTTCTTCCTCTTTTATAAGGACACCAGCTCTATCAGATTGGGGGCCCTCCCTTATGACATTATCAAACCGTAATTACTTCCCAAAGGCCCCATTTCCAAATACCATCATGCTGGAGGGTAGGGCTTCAACATAAAAAATTAGGGGGAAACACAAACATTTAGTCTATAATAGTTCTTTAAGAAGTTTGGTCAGAATTAAGGAGAAGGCTCGATGGGGTAGGAAAATTAAGAATAAAATAGATGTCAACATATTTGTGGGAAGGGGCTGGAAAAGAGAAAGCAATTGAGGGTAGAAATGAAAGATGAGGATGGGTGGGATGTTGAAGGCAAGTGAAGGATTCAGGTAGGTACAATCCAATTCAGCAGCTTCTATAGTCCAGGCAAGGCAGTGAGCTAAGTAATGGTTATACATGGGCTCTTGGTTATACACAGGCTCATGAGATGGGGAACATCATCCCTAGGTGAGAAAAAAAAAAGTTAAGGAACAGAGCCAAGATCACCAGCTGAGTGTCAGCACTGAGATTCAATTACAGAGCTTTTGTATCCTTCCCTCTTAACTCACAGCCTTTCTAAGCTCTCTCGGGTCTTCTGAACTGGTATATTTTACTATTTCCAGGAGACTGGGATAGCACCAGCATTTCAGAAAAAGTCAGGATGGAAACTTTAGGCTTTTTATCCAGGATTTTTTCTTTTACCTCATTCTCCTTTAGTAATTCTGATATGGAGAACTATTTCTTTCTTTGAAACAGGGTGGTCTTTTATTTTTTAAGCCTTAATATTTTTCTTTTAATTAGTATTTTTTAAAAAATGTAAAAGAATTTCAACCATTATGGCCTATAACTCTATAACAAATAAGAATATTGGGAAATATAGCTTTCCCTTTTTCTCTTCTCCATCCTCCTTCCTCTTTCCTACCTTTCCTCCACCGGTCCCTCCTTCATCATTACTTTATGCTAGGCAGCACATACAGCCCACTTCCATCTGATTAGGCTACACCAGAATGGGCACTCTGAAACAAATTTTCAAATCTTGCAACCATGATGTTCATCAGCAGTATTACCTGAGAGGCCATTCTAAAGGAACATTCCAACTGGCCACCTTGTAGAATAAAGAGTTTTTTTTCCAGAGAGCTTTAGACAGTTGCACTCTATTCTGGAAATAGTTATACTTAGTGCCTCACCCCTTTATTGCACAAAATGATATCTCTCTTCCCTATTCTCCCTTGCTTTCTGTACTCTTCCCTTCTCTTCCCTCCCCACTCTCACTCCCCTCTCCATGTGTCTAGTCATTTTCATGTGTTTTGGGTTAATTGTGGCTGTTAGATAATTTTACAGGACTTACAAATCCAACACATTTAATTCACTTTGGTTTGAAATATTTTAGGAAATATGTTCAAATCTGAGAAATCTCAGTGGAATGGGTCCAACCAGAAGAAGAAATTCCAGAATTGTGAATGGCGTAGAAAGCTTGCCGTTAGCCTCAACTCCAAAAGTCTCAGACACCCTTATTCATCATTCAGAAAGATTTCAGGCTAACAAAAGGTATTGCACCAGGGAGGTGGGGTAGGGGGTAGGATGGTTAAAGTAATAAAAGTGTCCCCTTTTAAGTTAGTTAATAGCAGAGCATTATGGGACTGAAGGATGCCTAAACTCCCAGAGTTACCAGCATGGGTTTAATTTGGAAGACTTTGTATGAAGACCGTGAATGCACACTGAGTAATCTCAACTCCTTTCGACATACTCCAGTCAATGAAGTAGTGTCAACAGTTCCCAGTTTCAGCTTCCTTTCCTTTGTTTTTTTGCCTCTCCTTTTTCTTTTTTCTCCCTGCATCCCTTCTTTCCTCCCTTTCTCTATATATTCCAAATTCCAAAGAGGGTACAACACAAGAAAGAAGAATTTGGGCCTCTCCAAATTCCTCATGTCTACCTTAAACAGAGAAGCACAGAACTATCCTCATTATATTCTAACAAGGGTTTTACCATTGCTTAGAATAATAGGATGGTGTATTAGACACAGCCTCTAAAAAGGTATGTCTATAAATCAGGGATGCCTTGTTATATCTTGATCTCTTCTAATCATGACAGAGAAAGAGAGATATTTATATTCTGCAATAATTATGAATACTCTGAATATTTTATTGATGCTTACCAATGACACACTAATTTAATTCTGGCAAATTTAGAATAAAAAAAATAATAATAGGCAAAGCTACTCTACTATTCAAGATACCACTAATCTGAAACATGGCCAGAGTTCAAGTGCCCTAAATCCATATTCCCAGAGAGTGGGACTCCGGGCAGATTAAGATCAATGTGTCTAGTCGAGTGGACCCTTGGGAAGCCACTTTAGTCCAGCAACCCCTACAGAACAGGCCAGGAGGGCATAAAGGGACCTGGATAGTACAAAACACTGGGTCAGACTATGAAGTTGAGAACTGCTAATGCATGCCTTAGGCACATGGGGGTCCCCAAGGAGGATGGTGACACATCAGCATCCTCATGAATATAATCAGAAACACTTGAGGCAGATGAGAAGCATGGAGACAGAGCCACCTGCTGTCCTACCACAATGCCCAATACATGTTCTCATGTGTTCTTGTCCTCCAGAGAGCTGTAGAGATGATTTCTTGTTATGTACCCACTTGCCCTGGGTTCAGATGTCTCTCTGTTCACTTGTCAGGGCTCCAGAGGCTTTTGTGTCTATTCAGCTAGAAAAGGTAGGACTGCGTGACATGATGCTGAATGCCTTTCTCCTAAGGAAACAGACCATGGCTGACAGAATGAAGAGCCTTGTGAGTACTGTAAGAAGAGTCCCCTAAAGCTCTCATGTCATCTTTTACATTTTAGCATAAAAAAAAAATTTTAACTTGGAATCTATTGTTTTCAGCCTATTTGGATAGAACCATTAAAAATATATTAAAAAGAACTGAAAAAGCCAGTTCAATACTAAATAAAAAGGAAGCAGTTCAAACTAATTGCTGTTTAGTTTTAAAGATTTTTTCAAGGTCAGATTTTGTTTTGTCACTTTCTAAATAAAACTAGTTTTAGCACTTGCTATGGATTATTTGACCACTCCTGAATGACCTGCAGGTGCTTAGGGGTCAGAAAAGTTGAACAAAGACACTTGCCGTCTAATTTACATGTTACCTTGGTTTCAGACACTACTGCCACATTTCTATTTAAGGGGTTTATACTAGCCTAATCTGTTGAAAAATATTATTAAACTCAAGTGTTTCAACAGTCAAAAGTATTGCTTAATTTTGTAACTGTCATTTGATTAGTCATTAACTTTTTGATGAGAAAGTCACTAGGCTAATGCATCAATATCTGGGAGAGAAGTGATAAGTTTACAATTTCTAGGCTTTTTCTTTACATGTGACTGAAAAAGAAAGATTTAAATTTAGTTCTACAATGGGATATGAGGGAGGCCAGACTTCTGGATTACTGCTCAGCAATAATGGAAACAAAATACTCCTTTTAATAAGTAATTGATTATTAAATTACTTTTTTATTATGATATTCAACAAATATTGAACAAGTGAAAAATATAATAGTTGGTTAAGTGCTCTTCAGAAGAATCCAATGCCTGTCAGATTAGAAAAGGCTCAGGCAATATAATTGCCTTTTTTGTTAAGGTCTGGGATTTTAGCCTACTTAACAAGCCAGTAAGTTAGCCTATGACTATTCTGTGGATGTTGGCAGAAGACACAAGACTCTTAGGTCAGAGACAAAGAACTTATTACTCACAACAGAGTAGGCAACATGAACTCTACATTTGTGTCAGTTCCTTTGGTCTTTCTAGTCCCAAGGGGGCAACATGGAGGAGCCTAGATGCATACAGTAGAGTTTTGTCACAGTTGAGTAATACTGTCTAATGAAAGAACTATCATTTTTTATTACAGGATGAAATTGAGAAAGTCAAGAGAGATGTTATAGTTGAATATTGTCAGAAGTAAGTATAGTATATGTGAACTACACGTGCTGATTTCTCTGACTCTGAGTTCAATAAACAGCAGTATTATGTAGAAATCCAGACAATGAATTGGGTGGTTTGTTTTTATATAAGCCACAATCTTATTGGGTAAAACACAGAGAAAGAAGCATTAGAAGTGAAAGATAGAAGATGCTTTAAAGAGTCTCATGCCTCTGCCTTCAGGTAATAGCAACCTGGCTCAAACAAAAATTTCTTGACAGATATCCTCTATTCTGTTCAAAAAGTCTTCCAGGGAAGTAGATCCCAGAACTTCTGTGAAAGATGGAACAACTTAGATTCATCTTCTGGACATGATCTCTTCTGACTTTTCAGGTTCAATCACCGCATGTCTCACTATGCTCTTCGAGGTCAGATCCTGGCATACTGCAATAGCCTGAGAGCCCTGCTGGAAGAATTCCCTACCATCAGGGACACCTTTTTCATGGTGGGGAAACCACAAGAAAAAAAAATCTTGAGAGACTCCAAGGAAGGCCTCAAGGCTGACCCCAGGTGCGTAATTTCTGTTAGAGCTTATTACACCCCACTCTCCACCCTATCCCTCCCAAGGAAGAGGCATGTTAAGTTTGGCACAGAAATCTTGCTCCCCTTACTTCATTTGACCTTGATCTTCTGGTCCAGAAGAGCAAAAGAAAGAGTCCAAAAATAAGAGTATCTTTGTATTTAAACCCAGAAGGAGTTCTTTGTTAATGGGCTGTTTAACTGCTTTTTCAATCTATGCAGTTTTATTTTCCCCTGGAGAGCCCAGAGATTTTCATCAGTCACACTCTCTTACATTAGCCAACGTCTAAAATAAGCAAACAAATAAGTAAACTTGATCTTGAGCTGTCCTGGCTTCAAATATTTTACTCAATAGAGTAGAACAAATATTCACGGGGGGAAAAAAGTATGCCAATATTTTGGATAAATAATTTTTCTTCTGTATTCCTCTAACAGAGGAAAAAAATATGTGTGTGTGTACATATATAGAGAGAGAGACTGATATTAAGTGATAAGAGCAGAGCTGCTTTCATACTTTCTTCTCATGCTTTACCCAGTTTCCCAAATGTTCTTAACTCCACCTACCTACAGTTCATTCTCCTGAATGAGGAGTTAGCATACCTGTGCAGTCAGTTACCACATTTTCTTTAAAAGAAGAAGAAGAAGAAGAAGAAGAAGAAGAAGAAGAAGAAGAAGAAGAAGAAGAAGAAGAAGAAGAAGAGATGTTATACAGTCATGCAGTCTCCAAGGGGGGACAAAAACATCCTAGGATGTTTTTAGGATGAGCTTACCTCCCTCCTTACTCTTTCCTTGCTGCACAGATCTTCATGCTAAGTATCAGTAATACTTAATAAACATGATCATAGAACAGATAGCTGAAAGAGAATTGAAAGGCCATTTGCATCAGACCACTCTTTCACTCACTTATTCATTCATGCATATTCAACCATTATTTATTCAGTGTTCACTTAGTACCAGGCACTTGGCTGTATGCTAGAGTTACAAAGGCGACTAAGCCATCAACTCTGGCAATAAATTCAGTCTAGTGGAGAAAAGTTCTATAAACAAAAAAGGAACGTCAAAGATTTTAAAGATAACATGTTAGTGTTATGTAAAAAGTTCTGTGAGGGCATAAATGAGGGGGTGTTTAACTCTAGCCCAGGACCTCAGGGAGAAATTCAAAAAGAAGGTGACAGGTAAGTTGGAATTCACCCAGAAAATGGGGATTGTAGAACAAGCTAGAGAATGCCAGAGAATGAAAGAAGTTGAATCCTTAAGCCCTTGGCTGACTGATGACTGGCTATCCAAATAGTGGCCAATCCTACCTTGATACTGATAAGGTGCCTAGTTTGTGGATACCAATGTTTTGTCTCATGAGCTCAGCCAGTGTATTCATTTGGGTATACTTCAGGATTTACTTAATAGAAGAATGCATTTGAGAGAGGAGTAGGACAAAGATAACTCAGTAAACCTAATATTTTATAAAGAGTTTGACTTGTTGCCCAATGAGGCTAAAATACATCTTTCTCTCATATGAAACATTATAGGATAATCCTCTAAGCCTACTTAATTCCATTCTTTCACCCATCCACTAGCCAAGTCAACTATTTATAAGCACAATCTACATGTGGGATCAAATTTTTAAGAAAGTTTTCATAAGTCTAACCATGAGTTGACTACATTTCTGATTAGGATAAAATGTAATTAGGAAGCCTGTTTTCGTTTCCGATCTGTTTTATTTGCAGCAACCAAATTAGATCAGAAAGGAGAGAGGAAAAGAAGTGCCTTTAACTTGTAGGTCTTGCTCTATTCTCTTTTGTTTCTTGTGGATGACTATGTGTTTCCTAAAGATGAAGGGAAACGGTCACTTTTGTGGGGGGACCCTACAGTCCTAAATCATTTGATCAGTTAATGTGATCATTTAATTCCAGGGCAGGGATTTGGTTCATAAAGTATGAGCAAAATGAGTGCCCACCCAGAGGCCAACTCAGAATCAGCCAGTGAATGAGGAGCAACTGATCCAAATTTAGCATTTCTCTACTACATCCATCGCCTACTTCCTAACCTCTGTAGATTTGAACATGTTCCTTTTAATACATGTTCATAAAATAGAGTGAAGAGAAAGGAACTTCTGTCTTCTGTGGAAGTTTAGAAAAGGTACTGTATAAGATTTTATTTCAAAGTGTATGATTTCATGCACTGAGTATTATAAAAATTGAACATCAGCCGCAAAAAGGTATAGGGGAAAGAGCCAGAGCTCGGTGGTTAAAATATTTGGACTTTACTCAGCTCAAACATACATTGCCCTGAGGTTTCAGGCAAATCACTTCTCATCAATAGCTGGACCTCAACTCTTCATCTAATGTATGAAGAAATTGATGCAGCTCTGGAAGTTAAATATGCTATGATTCTTAGCATTAAGGTGTCTAGAGCTTGATTCCAAGAAATGGGACTGCTGAGGAAAGACTTCCGGGAAAGGAGCCATTTAAGAGTGGTCATGAATTAATAAATGGAAATCATCCCAGGGCAAGTTTAACTAGTGGTGAAGGAACAGAGTTGAGGCATGAGGGTCATGGAGGAGAGGGGTCCTTAACTCGTTCATAAAATAAGGAGTTGGGTTAGCCTGAGGATAAGAAATAAGCTTTATTTAAATGTCAATTCTAACAATTAGTACTTTTCTGAGGATTCTAAGACATCCCAAGCTTGCAACAGTATTCTAATGCACTGGCAATGTCTACCATGGTCAAGGAAAGAAAGGAAGGTGACCTCCCTGTGTTGTGGTGCAATCAATTCTAAGATCCATAGAGACAATCGAGATGAATCATGAGCCTTTATTAGCTGGCCAGTGGCCAGCGGCTGACTATCTACCATGCAGGGTCAGAGGAAATCAGCCCTGAGCTTCCAGAGGAGGCAGTTTATAAAGCTTAAGACCATATCTTGGTGGTCTTCTGAACAAGCAAGCAGATTACAGGAAGCAGCAGATTACAGAAAGCAGATGTTGGCTATAAACCGGTCTTACACAAAAATAAATTTCCTATACAAAGATAAATGTCCTACACAAAGGTAAATGTCCTATACAAAGGTAAATGTCCCCAGGGAACTCTTAGATCAAACAGGGCCTAGCAGGCAGTTTCCTTATCTGCATCTTGGTGATGGTCAGTGCTTTCCTGGGGGCTGGCGCCTGGAGATGTCACTTCTCTGTGACTGATTTACTGGAAAGTGTTTTACTCCTGCTCACGTTTGCATCCATTGACAAGAAGTGCCCCATGAGTTCTATAGGTTTTAAAACCTAAGATGCTACTTAATTCTTAAAAAAGGCTATAATGTAATGTGTTTAGTTTTAGCAGAGACTGCCACCCCGACCTCTGAACCAGACCAGAGTCTCTATGAAAGAGGATCCAAGGAGAGCCCTCCTCCCACAGTTGTCCGTTGAGTCCTCCATGCCCTTCAGGAGACAAGGGTCTGGAGGCTAGAATGATGTTCAGCCTCATTCACAAGAGTAGTGGAGTTGGTTTATGGAGGAAGGGAAAGGGCATAAAGAGAAAGGACACTAACATCAAACAAGCCCTTACCATGTGACAGGCAGAGCCACCACTAACCCATATGGCTGGGGTTGTGAGCCTTAGAAGAAGGCACCCATCCTTCTGGGCAGGTGTAACCCCATGGCTGGGTACAGAGCTCGGCAAATAAAGCATCGGCTAAATCTCAGCCACTGCTGTTTGACTCAGCACACAACCTGAATAGTACATGGTAGCTTTGGTGCCAAGTGTTGTTCAGTAACAAATTAGACATGGTCCTTGCTGTTCAGGCAAGGGGAAATAGACAGGTAATTACATTACATTGTGATAAAGAATAAAATAAAAATATAAGGAAAGCACCCACCAGGAAATGTTTAGTATTATCTGAAGGATTAGGGAAGTGAGGATAGGAAGCAAAGCAGGCTTCAGGGAAGAGGGGATGCTTAACTTGGGACTTAAAAGATGATTAGTGTTTCAGATGTACAAAGAAAATAACTTTAGTTCAAGCTAGGAGACTTACATATGCAAAGGCACCAAGATGTGAGATAGCATGTGAACTTGTAAACGGCTCCTCTCTGGGGTATGTGAGAATGAGATAGAAAGTAGAATGTACAGGGTGATGGATATAATCCAGAAGTTCAGCATTTGTCCTTCAACAAACAGGGAGAAGAGGAACAAAACGATTGTCAGGGCCATCACTTAGGAAGCTACTGAAACTGCACATACAAGAGATGTTTAGGAGGCAAATCAGCTAGGCCAGTGCTAGATTTATTTTGGGGTTAAAGGAGAAAGAGGAATCTAGAATGTCACCCAGAGTGTCTGGCTTGGGTGAATAAAAAGATGTCAGTGCCATTATTGTTTAACAAGTATGGAGTTTTTGTTTTGGAAGATGGAAAAAAGTTCTGGAGATGAATGGTGGTGATGGTAGTACAGCAATGTGAATGTATTAATGCCAATGAACTGGTTCAGCCACATGGCTGCTAGCCCCATGGCCTACAGTCTCAATTGCTCAGACACAGGCCTTGAACTTTTTATTGTTATATTCATGGCTTCTTTGGGGCACCTTTGAACACTGTGCACTGAATACAGAAATAAAGCTGAAATAAGCTAGCTTTGATCTGCCCCAGGACAGGATAGTCTGACTTTGCAGTTGCTGAAATAAACAAAATTCTCCAAATTAACAACCTACTTCGTTCCTAAACTTCAAATCACCTGATTAAAATCCTAAGACTTGAAACATGGGTTTAAGGCCAGTGATTCATTCTGTTCACTGTAGAGTTTTAGTGATTAAAAAAGTATCGTATTCAGAATATTTGATACTGAAAACATTCAGTCCTTGGTTAAAATGAATTATATTTTACTTTAAAAAGTGGAAAGGGTTGTCTGACTCTCTCCTAGAGACAACAGTCAAAAAATGCCCCTATGATTTCCAAAATGCCCCCAAGAAGATAAGACCTTCTCACTGAAAGTTCTTGCTGTAGACAAAGGAAGTAGGAATGAAAACTGGGTACAGATGTGAGAGAGTGACGAACTCAGTAGGACTTGCAGAATTAAGGAGAAAGGAGGATATAAAAATGACTATCTGGTATTTGGTTTTTGGAGACTGAGGGATTGTGCTTCTTTTAACACAGGAAGAGGCACAGGATTGGGTGAGGTGTTCAATTGTTGACATAGGACTTTTGTGTCTTTCAGCAAAAGACACAAAGTTTCTTTCCAATTATATTCCCTGAGTCTCTCTTGTTCAACATGCTGCTGAAACCTCCAAACAGCCCTTGTTAAAGCACTTCCAGCTGCTCCAAATGACAACCACTTGCAATATCATCTAGAGAAACAGGCAAGGCTGGTGCTTCTGTCCCTATTTGGCAGGGGAGGAAAGTGATTCCGGAGGCTTCATGTAGCCTTCAAAGTTGTCATTACTCTTCATCTCCCAGGTTCCGTTCTGGTCCCTTGTCATGGTGGTGGTTTCTGGTTACCATGGGAGTGTGGTTGATGTCAAGGAGCAGGCCGGATGCTCCATTTTCTAGGCTGCCCAGGAGTCTCTACTTCTGAATTGTCCTACATGACTCTTTGTGGAAGCCCTCTGGTGACTCTTCAGACTGAGAAAACTCATCAGCCACAAACTGATCTTTCTAGGTTGCAAGAACGTTTCTGGAGACCACACTAAAAAATAAAAGTGTGGGTCTCTCAAGAAGCTTGGGTCTGAGAAGAAACATGGTGGGGAGGGGAGGAAAATAGAGGCTGGTCTCTGGAGCCTAGATTCTCAACTGGACGGATCTGCACTTAAATCTCAACTTCATCTCTTAAGAGCTGGGTAGGCAAGATGTAGGTAACCTCATAGGGCCTCAATTTTCTTATCTATGAAACAGGAACAAAATAGGTACATCCTAAGGTCTTAAAAGTAAAGGAGAAAATATGTATGGGGGAGGGACAAACTTTACCCATTTAGATTCTCCCAACTAGTGTAAATATCAAATTGACTTGAGATCGATAGATTAACAAGAGAAAATAACTCTATTTAATTACATGCATATATATATGGGAACCCCACATACATAAGAGGTTCAGAGACAGAAAGGGAAAACGAGGTATATATGCCATTATGAGCTAAAGATGAAGACCCCAGAGCTTCAGAAGGAAGGAAGGAAATTTGCAGGACTATAAAAAGAGCAGATATTCAGTAACTAAAACTTTACCCTACCTTGTAGCTAGGTCATAAAAGTTTATCTCTGGGGAATATTCTCATTATGGTCAAGGCCCCAAATTTAAATTCTTTAAAGAAGAGGTAAAAGTTTCAGTGAGCCCACAGTCTCAATTGCCTTCAGCTCAAAACAATCCACATACCAAACAGGCACATCTTGGGGAGGCCTGTTCTGAACCCCTTCATATGGAACACTCACTATGATAATGGCCACCTAATTCATGCCCTCCCTTTCTTTTTTTACTACATCTTTCCCTCCCTGCATGCCCACTCCTTCCTCAACACAGCTGAGGCTAAAATCAGCCCAACTGCTCTTTTCCTGTTGAGTTATTTATAACCATGGCCACCTGTGAGCAGTCTGAAAAGGAGGCCTGCTGCCCTGGGTTTGGACACTGACTGGTATTGTGTGTCACCACAATCTGGGCTGGAAGGTGGTGGTATATAAATAGTTCACACTGGAGACGCCTCTTTTTTAGAGAGAAATGCTGTGCCACCTAAGCTTTCTTCTAATGCTGCAGGAGTTTTCAGCCTCGGCCCCGATGTTTGCTGTCTGCTGACGGAAAAGTCTTTCTCAATTTATGGTACATACCTCATCCTTCTGAAGTGCTGGTTATGTTCAAAACTCTGCCAGAAAAGGTTTGTATTTTTCTGTAGGTGCCGGAATGGAAACTCGCTGTTTTTTTTTTTTTTATGTCTCACCGTAAAGCATATCAAAGAATGCCTCTTGTTTTTTTCTCCTGGGATATTTAATAACTTAAATCTTCTCACAGCTCCTAATATTTTTACCTGCTTTACTATAATTTCTCTTGTGCCTCATTATTTCATGAATTCTGTTTTTCCCTTATCATTAATGAGCACTAACTCAAATTTCCAGCATCCTTTTTTATTCCTCAATTTCCTGCCAAACTCTTCAAGAAAAGCCCAACCTGATGCCCTAAAACTAATGAAAAGTTGAGATCACAGTAATCAGTTGGTTCCTGTTTGTTTGTTTTTGTGGTTCCTGTTTTTTAAGAGGTTGCTCTGTGTAAAACCTATCTTATTAATAAAGGATAATATTAGTAATCATAAAAAAGGATGTAGAAAAACCTAAAGCAATCAACATAAATATTTGCTAAATAAAGCATAATGTTTTTTAGGGCAATTTGAGAATATTCTGGTTTTCCCTTGTTAGTGAAAAACTGTTTAACTATCTACATTTCTCACCTTTCCTTTTCCCCTCTAGCTTTATTGAGGTGTAATTAACAAATAAAATAATATATTTAAAGTGTAAATTGTGAAAGGATTACCACAATTAAGTTAATTTACACATCCATCACCTCACATCACCTTTCTGTGTGTGTGGTAGGAACACTTATCTACTTTCTGAGCAATTGCCAGTATATGGGGAAAATCATATGAATGGAGCCACTTCAAAATAGAGTGAGAGCTGCCATTCCAGAGAAGCTGCCTTGCAGGTCTTCCTCCTCCAACCTTTGGGATCTCTAAACTGGATAAAAGAAGCTTTGAACTGGGCCTTAAGCAACAATGTATTCCAAACGACCGATGGCAAAGCTAACCAGAATGCAAACATTCTGATTAACAAACTAAAAGCTAAAGACATTTTTTAGAATTTACACCATCATATATAGCTAAAAAGTAACTTAGCTTATTTGCACCTATAGAAATTCTGTCCTTGATTTATTAACACCAATAGAAAATTCCTTTCTTCTTTTCATGTAATTATTCTCCTTCCTTTTCTCATAAAGAATCCTTGCCTTCACCACCTAATTGGAACACTATTTGGGTGTCTGCCTGAATTAGTGCTTCCCAAATATCTCCTCTTTTGTGTCTCAAATAAACATTCATTGGCTCTCAGGTAGGCCTTTTTTCTTTTTTAGGTTACTATATACAATACAGTATTATTAACTATAGACACCATGCGGTACATTAGATCCCCAGAACATATTCATCTTATAATTGAAAATTTGTCTCTTTGACCAGCATCTTCCCATTATCCCACTCTCTGGCAACCACCATTCTATGACTTTGACATTTTTTTTTTTATTCCACATATAACAGATCATACAGTATGTGTCTTTTTTTGTCTGGCTTATTTCAATTAGAATAATGTCCTCCGGATTTATCCATGCTGTTGCAAATGGCAGTGTTTCCTTCTTTTTTATGTCTGAATAATATTCCTGTGTGCATGGGTATGTGTTTGTATCACATTTTAAAAATCCATTTATCTATCCACTGGGCACTTAGGTTATTTCTATAGCTTGGCTATTATGAGTAGTACTGCAATGGACATGGGAGCGTAAATAAAAGATACTGATTTTGTTTCCTTTGGATATATACCTAGAAGCTGGATCATATGGTAGATCCATATGCAAAAGAATGAAACTGGACCCCCCCCCATCTTACATCTCTCACAAAAGTTAACTTGAAATAGATTAGAGACTTAAATTCATAAATCCATAAAGGCTTAAAACTGGAAACCATAAAACTGTTAGAAGAAAACAAGGGAAAAAATCTCCTTGACTTTGGTCTTTGCTGTGATATTTTGTATATAAAACCAAAAGCACAGTCAACAAAAGCAAAATTAAATAGATAGGACAACATCAAACTATATATCTGATAAGAGGGTAATACCTAAAATATGTAAGGAACTCATACAACTCAATAGCAAAAAAAAGAAAGAAAGAAAGGAAAGAAAGAAACAAAGAAAGAAAGAAAGAAAGAAAAGAAAGAAAGAAAGAAAGAAAGAAAGAAAGAAAGAAAGAAAGAAAGAAAGAAAGAAAGAAAGAAATCTAATTCTAATTTTCTAAGGGGCAAAGGACCTGAATAGATATTTTTCCAAAGAAGACATACAAATGGCCAATAGGTAAATAATCAAAACCATAATGAAATGTCACCTCACACCTGATATGGTGCTATTACAGAAAAGACAAGAGACAACAAGTGTTGGCAAGATGTAGAGAAAAGGGAAAACTCACATGGATGGAAATGTAAACTGGTACAGTCATTACGAAAAACAGTATGGAGAGTCCTTTAAAAATTAAAAATAGAATTACCCTTTCATTGAAGAATTTTCAGATATTTAATATATATATTATCTTCTTCAGTTCAATCATAATTTTTCACTTTTCCTTCAATTGAATGTTAATATTTAAGATCCAGTGTTTGATTTTTTAGTTGTATGTTGAAACTATGTTGATAAACATCTATGCTTTGTTTACAGCTATTCCCTCAAGGCAATGTTATCTGAATTGGGTCCCTTGTAATTCATTAATAGTCATACAAACATATTTTGATGTGTTTATGACCGCCAATGGCTCTAAATAAAGAGAAACACATTGATTTAAGCCCTCCACCCCCATGTTACCTTATCCAAGGGCATGTAATCCAGTTCATGAATATGTTTGTTGTTCCTGTTTTTCAGAAGTTATCCGGTAATTATTATCCCGTATTATACTGTGAAAATGTTTATCTAAATATTTCTGTTTAAATATATTTTCTTTAATAATTGCTCATATATTTTTAATGTACCTCTTAGCAATTTCCTAAACCTTATTTCCTTACATGGATTTTACTCACAGGCAGCTTTCCGAGCCTTACGGCTAACTCTGCAGCTGATGGCCCCTCTCCATGACATCGTGGCCTACCTCTTCAGTTTTGCTAAACTTGGGAACCATCCAGCATATTTTAAATTTCCTCTAAGTCCTAACCCTTTGAGAGGTGAATGGGGAGGAACTGAGGGCATCGGTAAGTGATTAAAGGTGACTAAATCTCCTCCAAAATATTCAGTTAGAATTCTCTGAAGCTCTTTTTTTTTTTTTTTTTTTTTTTACGGCTTTACTGAGGTATAATTGACAAAATTGTTTAAGATATTTAGAGTGTGCAATGTGATAATTTGATACACATATACTATGTGAGATGATTCGCCATCTAGTAATGACTAAGAAGCTCTTAATACATAAATGACATTGATAAGAAAGGGAAAAGGAAAGTCTCATTATACACTGTTTCCAAGCTAATTTCACATTTACAGGTTAAACTATAAGGCCTGGGTTCTTAACCTTCACCTGCCACTGGGTTTCTGGTAGCTGGACACATTATTACCCTCTGGATCTATGGTTGTGCATCTATAAAATGGAGGTTATGATACCTGTCTTAGAGATGTTCTATAGATTAAAATTTTTGTAAAAATTCTAGAAGGGTATATAAGCCCCTACTGCATGTCAATATTACTTTCATTGCCTTTCCCCTTCCTAGCCTTCGTGAACTAATAGGACAAGGCCAGAACTAAACATTCACCATCAGGAATCTTGCAGGATGCCCTTGGTTAGCTAACAGTGGCCTGGTGGTCCAGTAAGAGAACGATTGAGGCTTTAGTTCTATCTGCCCAGTACTAATCCATGAACTTTAATTTAGCACTAGGTTCTAAGATAAATGCAGTAAGTAAATTAAAGACACTGAATGCTTAGGAAGCTGAGTTTATAAGAGTCAGGGGAACTGATCTTGTTATTTTAATAATTTGACTCCCATGTAAATTTTGCCAATAGTCATATAAATATTAATTAATGGCAATATTTTATAACATAGTAGATAAGGATTTTAAAGTATGAGAATAGCTAACAGAATGAGGTAATACACCTGTTTAAACGTACTGGTCTTAAAATAAATATAATATAATCTGAATCTTTTCCTCTCTGGATGTTGCATAAAGGAAATACATTTGTGGAGATCTTGACTGGTTTGCCGGTAAGTTTGCATCTTGCTAATGCACACACCAAAGGAATCTATAAACATTCAGGTGGAAGAAACAGGGAAAGGTCTGAGTGGTGATCTGTGAGGAATATTGATGCTTGTATCTAAGGAGAGGAAACATGAAGAAGGGCCAGGGTTGGTGCTGCACCTTAGTTGGTGCAGGATGAAGAAGCACAGAATTGTTTCAGACTAATGAGCTTCCAAAACTACTAGCAAGTCTCCAATATAAGCATCAAGAGGTTACAAAAGTTCCAAAGCATTCTTAGATTTTTTTCCTTTGACTAACCTGGGACTGTTGTAAAAAGGGGTTTAAAATAAGCTCACATGCTTTTAGGAGAGCTGCCTGATGTTGAGAGGGTAGGGGCCAGGCTTCAGACCAAGGATAGGAGAAAGGAGGATGGGCCAGGAAAAATGCCATCCCTGCTCTTGAGACAGGTAGATGGGTGTTACATAGAGATGAGATAGATGCCAAGATAGAGCCACAGCCATATTTCCAAAGGAAACTGCACTAGAAGTCCTACAGCAGCCAGGAGGGCAGAGCCTGCAGGGAAGGTGATGTGGTGGGGCGCAGGGCAGGCTACCTGCTCTCACTTTAATCATTGGAGAGAAATAGGAGGAATGGTCCTGGCAAGACAAGAAAAGGGCATTGACAAAAACAACACGTAGGATTGCATGTGGCCAGTCCAAAGAATGGTGAACCCATCAGTGTAAAACTGAGGAGCAGTGGGAAATGAGGCCAAATTGTCGACCTGGAATTCAGGATGAAGGAAATTGGTTTCTTATGAACCAGAAGTTATTGAAATACATAGGCCCAGGCTTTCTGAGGTGTGCAATTAGGGACATGGCACTTTGTCTTCTTGCCGGTAAAATCATTTGTGCTCCAGAGAGAATGTGCAAAGTTTTGCATACTCTGCTTTGCTTAAAATAGATACAGAGCGAACTGAACTAAAAAAATCCCACTCTAAGATAATCATCTTTTTTAAAAGACAAGTCTACTCAGTTCCTGGCCTGTAGCCCAAAGGAGAACTCAGGTGAAAAGATGAGACAGGTCTGTTCACATACTCACCCAACTCCTTTCAGCCATCTCAGTGCTATCTGGAGTTACAGAAAATGACTTTTGTTGACTTACATGATTTAAAACTTTTTTTTAAGGGACTCTGGATTTCAGCTTCGGTCCTCCCACTCGACTGAGGAAGCAGCTCTTAGACACTAGTTCTAAGAAGACTAGCTCTGTGACCCCTGCCAAATTCTCTCCTTCCTTAAAAGCAGCTCCCTTTGGAGTCAGCATGAAGCAGAGGATGTAATCAGAATGTGGGAGTTTGTGTTGTGATTTCCTTGTAAAGGATTAGAAGGCAATTAAAGCCCAGATACTACACATTAAACGTAGTGTTTCAGGACCTCCTGAGACAAAGTAGGAACAAAGTGTATGGGCTCTGAGTGTTCATGTGCAGACAGGGCCACTGCTATTCATCTCTTTTACTCTGATTTCCCAAACGAGACCCTCCTTGGGACAAGGAAAAGAAAAGGCTCATTTGTTTCTTGAAGTATTCTGGCTCAGGGTTTACTCCTAACCCCACCATATGGCCACCATCTGCCCCATCCTCACTGACAGGCTGCCTTACCTGACCCTGCCTGCCACCTCCCTTCCCACCATGCAGAGTGGCCCACAAGGAAAGAGAAGCCTGAATGAGGATCATAAAATCAATAACAAAGAAAGAGTAGTCCTCACCTCTCTGTCTGTATTTTAATGAAAATTACACCTATCAGCACAGAATAATTTTACTGGGAAGTGATCATATACAAGTGTACACACAGCACTGCATTAACAACAATGGAAATAATGTGAAGAGAAAAATCACTTATAACCCAACCACTCTAACAAGTGAAATATTTTTATTTAAGTTCACTCCTTTCTAGGCCCTGCCCAAATATACTTTACATTTATATTTTACAGAGCTCTATTTAGTCACAGGGTATATGCAACTTTATACTTTTTTATCATCATTGCTAAGGATTATAAACCTTTTCCTCTGGTTGCTGCTTAACCTGATTGAATATATCACTTGTAGACAAACACACTAGGACTTGAACAAATACAGCTCACTGATCACCCGTCCTACCATCCACCACTACAGTTCTCATACAATTCCCTCTAATGTGACTCCTCTGCTAGTGGAAATTTCTCTTCAACCCAACCTGACTGTCAGATTTATAAGAGTCATAAAATGTTTGATGATTAAATCCAATTCATTTGGAGCTGGAGAAACATTCAAAAAATATTTTCTGTTATGCACAAAACACCAAATGGATATGAAACCTGGACTGTGCATCTTTTCCTAAACCAAGAGCATATATTGCAAGTATTAGCAACCATTCTCAGTTCTGGTTCTACCCTGACCAGGCTCTTGGACAGTTTCCCCACTCCCTCAATTCCTTTGACTTCTATGCTGGACATGTGGGAAGAGATCCAGTACCAGATCAGAGAGAGTAGAAGGCTGCCCAAGTCTGGATGACCTGTTGAGATAGAGTAACTCCCAAAATGCCTGTGGGTCTCTCATCTCAATTCTGCCTTAGGCTATGTATCAGGCACAGCAATCAAGTTCCACAATCCTTCTCTCCCTGTAGCAAGGATGCCTTCTCAAGTAGAAAGCTACCTCTGTCCTCACAGGGAGTTGATGAGCATTTCAGATAAGCTGACATTTTGGTAACCCTGGAAGTGTGGGCCCACTCACCTGTCCCACCAGTGCTTCCTGAGGGCTCATCATTTTCTTGTGCTCTCCCATTCTGACCAGCTCCTTTCCTGGGCCATAATAGGAGTACTAGTATAGCCATCTAGACCTAGGCCAGTTTCCTCAAACCAGCATCGAGTGCTCCTAATTTAAATTTCCATCCTAAACATATATAAATCTATTGATACCCAGCCTGCTTTTGAAGTAAGAGTCCAAGAAATAAGCCAATTTAGGATCCCTTATAAATGATGAGAATCTCCTAGAAGAGTGTGTGTGTGTGTGTGTGTGTGTGTGTGTGTGTGTGTGTGTGTGTACATGAGTACACATATGCATAGTTTTGCTCTCCTTGGATGGCCTTGAGTCTCCTTTAACCCGATAGTATGAGCCAGTGACAGAGAGGGCTGATTTGGATGGCACAGCTATGAGAAATGTGTGCTGGGTTTTAATCTATAGTAATTTCAAGCTGCTAATAAGTGTTCTGAGGTTTATACTTCCCCATTCCTTGTAATTTCTAGTTTTCAATCTATTTAGAGATCTGTAGCCTTGTACATTCTAAACTTTCTTTCAAAAGCATGTTCCTATTCTGCTGAAAAGCAAAGCAAGTTTTTATCTTCCTGAGGGAGGAAGGAAGGAAGAAAAGATACGTCAGAACTTAGGTTCTAGAACATAAGGCTTTGCTGCTCTTGCAAAACATATAATTAGTATACCCACAAACAGAGAAAGAGAAGTCCACTTAGGTAGAAGCTGGATTTGGAGGTGAAATGATGGTTCACTGTGTAGCTGTAGTAGCCTGTATTTCTTACTAGCAGACTAAAATATTGTCCATCTTCTAGGATCTGAGCTTCAGGAGCTGCAGAAAATGATTGACAGCCTCCAGAACCCCCAAGACCCCACCCAGGTGTCCCAGGCACTCCACCTCAGAAAGGAGGTTATGTTTCTGCAGTTTGACGCTGCAGTGAGGCACCTCATACGGTAAGGGCTGGAGCACCAATCCTGTCTAGCAAATTCTGCAGAGCAGGTATTTCTGAGTGACCGTCAAGGGAGGCTACCTCGGCAAGATTAGGTAACACTCTTAAAATAGCCAGGGGCACAGCCTGATTCAGAACACTGTGGCTACCAGATGTGTTCTGGCTGTCCATGAAGAATGTGTTCTTGTCGGATAATAATAGTCTTGATTTTATTAAATGTAATTTCAATGCTGGTGGGTTTTTTTTTTTTGCATAACAATTGCTGCTTTCAATTTTCAAGTTGTTTTATTGGGAAGAATATTTTTTATACTTCTGAAAATGATTGTAAGAGTTTTGGGTTTTTTTCAAACCTTAATTACCTCTCAAGAGAATAGAATTTTCACTGCTCTTCTGAAGCCAATGGAATTGGCTACATGAGTTAAATTTAGTTAAATTTAGAAATAAATTTACCTCTAGCCTTGCAGATAATAAATGCTCTGCATATAAAAAGAATGTTTATTTAGTTAATTAATCATGACCATTTAGGAAAATAGTTTGGATTAAGAGTCACTATGTTTCCAGTATAAATAATAAGTTTTGTATGGAAAAGGAAGAGATCAGGTCTGAGGGTCTCTCCTTACTCATAAATTGTCAAAATTAATTAACTTCTTTTGATTAATTCCTTGTATGAGCATTTAATCAATGAGGGGGACCTCAGAGGGCAATCCTCTGACCTGAGGATTGTAACCACTTTTCACTGTTAGTGCGGGGGTCAACAGAGAATGGAAATGTGGTATTGTACTGAACTATATTTTCTCTTTCTACTCCGCATTTTCCTTACTCTGAGCATCAGGGGACTCTGGACTTGGAATACAAATTCAGCAGGACAGAACATAAAACTAAATTGTTTTCTTTTTGTGGACAAACAGCTTTCTGAACAATAGCTTAGTCCAACAGGTAGGATGTAAAGGCTCTGATTGTCGTGATGGCCGTTCGTTAGCCCTCTGGGTCTGAAACCTCAAATCAGAATTTGCAAGGAATTTATATAATAGAGTGAAGAAATAGGACTATACCCTACAAGTTCTTTTTGGATTTCAGCCATGTGGAGTTCAGCTTACTACTGTTCTCCTATGGGAACTACTCTGCTTCCCCCAGGAATTGCTTGTGAGGCTTTCTTTGTCCTGGCACATTCAGTCTGCAGGAGTGGAGAGCACTGTGTCCTACCTATGTCTGGTTTCGGTATATTCCTCAGAGGACCTCAGAGAGAACTACTCAGGGTGGCATATCTCTGTGAGTCCATTCATTGCATTTCTTCAGGTCTTTTTTCTTCCAAACTCTTGAGGAGGAACAAGGGGAAGGGGGAGGGGTGTTGAATCACACAGCTAGTCAGTCAGTAGCAGGCCAGAATTAGAACCTACGTGCATTTGACTCCAAAACCCGAGAACTAGGATGGATGCCAGGCTGCAGTGTGGATAGAAAAGGGGACTCTGAAGAAAGCCTGCTACTAGACAAAACCCAGGAGGAATTTCAGGGTATAGTCCTATTTCTTCACCCTATACAAATCTTTTGCAAATTCTGACTTGGGTTTTCAGAGCATAGAAGCAGCAAAAAAAGAGAAGCTGAACAGTAAATGTCATCCCTCTTGCAGATTTTACTTAATGCTAAACCTGCAAACAAGGAAAAATCCTTAGATAATCAAAAGAAAAAGGAGCTTGGGCAAGTTCTCTCGCCCTTCCCAGAACTCACCAACTCTGAGCAAATGTGCATGTTTGTCCCAGGGAACTTTTTGTTTATGTAAACTGAAGGCATCTCCAGAATTTAAAAAGAAAGAACTGAATTCCTACCTAAAAGGAGAGCTGTGTGCTTCTATAGACTAGGGGGAGGCAGGGAAGGATGTAGCTCAAGGACGACAGGACAGTGGCCCCCTAGAGCCATCTAATATCTGGCTTCTGCATGGACCAGCTCGGGTTACAGGACAGATGCATGTTTCTACACACAAAAGTTTCACTCAGTCCTGGTGGACTTGCCCTCCACCAAGCTCAGGCAAGGGCCTGATGGAAATTGCTACTGTCCTCCCATGGCACAGGAATCGTATCATCCACCTCTGGGCATGTCCACCAACCACAGGAGTTATTTGTTAGCCAAAGCAACAAATGCCTGAGGGTTGAGCTTGTCTTTAATTTCAAGTGAATTAATCATTTTCACTGAAGGCAAATGCAATGGTTCTACTCAATTTCATCTATTTAAGTCAGGGGTTGGCAAAGTACTGCCGTAGGCCCCTGCCTGATTCTGTGTGGCCTGTGTGCTAAGGATAGATGGCTTTCACATATTTAAGTGGTTAGAGAAAGAATTCAAGAAAATAATTTTGTGACACATGAAAATTATATGGAATTCAAGTTCTAGTGTCTATAAGTGAACTTTTTTTGGATCACAGCCATGCCCATTTATTTATGAATTATTTCTGACTGCTTTTACCACAGAGTTGAATAGTTGCAACAGAGACTGTATGATTCACAAATCTGCAAATATTTACCATATGACCCTTTGAGAAGAAGTATGCCATCCCCTGATTTAAAGGATTGAATTGTCTTGCAATTCAGGAATGAAAGGAAGCAAAAAAAAAAAAAAATCTCAAAAAAACTCTATAGAACAGAATAAAATATGTGGTATGAAAAATGCCACTGATCTGAATGTATTGTTGATGTGCAGAGTGATTATGGTAAAAAGGAGAAACATGAGAAAACATCCTGAAGGCACAGCAGCTTTCTGATTTAGGAGCATTTCCTAGAGATTTAGGAGATTCTCAAAGAAAACAACACTGTCCTCTAAGTCCATGAATTTATGGTTTTCTTCCTCAGTTCTTAATTTATTTGTATGCTCATCTAGCTTAAGTGTCTCTAAACATGCAAATATTAAAGAGTACTTCAGGGTTATCCAGAGATCTCTGGGAGATACAAAGGTCTCATGGGAGCTGGGTCTAGCTCATGACCATGATCCTGGTCTCTAGTGTTGATGAGAGGTTAAGAGTTACAACTTTTTGTCTACGGTCATACCACTCTGAAAGTGCCCAATTTCGTCTGATCTCAGAAGAGTTATAACTTTTGCCTTGCCTCTTCCAGCCACTTTACAGTGTTTTTTGTTTTTGTTTGTTTGTTTTTCTTTTTGATATCCTTGCATCCAGGAATGACTCTAGCACATGCCCTATGAATTCCCTGGTTTGAACCAGCTTGCCTGGGACCATGCTATGCGTAACTCTCACACAGAGGATGATTGGCATTCTAGGAAACCCTTGACTGCTTATTGACTGCAAGGCAACTTGAGTGTAGCAGAACAGTTTAGAGAATGTGGTGCATCTATTCCAGTATTATGATGGGCTGCTGAAGAAACCTGACTTTAATAGGCGCTGGCAGTTGGCAGGTGTACCAACTAGAAGCATCCCATCTAGCAACTGGCACGAGCAACAAGCTAGCCTTTTATTCTTATGAGTTTCCCTGTATCTCCAGGGTTGCTGACAAGCTGCACTGATTAGACCCACCCTGCTAGAAGGTACAATCCAGGGTTTACCAACTGAGGGTCTGACTGAGTTGTCACAGGAACTTGTGAGCCCTTTTCAGTATTTCTAAAAGCATGATGAAAAAGACACATTGGCCCAAAAGCTTTGTAGGTAAAGAAAATATTATTTCTTTTCTTATGTTTTTAATTGGAATCATAAGAATTAAATTAAATAAGGGAGAGGAGAAATTGTTTGGGTTGAGTTCCCACCGTGTGCTAACTCCACAGGATAGGAATCATTTTCACCATTTTACAGATGAAAAAATAGAGATTCAGAGAAGTTGCATAACTTGCCCAGGGTCACACAGCTTGTCATAGCAGAATTTACATTTATATAGTTTGTCTGACTCCAGTTCTATTCCTCCCTTTATATCATATTTCTTCATCTTTTCCTGAAGCTCAGAGCTTGGGATGGAGGCTGATGTGGCTTTGAGTTAAAAATAGAAAAATCTTTAATGGATATTTGGTAGAAAAGTCTTTTAAAATATGGGATCCAGGGAGAGGGAAGAAATTAACGAGGTTCTAGTGCTAAAAAATTTCACCGTAAAACCCCTTCATTTACATAGTATTACATTGTATAGCTCCCTGATAAACAGTTTTATTGATAGAGGAGATATGGTCTCTACGAAGAAAGAACAATGGTCTAAACTGAGGAATTAGGAAAATGAGAAAAAGGATATCCAGTGATATAATCAGTGATGGCACCTATCATTTGACTCTGGTCTCTCTTGAGAACAGTCTCCAAGAATCTGTAAAGTAACAAACCTAGTATGTGCACAGAGCTGTGTTTGGAACTCTTAAACTCTGCCAAGAATTGTGATTGCTTCTGACACTGGGTAGTTACAAAGTTCTGCACAGACTTGCCAGGATAAGAGTGCAACACATCAGTGTTCTACGTTCTTTTCTGTGATGGTCAGACAGGTGCAGCCTCAAGAGGAGACATAGGAGAGACTTGGGAAAACAAAATTTTTATACTCACAAGTCCTAGAAACAAGAGGCATGCCATACCACACAGGGCCACCTAGGACAGCATCTATGTCAGGAGCAAAGAGAATGCTTAGAACTGCAAAGGCAAGGCAGGACAGGGTGAATCGTATAAGACAGGAAAATTTGAATAATTTTAGGGGACTTTGGTCTATAGGAGTGGTCTCTAATTGCTTGTTAACTAGCCCTTGGATGATTAAGGCTGAGGAATATTGACTCTCCAGGTGTGTACTCAGATAAAAGAGATATGGCTCTGGATTGATTAGTTGACATATCAAAGGCATGCTCCACGCTGAGTCCTTTGCTATCTCTAAGAACTGGCTAGCCCAGGGAGGGAGAGTCTCTCCCCTGCCAGAAAGATGTTTTTAAAGATGTCAAACATCATAATAGACAAAAGAAAATTAAAAATATAAACAATACAGTCAAGGATTGAACTATTGAGATGTGAACAAAACCCAGAGGCTGAGAGGGAAATAATTCTGAGAGTTGGACAGAGAAAGGAGCAGGAATGACAGGAAAGGAGCCAACCAGGGAGAGGCTGTGTGGGATACTTACTGGGCTTCTGTGCTCTTGATTTGGGATGAAAATGTTTCCTTTAGAATATTCTGTCCTTTGCTACCATTGTTTTAAGTAGATATATACAACCTATATGTGCCATAAGAGAGGTGTGCATGTAGAAAGTTCCTTGGGAGTTTAGAGTGATAAAGAACAAAATTAGCTGGGTAAATTTGAAGATCTAATTGACTTTATTAAGGAGTTCTGAATCAGGAAGCATTCATTCTAGCAACTAGAAGGGCACATGGAAGAGTTGCACAAAATGGAAAATTTTATAGGCAAAAAGAGGATGGGACTAAGAAATGAGAGTGGATTGTTTCAGGCAAGGACACCTCCCCTTAGAGGAAGGCATGTGGTTTTATAGACAGATTACCTCACTAGTGATGATTAGGAAATCTCAGACTGATTGGTTAAAATTCTATTCCTGGAAAGGCTGAAATTATAGTTAGGTTAGTTATTAAGTGTTGGTTTGGTGAAGTGACTTAGCAAAAGTGACTTTACTTTGGCCTATTATTATTATTTTAACAATTAGAAGTTCAGAAGCAGTTAGATAATGAGCTCCTCAAGGGGCCATACTAAGCTAAATGTCAGGCCCATCTTCACTTCTCAATTTCTGGCACAATGCTTTGTACATAGTTGGTGCTTGATACATCACTGTCACCTGGGTGTTGAGCAAGTCATGGGTCCCTTGGCAGGGCCCATTGAGAATTTTTAAAAAATATGTAAAAAATATGAAAAATAGGAAAAAATGTTTATATATCTATGAATGAAAAGGGAGCTCTGATTGTAATCTGACCAGTTCTGGTGACCAAAAGTAACCTCACAGGGTAGGTCTTGGTTGGGAGTCACCCAGGCCTATAACTTCTTTAGTAAAAGGTTTATCTTTGCCTTAAACAAGCTCCATCCATTGGTCTTGTCCTTATTGGTTAACACAGCTCTGAAATGCCAGAGTAATCCTCTTTTTCAGACCCCTTAGAAAGGAGGTGTAACCACCTTCAAGGAAACACATAATCCTATTAACTATCCTGTAATCTAATCATAGAGATTTCCCCACCTGAATTTCTTCCACCTTCTCTCCCACTTTCATGTAATCTTTCTTACTTCTTTCTCTAATTCCAATTCTATAAAATGTACTGAGAAACTGTCATTTGCCAGAGTATTTGAGATCTTGCTTCCTGAGATGTTGTTATTTTGGCTCAAATAAACTCACAAAAATTTTCTAAGAGTTTGAATGTTCTTAATGTTAACATATCCATTGAGCAACTTTAAGATCCATCCTCGAGCTATCAGAATAAATCAATTTTGTCCACTGTCTCAGCATATAACAGTACTCAACTATCCTTTGTTAATTTTGATGAAAATGTGAAAAGGGTGGTGTGGTTTTTGTACTAGTACAACCGTTCGATGTACAAATTTAGAGCTCCCTTTGTCAGTCTTTGAACTTAAGTTCATAAGCCCCAACTTATTCTGATGGCATAATTGTTAAACTTTCCAATTCCATGTCATTCAGTAATATTTAGAGCTTAAAAGTGGTGAGTTTGACTTGTAAAATTAATTAATTCAAGATTATCCCCTTTCCCTTTATTGTAATTGCCTCTTATTCACCTTGTTGGTAAGGAAGGGATTCTGCCCTAATATTATGGGGATGGCTGAAGACATGGCACTAAACACTGGACAAATGAGATAACAGCTGTTTATTAATATCCTATACTGACAGCCCAGGGGAAAAGGACATTACATGCCATTCAGGACCACAGTGGAACTGCAGCTGGGAATAGAGTGAACAACCAGGGGCTGTGGGAGGAGGCCTTTGTAGCATCCAAACATGTAGAGAATTTGTATTAAGAGTTTTTTTGAGCCAGACTGATGATGTGTACCGGGGAGCAAGATCTCAAATGCTCTGGAGAATAAGTTTGCTGTTTCTTTTATACATTTGAAATTACGGAGGGGACATGTGGAAGATTCCATGGAGATGGGAGAAAGCAAGGTGGGGACTGGACTACAGGATAGTTAATATTATGTTCTTTTTTGAGAGTGGACATGTATTAGAAGAGTCTGAAAAGGAGCGTCTCAAAAGTATATTAACCTAGATGCACAAGAACAATAAGCAGGGCTTGCTTTAAAACCTTCGCTAAAGAAGGTATAGTCCTGGGGCATGAGTACCCACCATGACCTGCCTGTTAGGAACTTATGATTTATTATAGCACCCTTTGTCATCCATACAGGGAGTTGAAACTACTACTTAGGGGTAAGCAGAGACTGTACTTGGTCCCTTTGATAAAGAAGTTTGTTTGACTAGAGGACCCTATTCATGGAGGCAGAATGGGGAGGGAAACTAGTGTTTAGGCCATTCAAGGCAGCACATATTATTGGACCTTAATTTTAGGTCTCATACCATACCCCTTCCTCCTTCATTCTTCTCAAGAGGGATCCAAGTTCCTGGAGGTGCTTATAAACCATGCTGGCGGTCAGGGAGGAGTGGTCAACCTCACCCACCTCTGTTGTGGGTTAGCTGGGCCATCCCCAGATCTCTTCTGGTTGGCCTGCTGCTCAGCACCCTGCTGGACAGCCACTTGTGGGGGCTCAGGCACTCCCCAGGTCTTTCCCCTACAGGCTGATTATCTATGAGTTTCTGGGAGGCTGCCTTATTTTCATCAGTGCTAACATCTCCCTTAGTCATTGTTGATCTTCCTTTTTATGTCTGTTTTATACAGCCTAGGGCCAAGCCCATGGAGGATCCAGGCAAAATGTCCCTTCTGGTCTGAGATACCCTCCTTCCAACCTATCCTGTATCAGGATCTTTTCTTTGGCATCCAAGAGATCTAAGCTCTAGAAACTGTCTTTTCTTGCTTGCTAAACTCTTATTTCCTCCTGGGCAAGAAAGTCATTGTAATTTATCGTGCATACTTCCTTCTCTACAATTTATGGTAAAACTTTCACGCTCTAGTCTTCAGGATTTTTGGTTCTTGATATGCAAAGCCAAGTTTTGTTCAAAACAAAACAAAAAAATTTCTCTCTCAACCTCCAGATTTTTATTATTTAATTTAAAAATTTGGTTTTATACATCAAGAATTGTTGTCTCAGCTATTGGTCTTGAAATAATTAACAATCTATATCTTTGTTCTAGAACTACAAGTAAATACAGTAGCCACATGTGGTTATTTAATGTAAAACTTTAATATTGATTTGGATGAAAGAAAATTTTAAACTCAGTTCCTCAGTTGCAGTAACCACATTTCAAGTGCTCAATGCAGCTAGTGGCTATCATATTGGACAGTCAAATATAGAACATGTCCACATTGCAGAAAGTTCTATTGAACAGTGCTAGTCTAAACTGTATCTACCTTCCCCCCTGTGAATTGTGAGAGTGAAGGGTGTTGTGTCCTGACAGGGTGAGAGGTAAAGTAGCAGAAGAAACTTGTTAATATCTCAAAATGTTATCTTGCTATAGTAACTTTGAAGAATGTGTTGAGCTTTAAAAGCATAAGTAACTGCTTTTAATGAGCTTCCCTTCATGTTTTGGTAGAAGGACATTTTTGGCAGCCGGAAATGCTCCTGCCTACCAGTCTGTTACAGACGGCATGTACCATGGGTTGCCACCACTGAGTAGCTCTCTGATGAAGAGCATTTTTGCTTCACAGCTCCGCCTGCCCCAGCCACTGGGTCCACAGAGCCTCCAGGTACGTTCAAAGGTATTTTTATATCTATAAAAGGGAGTGTTATGCATAGGGAATTTTGTCGCTTTGTTTCCATTTGATTTAAATTGCAGGGCTCTGGACATGATTCCATAGTGTAGTGGTTAGCACGCCTGCTTTACACGCAGAGGGTCCTGGGTTCATGCTCCAGTGGAGACAGGATTTATGGTCTATGGCCATGCCACCCTGAACAAACCTGATATCTGATCTTGGAAGCTAAGCAGGATTGAGCCTGGTTTGTACTTGGATGTGGGACTACCTAGGAAGACCAGGTGCTGTAGGCATAAACAAACAAACAAACAAACAAACAAATAGAATTGCAGGAACTCTCAGTGCTCTAATGCACTCCAGTCTTAGTTGACTCCCCTTCATTTACACGGTAGAGCAGTCTGGCCCCCCATGACCAGCTATTATTATTCCCAGTCAGGGTTTTTGCCTCCAAACTGCTCAACAAGCTAATTGGGGCAACAGTGTGTCTGCTCACATAATATAATAATGATAATAATTACTATACATCAATTAGGTCAGCAGCTGAGCTGAGTAGCCCCGCTTACAATATGTATTATCAAATGTAATTCTGTTGGACAGTGATGTAGAGAAGACAGAGGCCTAGGTATAACGTTGTGGCATTGACTTGGAGTTGTTATCTAGAACTAAAGCACAATGGTGATAAGGGACAAATTTTTAAGATTCCTAATATTGAGAATATTTGAGAAAGTTTAGTTTGTTGATTATAAATATGTCTTATTGGTATTATGTCATTCTGGAACTTTTATACACTCATACTGACTAGGTACACTGAAGTCTTACGTACCCTCTGTGTTTAGCCACTTTCTGTTAAATATGATTATTACTCTCTTCTCTACATCATCAGAGACTATACACCAAGAATTATTTTTACGTAATAAGTAAATTATCTACAGTATTTAGGAGTGCAGACACAAATGTCCTGTTCATATACAGATATCTATTACTTATGGACACAGTACAATATTATCATGTTTATTAATCGTTTCTTTTAGGCATTCGTGTTGTTCCCTTGGAGAACATTTCTGGCAGATGGAGGACCATTTCCAGTTATGACTAGCAGACCAGATACCCTGGAATATAATATGCAGGTAGGATAGGTCTTCCCACTTGTCATGGAGAGCACTGAATGCAGACTGCAAAGCAAGTGTCGTTGGATCCATAAGTCAAATCCTCCACACTCTAGCCAGTGTTGAATAATGTATGAGATAAACAGAATGTTTTATCTCAAGGTGAGTCATGTTTTCTTAAAACACTAGAGAATCATGGTCTCAGTTGGTATCAGCCTTTGCTGTAGACTCAGCTGAAATTGCCATGACCACTAATATCTGGGAGAGAGGCCATCCACTTCCAGTCACTCTCTGGGCCTCTTAGAGAAACACCCAGGCTGGCAGCTCAGGGGCCTCTGACTCTGACTCACCTAGAAACAGTAATAGAGAGAACTCTTTAAGCAGAACTCATAAGGAGAATTTCTTTCAATTATGTGTTTTCCCCCTCATCACTTAAGCAAATATTATCATGTTTTATAAAATATAAAAAAAGTATTAAGAACAACATGAAAATCCATCATAAATTTGCTTCAGAGTAACATGGAGGTGGAAAGTAATGGGGATGGGGCAGGACTGCCCATAGATGATTGATGGTTCCTGGGGCTGGGTAATGGAAACTATTCTATTTGCTTTTGTATATGCTCAAAATTCTCCATGAGTCAAAAAGTTTTTGTTTTTGTTTTTTAAGTAAAACAGTAAAAATGATTTTAAAAAACAGTCCTAGCCTCCCACTAGGAGACAATCACAGTTTACATTTTAGGTTTATTTTTGCCAGTATTTTCCCTATGCACATATGTGTTTATTTCTGTACTTTTAAAGGAAAATTGGTATCATACTATTCATTCACCATGTACAGACACCGCTATAAGGCTGGGAAACCTGGATTTCCATATAGAGCCAAAAATCTTATATGTTCAAAGAAGACATTGAGCTAGAAATGTTGCTCTCGTTTCTCTGGAGTGTTTTAATAGTTGAGAGGGGACGGCTAGTAAATACAATTACTCCTAGTTTTCTTCCCAAAAGCCATGTGTAAAGGACACATAGAAGTCTTCAAAATGGATATTTTTGTCTTGTTTTGTTCTTTTTTGTTTTTAGCTGTGCTTCTGTAAGTTAAGTGACCCTGACCTCAAGGTGGTTCATGGAGAGCTGGCAGGCATGCAACTGCTAATGGAAGATGTACTTTTGAGCCACTATCACTTGGTCATGGAAGATGCCTCAGGACAGCAAGCCACACTAGACAAAAATACACAGGTATTCTTGGTGAACAGTCCACATATTGGCTGATGCTGTATTGTCTCAAAAACCCTTCCTAGTTTGGAGAAGGACTACAGAGCTATGTCTGTCCACAGCCTCTCCCAATGGGTTCCAAGACTGTGCTAATGCTGCATTGAAGCAGCAGTGAAGCAAGAGTAGCCTGTCAAAGCCACTCCAAAGTATTTTCTTTCATAATAAGTCCTGCGATTGGTGGTATATCCATTTACTTTAATTTTAAAAATAGAACAAATGTTATATGAAGTCCATCGAAACCAAATGGAACAAATGCTCCATTGCTGGCTGCTTTCCCACATGAATCTCACATTTAGGACTGGAGTAGGAAGGACCAGAGGGGTAGGATAAAAGCCCCCAATGAAGATCTCCAGTGGGCTTCCGTCTTTATCACTCAGCTAGCCTATGGGCTCGTAGGCAAGCACCCTCTCCTTTGGAATTACTTGTCCCTCCAAAATTCTAAGTTACCAAGAGCCAGTAGCCGTCCTGGGGTCATAACTTGAAACAATTCTACATGTATCTTGGAACCAGATAGAGACTTGTCTGGATGAAGGATGAGCTAGCTGGTGCTCCTATTTAAAGAGCCTCCTTCCCAGAGATAACCTTTCTGAGAGACGTGTGCACCAGCCATCTGCATTTCCTTACCTTTCATCTGCTCATCAGAAACTGCAATCTCTCTTCCTACCCATCTCACCACTGTGACCACTGTCATCAAGAGCACAGTGGTCCTTGTCACTAAACCCTCTGGAAATTTTTCAGTCTCTTTCCAACCTGACCCCTTGGCAGCATTTGACAGTGTGTCCTTCCTGAAGTCACTCTTCCCTTTTGCTTCCAAAGCCAAATCTCTCCTAGTTTTCCTCTGACATTGCTGGCCACAGCTTCTCAGGCTTCCCTGTAAATTCCCCTGTCTCTGCCAATCTCAAAAATGCTGTTGTTTTGGGGATTGTCTCACTACTATTACTACCAGGGTGGATTTTGACTTCCACGGTTCTAGCCACTTTTGTCTTGTGGGCCCTTTCCTCCATAAAACAAATAAAAAATTAAAATTTATAGTTTACAACTGTGTTAATTTAAAGAAAAATATGTTAATACCATATATTAAGCCATTGTATTATTTTTTTTCTGATTTTAAAAGAAATTAAAACATTTTGTGGGGCCTGGGCACTGTGCCTTCTATGTCTAATCAATAAATTTGTGATGGATATCATTAATACTACTATTGGCTATAATTGAGACCTATTCAGAATACTTTAATTATTAATTTCTTTAATCCTCACAATAATTCCATGAGGTAGGTACTTTCGTTTTCACCTTAGAGATAAGAATACCAAAGCTCAGAAAGGTTAAGTGATAAGCCCAGTCACATGCCTCTGCAGAGAGAAACCCTGATGCCACCCCAACAGCCTTGCTCTGGACCTCCCTCATGCTCTCATTCGCTGTGTCGCCCTGCTTCTCATACTCTCCCTAGGCAAATCTATCTGCTTTTATGACTTTGATGACTTACATGCAACAACTCCCAAATCTACATGTTCAGTCTAAATCTCAGCCCTGTCAGATTCATGTGCTCAACCACCTTGTTCCATCTCACAGACAGTGTGTCCCAAACTGAGCTCATTTGATTGCCCCCAAACTTGCTTGCTCCTCGGATATTCCCTGTCAGTTTACTCCAACGTGCCTGACTGTCCAAGCCAAAAAACCTGAACACCCATCTTTGATTTATCTCTAGAATACCCTACAATCAGGCAAACACCAAGTTTTACTATCCTATTATTTTAACATCTCTCAAGTTTGTTTATGTTTCTCCATCCGTCCTCCCTACCCCATGTCCACCAGTCCAAATGATCATCATCTCCTAGTCCAGAGCTGTGCTCATAACCTTCAGTTGGACTCCCTGTATTCACTCTTGCATCCTTCCAGTCCATTCCAGTCCATTATTTTTTATGCAAGCCTGACTACGACACTTTCATCCTATTACCCGTCAATGATTAGCAAACGCCCTGCGAACAGAGTCCAAATGCCTTAATCAGAACTTCACAACTTGACTCTGGCCAGTATTTCTACCCTCAACTTTTTTCATGTTGTCCAGTGCACCATGCACTCTCTCCTCTGACCTCCATATAAGCTGGTCCTTCTGGTGGAAAACTTCCTTCTTCCACTTTCTGCTTCATTTATCTTTTTATAAAGGAGGAAAATCTTTTCCAGAAGCCTTCCAATAGATTTTCCTTCTACCTTACTAACACTGAGTCACAAGTCTTCTTCAGGCCAGTTAGTGGAAAAGGAAATGTTTTAGATGTACCACCTGAATGCTACAACAGAATTAGATGCTTCACCTAGAAGGAGCCCTTGCAAAGCTGGGTATAGACCAGGTAGTGCCAAGACCAAGAAGCATGTTGGGCCCTCTGGTTCTTCTCTTGATCATTTTTTGGCCCTGTTTCTGATGGATTATCATTGTTCTCTGACACCCCCTCCTCCCCTACTTTGTTCTTTTACTTTGTCTCCTGTTCCTTTTCCTATTCTTTAAAACACTTAGAAAGAGAAGACTTCTCTTAATATGAATACAGTTAACCCTTGACCAACATGGTTTTGAACTGTGTAGGTCCACTTATACCCAGATTTTTTTCAATAAATGTACAGTTGGCTGTCCATATTCCCAGGTTTCACATCTGTGGATTCAACTTAAGTTATATTCAGATTTTTAGCTGTGCAAGGGTCAACTATATATTAACAAAGTAAGTTTGCTTAACATTATTTTTTATTTTAAGTAGTTTTATTTTATGATTTGTTTTATTTAGGAGTATTTAACTATTCATAGACAATAGGAAACACTGGAATTTCTACTACCGGTGAGTTAGAATTCTGGGTTTCCTGTCCCACCTGTGCCACCAGTTCTTAGACTTCAGTCTCTAAAACTCTGAAGTGAAGGTGATAGATTGCATCAGGGCCTGGATCCCAGAAGTCCTGGGTTCCTCAGAGGCACCTTGGGGCTTTCTGAGCACTAGGGGCCCAACTCTGTGGCATTAGGCTGCTTCCTCCCCATCACTGTGATTGGCCTTGGTCTCTTGAACATACTGGGCCACTGTATAAGATTTCATTTAATGAAAGGTTTCTAAGGATTAAAAAATCTGGGAATGCATGGATTAGCTGACTGTTGAGGAGGTAGGCTACAAGGTCGAGAGGTTGCCAACTGCCTTTGGGAACTCACTCTCTCCTGGGTCTTGTTTGCCAACTCTCCCTCTGAGCAACCCTCTTTCTGGAAGCTACGCCTTCCTTTAGACATGTTAATAGCACTGATCTAGGATCTAGTTACTCCAGGTGGTTGTTCTTCTGGTTCCTAACCTGGAAACTCTAGTGTCTAAGGTGCTAGCTATTACCTCATTGTTCTCTGAAGCCCTTCTTGTCATAACATCAGGATCCAGATTTTCCATTTTCATCTGCAAAGAAAAGCTCCTTTTCCTGTGACTGAGATACTGTTATCAGACTGAGGGGCTAGACGCAGGTCCCTATACTGTCTGTCACTCTCTGGGTGACCTGGACCTTCTACCTTATACCTGGCTACAGGAGAGCAGTGACTCAAAACCCTCATTCCAACCACATCCTCCAGGGCTCATAATAGTCCGTCAACAAATTCTTATTTAAGAAAAACACCAGTGAATGAATGAATGAATCATCATTTTAAAGTAAAATTACCTTTAATAATAAATTCAAATTAAGAGACATGTTCTCTAACTTTTAAAGGATAGGAGAAGGAACAGGAGATAGATAAGATAAATTTAAGTTTCCATTCACTTACCCATATAATTTAAGGTTATATTATTGCTCTACCATATGGGGAGTTGAATCTCAAGGGTATTGAAGAGCACATACCAAAATGCAGAGCTAAACATGAAAGGCTTAATTTTTCAAAGAGAGATAAACTGTTAGCACCCAAGTCATAAAGATATAAAAATAAGGGATTCAAGAGCCAAACAGAAAACTGTGTCTTGTCTGTTAGCAATGATGCTTTCCCTCTCTAAGCCCCACATGTACTACATAGGTCTGTAAACCACTCCTCCCAGGGAGAAGAATCAGTATTCAAAGTCTTCATTTTGCTGCAGGTAAAAGATTATTCTATATTGACCCATGATCAATAAAGAATTTCTGTAATGCTTTCAGCCAAATTTATCCAGAGCACCAGGATTTAGAGGTCTGTTCCAGAGCAGCCCAAAGGCCTCCAACCTTCTGGGAGGCCCATGCGATGAGGTGGTGTCCCTTGCTTTGCTGAGATCATATCTGATACTGTGGAAGCAGCTGGAAGTGCTAAAGGAGCACTGGGGCCAACTTAAGCTGGGAGGCCAGGACATCAATTCTGTCTCTCTCCACAAACAGTTCTTGGAGCTCTACGGGTGAGTGTTGCTAAGGTGGAAATTCATGTGAACAAGTGGAACCTAGGGTTTGCCAAATCCCAGCCCCTAGCTCTGAGGGTGAGATTTGGTCCATGAATCTTAGTATGGTCAGTCTCACTAAGCCCAGAGAAAGCTGGACAATGCGTCTCTATAGACACTGCTTTACAGGAAAGGCTGGGTTCTGTTGACTGCAGCGATGGTGCTGGGTTCCACCAAGCAACACTATACACCATTTACCCAAAGTTCTGTACCTGTGAACTTGTGCTTCTAAAGTGTCCCCACAGTGCTGATTCTAAGCTTTTTAGCTCACAGGATCCCAGCAAGCACTGGGTGGGGGAGATGCTGCTGCTGTGAACTCCTCCCCACCCTCTGCCCCATTAGACCCAAGTGCTGAGTCTCAGGGCTTTTTGTGTTATAGCCAGAGGTATAATTCGGTATAGAGGTTTACGGGATGATAAAATGTTTTCGGAGCTTAAAACCCTAGCTGAATGACTTAACTGGCAGGAAAAATACATCACTATCACCATATGTCTGTCACCAAACAAACATTCACTAAGCAACCACCCACCACCCTGGAACTTACTGAGCACAACAAGATTCACTTGGGTGGAGTAATCTGAATTGTCTGTCTCATGAGTTACTAAAGTCAGCTTTCCTGGTTACTAGAGAATGAGAAGACTTGTCAATGTTTTGAAAATGAAGACTGAAATTAAATGTACTTGAAGGGAAAAGCCTTGGTATTTAATATTAACTAAGGGAATGACAACTTTGTGAATTTACATGTTGAGTGTTCGATAAGCTGGGAGGTTTATATGGGATGACAGGAGGTTTATATGGGATGACAGAATGTGAATAAAAATAATTGTTAGAGAATTTGAATTAGAAAACAATATGTTTGTTTCTAATTTCTCTCTCCCTTTTTCAACAGAACTGACATTCTCTACCCCAGCATGAAAGCTATAGCTAGGCGGATGGGAAAAGAAGATGAATTTGAAGGACTTATAATAAGTAGTCAGTCCATTCTTCCCCCAAAAGGAGCTTCAGAAATTGAAATAAAAACTCAGCAGGTATGCAAGAGCTATTTTGAATATGGCTTTGAAAATTTCCTTTATAGCATTAGCATATAAAACTATATGCTAATAAAACTATATACAGATATACTCAAGTGGTGTTTTGTCTAAGTATAAATTGAAAGTTTGTAAATCATTGAACAGGCTCAGAGGCTTAAGTATTTAAAAGCATGTGGGACTTTGATGAAGCAAATAACTACCAATTAATGCCTCAGAACTGTAAGTCCAGATTTTTATATTTTAATTTTTCCAAATTAAGCTGCACCACCACAGAAAAAGACAATTATAGAAAACACAACCACTAGCATCTTAAACATAAAATACACATAAAATAAGTATCTCTCCCACTAAGACACAGAGCTGTAGAAATTGAATATTTAAAATAGTGATTGTTTTTCTGAGAATAAGATAACACCATTTGTGCACTAGCCCACTGGTATGTGTTAGATGATCTTCGTGAAGAGGTTGTTTTTCCAAGTGTTTGTTCACTTGGCCCTGGGACACCACCAGCTCCATGTAGCTGTGCTCATTGAAACAGGTGAGCAAAGCCTTTAGCTGTTTGGGTGCCAATGCTGAGATGCATGTCCATTAAGCATCAAGGAGAACTTAGCACCCCACTCCACAAAACACACACACACACACACACACACACACACACACACACACACACTTCAGTCCCAAGCCCATTGCTTTTCTTTCTGAACTCTGGTTCTTCTCTAGTACCTCCAACAGGGAGAAACATGTGCTCTGCAAGCATAATGAATAAAATAAAGGCTCACAGTTATTGAAATAGTTTTCTCTTGGTTGCATATAGAGTTTTAAATCTCATAAAATCCTCCTTGATGTCTAAATCAAGTTTCAGACCTGAGGGTTTCTCTTATAATCACAGCTCACGAAATTCCTGGCCACATTTAGAGACCCCAAAACACATGAGGTCACCTCAGACATTGAACATTTTGCAGTTTAGCAGAACTTGGTAAAAGGGTTGTATTTTATTAGTCAGAATGTGTGCCAGGAAGAAAAAATGTTCTCCAAAGAGGTGCATCTACTCCAGCAGAACCACGTGGGAGCCCAAGACAGGAGCCCTTCCTTCCTCTCTGGGAGAGAGCAGCTGGAGGACAGGGCTAGCCGAAGGCCCGTCTGCAGGAATTTCACTTAGGAGCCTAGAGAGTAAACTGAATGCGGAGACTGACTCTCAAACTGCTTTCTCTAGCTTCAGAAGCTTCTGGAAAATCTTGAAATTCATATGATCCAGGAGGTATTAAGAAAAGTTAACAGAGAGATAACACTGGTTTTGTCAGAAAAGTCCAAGGAGCAGCAGTGTACTCTCCCTACAGGTAAAGTATGTTTATTTTATTACCTCACAAAAATAATATTTACTGTTTTTTTCTCGTAATTATAAGAGCAATCCATGTATCCATATTCATGGTAAAAACAACAACAACAACAACAACCACAAAACTCTACAATGCCTAGAAAATAACACAAAAATTACTTTTTAACACCTTGGCCCAAAGAGAAGAACTGTTAACACTTTGATATATTTCCTTCCACTTAAAGGGCTTTTAAATAGAAAACATTTGTTATATGTCAACTGTAATTGAACAGTAAATTTAGATAGATAGATAGATAGATAGATAGATAGATAGATAGATAGATAGATAATACATTTGTTAACTTCAGTCTCAACTCTGCTGATTCAGTCATAACTGGAATAAAGTTGAAATGGAGGGAACACATAAAGCTTTTCTTATTCCATATATATATATATATATATATATATATATATATATATATATATATATATATATATATGTGTGTGTGTGTGTGTGTGTATATATATATGAAAATTTTACAAATTAATATATTTGGGATAGAAAGGCAATTGAAATTGTTTTCTTTCATCTGAGGTCTAAAGTCAGGCTCACTTTGTGGGCATGTGACCAGTGCACTCACACAGGACTCAGAGGTACTTGGGTTTTAATGCTCTGTGGATACCATCTTGAAACTCTTAATTCTAGCTTAGAATTTCTATTTTTTAAGCAGAATCCAGTGAGCTGATATAGCATGCACCAAGGGCTTGGAGCCTTGACTCACGAACAGGTCCACCTCCTGCTGCCTACCCACCTTGCCAGGAGGAGTTCTCAGCATCTCAACTCTCTGTCACCCAGGGAACCCCTTAAACTCCCCATCACTGCCTCCACTGAGCAATCACTACAGCCCTCCACCCCAGTGAGGGCCTGAGCCTGGCAAGGGTCAGAGTTGAGTATATGTACCTGGAAGCATCTAAAGGATCCCAGGCTGGACAGCAAGCACCACAGCGTGTCTGTTGGGTGACTCAGTGGGGACAAGCTCATTGTCCATCCCTGGGTACCCAAAATATCCCAACACAGAGGCTGTAATACCCTTAGGGTTGCCCGTCCACTGTGGGTTGGGTGGTAGACTCATGGGAATTAGAGACACCTGGCTCAACTTCTCTGCCCCTGGCCAGGCACAGGGCCTTCGTCCTGTCCTGGTGGGCCATGTGCACTCATGCACCCAGTCACAGGACGGGACTCCTGGGTGCCCATGAGGGCCACATTCCCATGCCTGGGAGTGCCACGTTAAAAACAAATAAGAATACCATGGCAGGTTGAGAGAGAGACTGTGGAAGAAAGAAAAATTCTATCTTTTAGTACCTATAACGGCACTTTTTTCTTGCTTTTTGAACAAAAAGCCCTGCATTTTTATTTTGCACAGGGCACCATAGATTATATAGCCAATTCTGTCTGAACTGTAATGTCAACTCCTAACTCCTACTAATTTTGCAGGAAAATCTACAATCTTTGAGCTATAGAAGAGTTGTCTGACTAGCAAAATAAACTAGGTTTTTCTCTTGAGACAGAGTCTACAGACATTGTAATGTTTATGAATAACCTAGGTCCTCGCCTAAGCCATTGTCATTTTATCAGTGCTTCCAGTAACTGAATTCTGTAAACAGGGCTCTGAGAATAGGCTGTTCAGTGAGAGGGCAAGCCTCTCCCCACTGGGAGTCTCTGAATGTCAACAGAGTGCCCAGTGTGGTTGAGCTCCAGTTACAGGACATTTAACAAGAGACAAAGTGCCTGTTGTTTATACTGTGTTTGCTGCATCAAGGTGGCTCCCTTCTGTGTCCTTGGAGAAAATCCACAAGCACACAGCAGGTGCGACCATCTGCATGGTTCTCAGGGCTGTGGTTCTTATGTGACGCCTGGGTTGGGGCTTAGGGGAGGAAGCATCTTTGCTCTGTGGCTGTGCAGTTTGCTGCCTTGTGCAAGGTGCTTGTCAGCTCTTCATGGAAAGGGCCTTCGGTAAGGGGCTAGCTGAGGTCAGGCAGAGGGTTTGGGGAGAATTATTTGTAGTGATGGTAAGGCTGATGATACCAAACCTTACTTTGGCCAGAATATACTGGCCAATGGCACTCTTGTTAAGATTCTGTACTCATAAACCTTTTAAAATTACTGCCAATAGTGAGGGTGTTTTGGGTTTGGGTTTCGGTCTGTTCAGCATGACTTACCTGAAGGCCTGGGTCTCCTCCTGTATTGACTTCCCCCAAGGCAAGTGACTGAGTCCCCACTGTGTGCCAAGGGCACTTTTATGTATATTTCTTTAATTTAGTTTTCCTGAGATCTCCAGAGGCTGGGTGCCTTCAAAGAAGACAATCAAACCACCTCCTGCTCATCTCAGCAGCCTCATATAGCCATAGTAGATGGGGCTTTCAAAGGGGGCTATTTCATCACGCAAGACCACCCTTTGTGGTGAAGGTTAGCTTGGGGCTAGGCGTTTCTCCAGAGGGAATTGGGAATGAAGAGACTGAGGCCAGGGGATATCACAGGCTCTTGTCCTTCCTTCCGGATCTCTTCTCTCCTTGTTGGCTGACTCTGGTGTCCACATTTATACCTGCCAGAAAAGAACCCTCGATACTTCTCTCCTCTATCTCCTTCTCTCCTCCCCATTTTGCCTTGGTGCTTAATCTTTTACAGCTTCTGAGTGAGTTTTCAGTTTTTCAGTGAGCATCTGAAAATGTGGCTGCCATACCTGGTCTGGTGCTAGCTCTTGGTAGCCGAACTAGTGCTCTCCTGAGAACTTGCAAAAATGGCTCCAGATGTCTTCTTTCAGCCTCTGGGTATGCCTTAGCAAAGAAATGGGCTCCACTGATTCAGAAAGACTCTTCCATTCTCCATCATTGACATTTTGGCATTGAAGTAATTTTTAATCTATTTTCTAAATTTCTCTGAGTTATAAGGCCAGAAGTCTCCAAAGTGGAGTGCATATATTCTAGAAGTATGGGAAGAAAATATTAGAACTTCTAAATTGATTAAGTCCATATGTAAGAAGTGACACTCTGGACTGAGATACCCTAAAGTAACGGTGGGGAGGCAATCCACAAGCAAATATTAAGAAATAGTAGAGGGGACACTTCCAACCTGGTACATGCTTATCTTCAGCCACATTATGAGGTTTAAAAAATAACCTAATAACATCTGATAAGAAGTCAAACAAAAGATTTAAAAGTTCGAGGAAACTATTGGGAATATAGATTGAGACTGTTGGTAGACCTCATCCTAAATACATCATGCTTTGCAATATTAGCCAGTGATTGCACTGCAGGTAGTTGTACATAAACATATGTATGTTAAAGGTGAGTGAACAAAAATGTTTCACTTGAGGGAAACACAATCAAAAGACTAAGGAGAGCATGGTCTAGGCCACTTTCCCATCGTTGTGCCCTGGAACATGAGTTCCTCAATATATTGATGCAAGACTTCTCCCAACCTCCCTTCACTAACAGGCTCATGAATTACCCGAAGCTTTCCATTCCTTGATAACATGAGCCAACAAAGTACTCACTATTCACAGTCTTTGGTTTGTGGATGTTCACCTAGCATCATCGATCATTGTTTGCTCCAAACCTGTTTATGTCACTTTCACTTGTCATTGTGCTTGAATAATTTAATTATATATTATGTAAACCAATGAAATAGGAGTACAAAAAGAAAGAGATCTGTTGAAATGGATACATTGTGGTACATACAGTCAATGGAATATTATTCAACTAAAAAAAAAAGAAAGGAGCTATCGAGCCATAAAAAAACATCGAGGAAGCTTAAATGCATATTACTAGAGAAAGAAGCCAACTTGAAAAATCTACATATTATATGATTCCAACTATATGACATTTGAGAAAAGGTAAAACTATGAAGACATTAAAAAGATCAGTGGTTGCCAGGGGTTTAGAGAGGAGAGAGGAATAAATAGGCAGAGAGCTCAGGGGATTTATAGAGCAGTGAAACTATTCTGTATGGTACTACAATGGTGGGTACATGTCATTAAACATTTGTCAATTCCACAGTTTCTGAACCATAATGTAAACTATGGACTTTGAATGATAACGATATGTCAGTGGAGGTTCATCAGTTGTAACAGATGTACCACACTGGAGTCGGATGTTGATACTGAGGGAGGCTGTGTGTTAGGGATGGAGGCAGAGGATATATAGGAACTCTGTACTGTCTGCTCAACTTTTCCATGAACATAAAACTGGTCTAAAAAACAATGCATTTTGATTGTTTCCTGGTCTTTAAGTTTTCTCTCCATAAAGGGAAAGAAACAAACCAAAAGAATCAAACACTAGAAATTGTAGAGTATGCACATATATTATGGTTTATAGAAGAAAGATAGCACAGAACTCCAATGGGTGGGTACATGCAAAGGAAAGGCCTAAGCTCTGGGTTAGAAGATTGGCAAATGTTTACTTAGTTGTGTATTTTTAAGTAAATAAAATGTTTAAGATAGTGCATGTCATTTTTTAAGCATTCTCTGGTTTAACAGACTTCTTTTGATTAAACAACCAATTCTTAGTCTTAATTGCTTTAGTAGGAGGGTTTCTACCATATTTTGCAGGAGTTGAGAGAGAAGGATTTTGTTTGTTTTTGTCAAAATAAGTTTGAAAAATTTGGAGTAGATGATTTTTAAAAGGTTTCTTTACTCTAGACCTTCTCAGAGCCTTTACTATCCAACTCTGAATTATAAATCTCCAGAGAGAGACAGAGTATGATATATTCCTCAAATTTATTTGACCACAGAACCTTTTTCTCCCCTTGGGAACATCTATCATCAACTCAAGGAACTAGTGTTCTGGGGATAAACACAGGAGTACAAAAAACATACATATGTTTGAAGTAACAAGGTTTTCAGCCTCCCCAACCCCTCCTCCACCCTTGCCTGGTCAGGGAAAACAACCTCATTTGGCAGTTGTGTGCCTTTAAGTTTCAGTTCTGCCTTGACTTAGGACCCAGGGGCCCCTTAGGCAGGGAGGGCTGGTGGTTGTGCTTGAGAAGTGAAATGCTACCAAACCAAGATGCTTTTCCTAGAAGGAGGAGGCTGCTTGGGGGTGTGAGGGGGGAGGGTGTGAGGAGAGTGTCCAGAGAAGGAGAGAGGGGAAGTAGTTTGGCCACCAGGCAGTCAAAGTTTCCCCCAGTCATGGGCATGGACAATAGACTAGTGGTTACCAGAGGGTAGGGAGGGAGCGGGGAGAAAGGAGGTAGATGGGGTTAAAGGGGTCAAATATGTGATGACAGGAATAAACCTAACTATGGTCAGGGAACACACAATGCAATAGATGATGATATAGATATAGATATAGATATAGATATAGATATAGATATAGATATAGATATAGATATAGATATAGATATAGATATAGATATAGATAGATATAGATATAGATATAGATATAGATATAGATATAGATATAGATATAGATATAGATATAGATATAGATATAGATATAGATATAGATATAGATATAGATATAGATATGCCTTACTTTTAAATTGTACATCTGAAACTTACTGGATTTTGTTAACCAATGTCACCAAAACAGTTAACTAATTAAAAAAAAAAAGAAAGAAAGAAAGAAAGAAAGAAAGAAAGAAAGAAAGAAAGAAAGAAAGAAAGAAAGAAAGAAAGAAAGAAAGAAAGAAAGAAAAGAAAGAAAGACATGGGAACAGTGAGAGAACAAAACCTCAATTTAACCCCCAGTGTGCTATCTCCTTCCCACCTTCACGTTTCTGTCAAAAACAGTTTAATCTTCAAGAAGCCATGACCACACACATTCACTGAAAATGAGACACATTTGGAGACCGCCAGCTCCACTTGGCCAGGATGAATTCTACTTTTGCTGGCTTCCCCTTACTCCTGCCTATAGATGCAGATGCATGTCTGAACTTGAATTCACGAAGAAAAATCATTTGAAGAAGATTTTCTAGCAAGCCGATGAGATACGAGATACTTCCCCTTCAGCTGAGCCCAGATTAAAACCTCAAACCAACACTGTGGGTATTTGGCAGGCAATAGTTCCCAAACAAGAAGGGTGTAGTGGATGTGGGCCCTCACCAGGCTTATCTGTAAGCCAGACACCTGTCACTAAAATACCCAGGAAAAGTACCCAATTTCTAGTCTGAAATATACATGAGCTCTGTCTTGTCAAAGCTTAGATTTATAGAAGTCTTAAACATCTTACAAAGTGTGAACTGCTAGGCATATTAACTCTTGGATTTTTTACTTCATTGTGCTAGGACAGTGGTGATATGTCTATTCACCTTTATTGTCATACAGGAAAAGGAAAATCAGATATACTTGGTATAATGAAAAAGAGCCAATTGTAGAAGAAGCATGGAACCCCATTTTCAAAAACAGGACACCCTGCCCCCCGCCTGATAAATGACATAATAAGTGCTATGTCATTGCACTCGAGGCTCCTGCTCTGTCATAGCCACATTTCTGGGAAGACTATGCTAGATGCTTTCTTTCTACTATGTGTCTTGAGTCTCTTGTCAGAAAAATAAAATTATGAGTAGGAAATTAGAAACAGCTGGGGCAGGGAGTGGCCCTGTGCACGCTTTTGCTGATGGCTAGCACCCCTACTACAGAAAAGGGAGCGAGGTGGGGCTTGGCTTCTACCACTGATTCCATAGATTTCTCTTTGTTTCAAGACACCCCTGGGGCCATGCACAAGGAAGTAGGCCCCAACAGAACTAACATGCACATGTGCTCTGCTCTTCTGTATGCAAGTTAAGGAGTGTTGACATATTTCCATTGTTCTAGCACTGTCATTTTATTTTTAAATTTATTTTTTAACAGATAATACACTTGGTTCAAAACTCAAAATTATATTAAAAATAAATATTTAGAAGTCTTGTTGCCTCCACTCACCTCTACCACCCCCCTAAGTAACCACTTTTAATTAGTGTTTAATATATCCTTTTGGTGCTTCTTTATGCATATACTAATTTATTCTTTCATTTGATATCTACTTACTGAGCACCCACTAAGTTCTAGGCACTGTATTTTAGCCACTATTTTAGGGATGCATCCATACTGTTGTGAAAAAAAAATCCTTACCCTTGTGGAGTTTATCACCTGGAAAGGGGTAGATAGACAATAAGCAATAAACATAAGAAATAAGAAAAAAACAGAGTAAGGAGGATGGTGCTATGGAGGTTCGAAGAGGGCACGGCAATTTTAAAATAGGGGGTCAAGATAGACTTCGAGAAAGTGACATTTTGAGCCAAGTTTGAAGAGGGTCAGGGAGTTAGGTATCTGAGTATCTGGAGGAAGGGCATTCCAGACAGAAGAACAGCCCATACAAAAGCCCTAAGCAGATATCCTATTTATGAAACAGCAAAGACCCAAGTGTGGCTGGAATGAAAAGAATGAAGGAGAATAGTAGGAGATGAAGTCAGAGAAGAAGCATGAAAGGAGGACAGATCACACAGGCCCTTGCAAGGATGCTAGTGTTTACTCTGAACATAATGGGGAGCCTGTCCCAGATTTTGAGTGACATGATCTGACTTATTTGATAGAACCTTCCTGGCTACTATGTTGAGAATGGACAGTGAAGGGCAGGGAAAGGGAGGGGCTGGTTTGGAGGCTATTGCAATAATCCAAGCAAGAGGAAATGGTGACTACGACAAGCATGGAAGCAGTGGAAGTACTAAGTGGTCAGATCCTGGGCAAATTTTTAAAGTAGTCACTAATGGATTGAGTTTGAGTGTGGAAGAAAAAGAAGACTCCATGATAACTCCAAGACTTTTGACCTAAGCAATTAGGAAAATAGAATCGCCATCAGTTTAGATGGCAAGTAAGGAGGGAAGATTAAGAATTTAATTATGCACAAGTGACGTTTGAAATGCCTTTTAGACATCCAAGAAGAGATGCCAAGTGGCTATGAGATCTAAATTTGAGGATTGTTATTTAGTCATGAGACTAGATGAGACAGCTAAAGGAGTGAGTGTAGATAGAAAAAAGAAGGTGGACTGAGGGTCAAGTCCTAGGACACCCTAATGCTAAGAGCTGAGGGTGTGGAGGGGGACAGGAGAACCAGAAAAAGGGGTCTAGAAGGAACTATGAGGGAGAGGAAAACTAGAACAGAGTGATGTCCCAATGTCTAGTGTTGAAAGTTTCTCAAGCAGAAAGAACTGATAAATTGTGTGAAATGTTGCTGGTGGTCAAGTAAAACCACTGGGGTTAACCATACTGAGGGCACGTGGTGGCGTATGTGTCACGTTGGTATTTATGACAAAATCAGTTTCAAGGAAGTGGTGGAGGTGTAGGCTGTCCGTGGGTTTAAGAAGGATTTTGAGAGAAGTCACAAATAGTAAAGGTGGACATCTCTTTCTGAGAGTTTTGCTAAAAGGGGAGCAAAGAAATGAGACAATAGCTGACAGAGGAAGTGGGGTCAAGAGGATTTTTATGAGGTGGAAAAAATAATGTGTGCTACTTTGAATGATTCAGGAAAGTGGAGAAAAGTTAATAATATTGGAGCATTCTAAATTTTTAGAGCAATAACCTTGAATAGATTTGAGGGATATCCTCCCCCTTACTATATTTATTGTATTTTTCTTATAAAAGATAATATTTTCTATCCACTGTTCTGCATACTGAATTTTTCATTTAACCATCCCTGGTTCTCTTCATATCAGTACATGCAGGTTTTCTCTTTTTTAAAGCTGAATAACTATTCCACTGGAATGACATACCGCAGTTTATGTGTTTTTTTCCAAGCTTTTGCTATCCTAAACAATGCTACTCTGAATAACCGTTTATATGTCTCACCTCATATGTGTCAGCCCTGTTGCTACTTCAATCCAGGAGCTAAAGTTTATAGTCTATCAGCTTTCAACAATTCTAATCTCTGACTTTTTCTTCTCTCTTTTGGATTTCCTCCCCTTTTTTTTTTATTAACTCTATATTCAAATTAATTTTTTCTGTAACAGCAGGAATGTGCTTAAACAGATATATATAATAGTTTGTGATTTATTTCTGATGGTTGTGTTAGGCCAAAATAATTGTTTGGATACACGTAGGAACTTTACGAAAATAGATGTCAAGTAGGATCAATAATAAAATTTGACTCATGATTTTCAGTTATGGTAACAGAATTTTGTTCACTGCCTTTAGAGATGCTTTTCCAAATCTTTTCATTAGAAATCTTGTTAGGCATCTTTCTTATTCACATGTTGTGGAGGATCTTGTGTCCTCAACCATCTCTCCCCTCCCCACCTCACCTACAGTTTTTGTGTATTTGAAAATAATAGTTTAAGCTTTGTCTCAGAAAGTTGCCATTCCATAGCTATTCATGGTGGTTTCGTGTTTCATGATACTAGTGTTGGTGTGTTTCTTCCCCTAGACCTTTGGAAACACCGAGTCATGAAAGAAAACTTTTCAGTTATCAGACCACAAATAGTTGAAAATTTTATACAGAAATTAATGGAGAATTACCAGGACGGTGGACTAGAGGTATGTATTAAAAAAATTAGTCATTCTGCAGTGTGTGTGTGGTGTGTGTGTGTGTGTGTGTGTGTGTGTGTGTGTGTGTTTGACATAAACCCAAACAAAAAAGACTTTCTCCTACTACATCTTCTAATGCTTCCCTCCCTTACTCCCATTGAATGAAGATTTGACTAAATGCTGAAGATGAACTCCAAGTAGTAATCACTTGTTACTATTTTAATTTTGGAAAAAGACTGATTTCTTATAACGATGAGAGATGCATGTTGGCTCATTTCAAATTTGGCTGATTTTTTAAGTAGTCTTGGAGTTTGTTAATGAATGAGTTTTTAGCAACATTTCCTATTATTGATTTTTTTAGTATAGAATATTTAATAGAGAGCAACCAAAATAGCCTATGATATCACTACCTAGAAAACATTTTTCAAATATAATAGGAAAAAAAAAACTTAACAGCTCAGAATCATAACATTTTCACCCTTTCTCCACTTCACCATCCCCAGCTCCTCTCCACAGAGGAAACCAGCATCAACAGCTTTTTCTGTATATACATATGTGAATCCATAACAACTCTATGTAATACACATTTAATACAACAAGCATATACACAGTTCTTGGAGTTTTGGACTGCTTATTCTTGACAAGAAGTGCCTTTTTAAATCAGAAGTATCCACTGAAAAGGCAGGAGTATATGTGGATATGTGGCCATGACAGAGCTTTTAGGGTTGTTGACAAATTGAGCATAAGTACATTAGGTAGATATGAACCCAGCTTACTTTGAAATGCAATCATTTTTTAAAAACATGACTTAGCAAAATGTGCTCAATTAAAAATTATTTTAAATGACCATGTTTTCTCCAAATTTATGTTTTTCTAAGCTCTTCAAATATTCTCCATAATTTTATAATCATATCAGTTCTTAATTATGAGGTGGAGAATTCACAGGCTTGGTGGGGAATACATGTTTCCTCAGAACTTGATTATTTACACATATTTGCTTTAAGCTTTCAATTATACCCAAATGTGGTACTGTGTATTCGAATGAGTTGTTGGTATGAAATAGTTCCTTTTGGGTCCTTACAGCTCAGAGGTTCTTATCCAGAGGCACAAAGGCGATTAGGACAAGGTGTGCTCAGAAAAATGTTTGAATCAAAAAACTTTAGCTCTCCTTAAACAGGAAAGAAATTCTGAAACACGTTTCATCGTGATGAACCTTGAAGACATTATGCTAAGTGAAATAAGCCAGTCACAAAAGCACAAATGCTGCATGATTCCACTTACATGAGCTACATAAGAGTAGTCAAATTTATAGAAATAGGAAGTAGAATGGTGGTTGTCAGCAGCCAGAGGGAGGAGGAATAGAAATTTAGTGTTTAGCAGGTACAGAGTTTCGGTTTTGCAAGATGAAAATTTCTAAGAATTGCACAGCAGTGTGAATGCACTTAATGTTACTCAACTGTACACTTAAAAATGGCTAAAGTGGCAAATTTTACATTATCTATGTTTTCCCACAATAAAAAGAAACCAAAAGTTTGTGGCTCGGGATGTGCTCACCCGCTATCTACATACTCGACCTCGACATTGAACACAGGGTCTTCTAGAAAAGTAACGTGGGTATTAGGAGATTATGGGAAACCCAATATCGGGTACAGCTGAAACCAGGGCACACTGAGGAGGTTGGTATCAGCCTGCCAGTGTCTTGAAATAACGACCTAGAATGTAGGTCCCTCCAAAGTCTGTGCCTGGTGGGCTTCTGGCCTCTTCTGGATCATCTGCAGAGACAAGAGCTCACTCTCTTCTAAACTCCCCCACCACCCTGCTCCCCGACCCTGGCAGCTCTCATTTCAGGCAGCTCACTGAGCTGATGTGGCTTCTTCACCATCTCTACTGTGAATCCTAGTTCTGTCCCTGGGATACCACCGATCATGATTCTGATCCCTCATAATAAGCCTTCAGATATCTTAAGGCAGGTCAATCAAAGAATCTCAATTAGCAGCATCGCTGGTGTATATGAAGCCTTCGTCAAATTATAATAAAGGGCCTGCTATAGTAGGATAAACCCAAACAGGTGAACCTCTGGGTGGTGGATTACAAATCATTGCCCCTTCTTCTAGAACCGTATGGCCCTAGCCAGGATGCGTGAAAAATGGAGCAGGTACCAGGCTTCCCCCTCACCTAGGTGTCTCTGTGCAGAGCATAGCCTGCAAAGCATATGTGAGGACCTGAACCCAGCCTTCTCTTATTCAGACTAACCCACCTTCATTTTCTTCAATCAGTTTTTTGGGTTTTTAAAAATTTTTTAGGCGAGGCAACCCTTGGTTGATCTCACAGATTCTAAGGACCTTGTCAGTTTACAATCCCTTCTTTTTTATTTTTTATGCCTGGTCTTCCTAGGTGGTCTCCCACCCAAGTACTAATCAGGCCTGACCCTGCTTAGCTTCCAAGATCAGACGGGATCGAGCTTATTCAGGGCCTTCAATCACTTTATGTGAGCACCCACATCATCCTGGTCTGTCTCCTCTAAATTCAAGGTCATCTAGCCAGCAAAGAGTGCCCTTGTCCTGGGTGTTGTGCTTGATTAATGCCCATGAGTGTGTTGGGTTTTGGCAGCCAAGTCAAGGCTGACTTACTAGACTAACAATCACCTGAAGCCCACGTGCTGCCTACAGGCATCCTGCTGCTGCCAAATGATTAGCACTGTTCTAGTTCAGTTTGATACACTCTTTGAACCTCTTGAAATCTTTAAAAATCTGGATTTTTATCATCCAGCAACTCTCTCTCCCTCCCAGGTTTATGTCAGCCTGCCCTTCATATCTTCATTCAAGTCATTAATAACAGTGTATGACGGAACAGGTCCTGCGCCCTGTGCTACTCACTCTGGGTCCCCTCCAGGATGACCAGGTTCTTTGGCAAGTCTTTTGGTGGCCAGAAGCCCATTAATTGTACTGTTCTCCATTTGTCTAAAAACATCAGGAGAAAACTTCTCCTGCTGAAATCCAAATACACTGCATCTACTCTATTTCCTGAGGTTAATCTGACCTGACTTTCCTTGAACCAATGTTGGCTTCTCTCTCCAAATGATAGAAACCAGACTTTCATAATCAATTCTAACATTTTGCCCAAATTTTATACCAAACACACTTGCCTGAAGTTAAAGACTGGCCTTTATTACAAATCAGAACTATAATAGTATATTTTATGAGTTCCAGAACCATTTTCATTCATGTGTCAAGAGTCATTCACTCATTCAGCAAGTGTTTAGAGAGTTCTTATATTTTCCAGGTACTTTGTTAGAGATATAAAGACAAAAGTTACAGTCTCTGCCCCAAAGAGCTTATGGAAACAGGTGAACCTTATGCCAGCAATATCAGGATGTCACTTCACATTAAGTGCTTTAATAGAGGCACATATAGAGTGCTATGTGAGCTCAGAGAAGGGGGATACAGCCCAGCTAGAGTGGGAGAGGGGAAGGTGAAGCAAGGAGTAGTCAGGGAAGACTTCTTGGAGGAGGTGTCATTTGAGGCACAGTAGGACTTGGCCAGATAAAGAGGGGCCAGGGAGAGAAGGCAGAGCAATCTAAGAAGAGAGTATAGCAGAGTTCAGAGGGGAACATTGGAAAAGTGGACAGGGCCAGATGCTGAATGGCTTTGCATGCAATCCTTAGGAGTTTGGATTTCATCCCAGAGTCAGTGCAAAGTCACTGAGGCATTTTGTAAGCAAAAGTGGGTTTTAGAAACATCATCAAAACACCTGTGTGTGCCTATTAGACAGATTGTCATGAGGGTCTCCCAGATGAAGCAAGCCATAAAAAAAGTAATTTGCCCCCAGCAAGGCCACATTTTGCTACAACAAGGCCCAGCACCTGCCATGCTTCATCCTAGGCTGGCTCTCCAGAAGAATCCACAGGGCAATCCTGTGAGCTTCTAGTTAGTGCCATCCATCAAAGTTCAGATTTAAGTGTTGGTGAAGGAATCAGCCCACTGGAGGGCACTGGGCCAACACTCCTCACTCTTTGGTTCTTATGGAACCCAGGGGCCTGTCTTGGAGAGGAAGTTGGCAGATGAAGCCCCTTCTTGCTGCATTTTGACACAGTAGTGACCTAGGAAGTGACCTAGGAAGGCAGGGGTGGGTTGCAGAACAGCTTTTAAAAAACAAATCGTTCTGAGAACTCAGAGAAGGGTTGTGCCAACAGAAGCCACATAAGCAGTAGTCCCACAACAGGTGCTACTCGGATGACTCCAAATCCTGCTTCTGGGAGGATCAGTACACAGTGTGCAGAACAAAAGTTCACCTGGAAAGAGGGTTTGCCGGGAGCTTTGGCATTTCTCCATACCTCTGCGTCACTTGTCAGTCACAGCTTCCTACCTGCCCTGCCTGAGGCATGCTCCCCAGTCCACATCTCCACTGTGGAATCTCTGGCTGGGCCCTGCCTTCACATTCACCTATTAGTGTGCCATCCCCTTGAACTAATCTTCCAGCCCAACCTACTGAGGCCTCAGCAGAGCCACTGAGGGCTGGAAGCAACATAACTTCTTTGGCCTCTAGAGATGCTCAAGGCAAGTCTTGGCCATTCCCACCTCCTTAGTGTAACACAGACTCCCCCAGACTTTCCTCATCCTTGCTGAGTAAAATACCATGCTAGCTAAGAGGGATGGTAGAGAGCCACTGTGGTTCAAATCTGTATTTCTATTTGGGATCCTGTATCGTTAGTGGCTATAGTGGCATTACTTTGAAAAGTTTTTGCCCTGCTAAAGAGCTGTCAAAGGCCCTGCTGGCACACTTGAGTCCAGGCACTGCTGGCCAGGACAGTGAGGCATGAGTCACTGTGGCTGTCTCCAAGCACTGGAACCAGCTTACTTGGATGAGGTCACTGGCCACACCTTGCTGGCCTCAGATGTGATCTCATGGCTTCTCAAACCTTAAGACTTTCACCATACTCAGTCCAGGAACTGTTTCCTTGGTCATTTCTAAATTCATGTCGTCTTGGTCCTTCCACGATAAAGAAGTCAAGGACCAGGAGGTGCTATCTCGGTTCCCTTTGCCTTGATGTCAACAGCTAAGTCCAGCTGTCTTACTGCTCACTTTCCATGGACAGGATAGATTGCCTTCAACCCCCACTCCACAAAAGGGCCCCTTGTGGAGGCCCGAGAGAGTGGGTGTGGGAGGCTGAGTGCCTTCCCCTGACTCCCTGGCTCCTGCTCAAAAAATACCCTATAAGCAGAGGTTTCATCTGCTCTTTCCATTCTGCATATCTTGAGTGCATCCTGCCAAGCTGCTGTGGTTGCTGACCTTTACAAAAGCTTTAGTATCTTCTAATTAATATATATTTTATTTATATGTACATTTTATATATCATTACAATTATATATACTTTTTTATGATTACATTAGAAAATAGAAATATGATGTTAGATCATATTCATACCCTCATTGATAACCACTATCATTATTTTGGGATATTTCCTTCCAAATTTTATAACTTTTTTCATTCATGCACTTTTTTTAAACAAAATAAGATTATTGTATGCATCCTTTTGTTATAGTGTACTTTTCTCCCCTCGACTATGTGTTATAAATCTGTTTCTTTGTTGATAAACATACATCCACAGCATGATTTGGGTGGCTGTTTAGTATTTCATTGTATAGATGGGTGAGATGGATTCAACCTGTTTTTCATTATTAGGCACTTTAGATTGTTTCCATTTTTCTCTTCTATTGGAAAGGCTTCTATAAAGTACATCTGTTTACATATATTTTGGTGTATAACTTTTTATAATTCCCTAAAGATAAATTCCTAGAAGAGAACTTACTGGGTCAAAAGGCATAAACACTTTAAAATCTTTTAGATACTGCTAGTCTGCCCCCCAAAATGCCACACCAATTTCCCTTCCCATCAGCAGTGGTGAGTGAGCACTTTCCTCATTTCATCAGTACTGGGTTTTATCACTATTTGACATCTCTGCTAGTTCATCTCAATAACTTGCCTTGGCAAAGCCTAGCTGGGCTTTTTCTGGAAGTCATTGGAAACACTGGGGTTTCACAGATAGGACAGTATCCTGAGCCTTGCCTGGACAATTGAATCAGAGCCAGGGGAATGACCCAAGCCTGGAAGGACAGCCTAACTTCAGTAGCAGACTGCCAGTGAGCATGAAGCCCTCCTGACCCTAAAGCACACGTAAGCATGCAGGCTGGGTCTTAGAGTGGGCCCCATAAGACCCTCAGATACATACACAGACACACTCACTGATACACATAGAGGGACATACACACTTATAGAAAGACACACACACACAGACATATCCACAAAGGCACACAGACACACTCACTGACATAGACACACAGAGACACACAGAAGCTCTCACAGAGACATGGAGGCCCAAGTCAGGTAGACCTAACCAACTTCCCACATACTGGCTCCTACTTCTCTCCAGAGCCAAAAGCTGAGCCAGCCTTAGTGGGATGGACTTTTCCTCTGTTCCTTAATGGCTGCCTCTTCAAAAAGGGTGCCCAGTCTCCCAGAGAAAGGGAGGGAATGGGACTGCTTAGAGAGTGAACAGTATAACCCTTCAACCAGAGCAATACTTTGGAGGGCCAGCCTTCCTCCAGCTCTACCCATCCCTACAAGGTGAGAAATTCACACAACCAAGGGGCCTGCACACTCAGATCCCTGGCCTCCCTTCTAGATCACACTCAAGTACCTGGGACCCTGGAATTCCCTGAGTCCAAGGACTCTTCCCCAGATCACCCTTGCTGGAGAGGGAGTAGACCTCACTCCCAGCCTGAGGGGTGGTCCACAGCAGCTGCGGAGGGGTGTGGATGGCTGGGATGTCTGCTTACATGCAAGCAAGGGCCCTCCACAGTATGATGTGAGGCCTGAGAGGGAAAAACATGGGGTTCATGCTATAAACTATGGGTGGAGACCATCTGTCCCCAAGTCACCACATTTCCACATAGAACTCAGAGTAATCCAAGCATGATAGATTCAAACTTTGCCTTCCAAGTAATTTCTGAAAGTCTATTTTCCAATGTAGAATTAAACCATTCCATTTTAATATTTTGTTAGTTTATTTTATAACCTTTAAGTATTTAGCATATTTAGACATACAGTTTGTGGGCTTCCATTTGTACTCTTGTCCCTGGTCCAGCACATGTTGAGAGCAGACCTAAAAGAGAGGCTTGCAAGGATAGAGCTGATATTTTTCTATGGAGAAGTGGAAATGGATCCATGAGCCAAGGGAACATGTGCCATGGTGAGGCTGCCCTGCTGGAGCTGCTGTGAATGATGCCTTCCTTTTCAGATCACTTTCAGAAAAGACCACCTTGAGGCCTGCCTCCTTTCCCTGGGTTGTGATGTGATGGCCAGAGAACGCAGCAACTTTGAGAGCTACTCCATGTGTTACGAGCATGTGCTGGAACATGCTAGGCAGCAGCTCTGTCAGAAGGAGCAGGTATGTTCCCGGGGACCAGAACTGCAGTGGGGAAGGGATAGGTAGGGAGGCCCAGGAGTCACTCTGAAAATATATATTTTTAAAGGTTGCAGGGGTATGTTCTTATGTAAAAACAGAGTGAACGGTACTCTCCAAATTTCTCTTCTAACTGGTTCATTTTGTTGGGCTGGTATTCTCAGACACAAAGGTGATGGCCCTGGCAACACTGGAATGTGTGCTTTGGAGGTGTCTAGTGGGGAATATAAGAGATGAGCCACAAAGGAGCTGGACACCTAGGGAAGATGCATAGCTGACCTTCCCACCCTCAGCAAACACAAGGCACCACATGCTGTTCCTGGTCTAGCAAATAAGCCAGGATTCTTGAGTAAACTGTCTTCAGGATGTACAACATGGGGCTCACTGATGAGACTTCCTTAAAACAAAACTCCATGAATAGGATCCAAGAATCACCTCTCCGGTCCTAAATTGCACATCTTTTGAAATGAACTACATCCGAGGTTCAGTGTAATTTTAGTGTACACCTAACGAAAGTGCAACAGTCTGAACAAAATCAAATGAAGCATTAAAATATCAAATTGTGATTCTTGGCTTTGCCCCCAGTTTGGCTTGTCCTCATAGTTGGGTCCTTTGCATCAGTGTGGATACCTAGAAGTTGATTTAGTCTTTTGACACTGGGTTCAGCATCCTGAAGCATAGTCCTGGATCTGTGTGGAGCCCAAGGATCAAAATGAAGCTCCATTCACACAAATAGGAGGTGTGAGCATGTTGTACTGAACTGAGCCATGGTTGGAAGAATAAATATTGGAGTTTGGTCATGCACTGCTTTCTTCCCTTCAGGAATTAGATATTTTACAAAGAAGTCAGAGTCCACCTGAAGACAATGCTGGTCAGGTAGGTCAGTTATTACTTAAAAGTTTCTCTTCTCCATTTCTCAAATCCACAATCTCAGTGGTAGCCAGACATGGGACTTCCTAGTGGCATTTTCCTGCGCCCCCTTCAGGAGTAGCCGGTGGAAGTCTCATCAATGAAGGTCCAGTGCAGAAAACCCAGGGAGGGTGTTTCCACTTTTTAAGCAACAAGGGATTTTCTTCCCTTTTTTTTTTTTTCTTATTTTTATTTCCAAATGAAAAATGCTAAGTAGTGTCTCTTCTGGGGCCATTCATTCAGCAACCATTTATTGAGCACCTACTGTGTGTTTGGAACTTCTGGGACCCTTAAACTAACCTAGATTCTTCCACTTACATTTGCAAAACAGGATATTCACCTTCATTAGGTTCAAAATAGAAGTGAAAACTGTGGTGGCAGTTTTGAATTCCTGAACTATCACCCATTTCAAAAACATATTTCTGCTGCTAGGTTGCAGAGCTCAGTCATAATATGATCATGGAAATTACTGCTTTGAGAGCCCAACTCACAGATTTGGAAGAGGAGAAGCTGAACCTTGAAAAGCAGATCAGAAAAGAAGTCCAAGAAGAATATGAAGCTTTAGTCCAAGCTTTATTTATGACATGTTTACACATAAAAGTAAGTGACTCAAAAAACCAAATTAAATTAAATTTAAAAATAAAAGTCAGTGACCTGTGTCAGACATCAGGGCAGTCCTGGAGGGAGTGGCTGTAACTGACCCCCACAGCAGCTGCAGAGGGATTAATGACACAAGAGACTTTTGGGCCCAAGAATTCTTTGGCTCTAAGTTTTCTCTATAAAGAGAGTGAGTCGGCAGCAGGGTAGTTATTATTTTACCATGATAGAAACTGAATTTTAGATAATTTAGATAGTCACTATTTTCCTTACTGCCAGTTGCCACTGTTGCTGTCTTGTTGCTGTTGAGTGAATTGGTGATGGTTCTTCTTCTCCAAAACCCCAATAGTTTATTTAACTGTTTTGTCTACTGACTGTGACCACCCAAACAGAAGAGAACAGGGCCCTGGGCCAGGTCAGATCCCAGTGAGGGTAGCAACAGGCACCTTCTGAAAGCTCACTGGGCAGATTCAAATTTTGAATCAGCTTTCAGAGATTTTTCCAACCCTCAAAATGCTGCCACCCCCCAGCCTTTCTCTAACATCTGTTGTCAGAGAGCTGCTGACCTGTCAGTGAAAGCCCATCTAGAAGAAGAGTGATGGGGTACTCATATGCTCATAGCACTGTGGAAGCCTGTCACTTCTTTATGATGTCTGAGCAGCTGTAAGACAGAGGCCGCATGCCTACAATGGGCCATCATGGAGCCTGGGCCAGTTGTCCCACAAGTGTGAATTTCAGTTCAAACCCCCCACCCCAGTCCACTGCTGCCTTCCCTACGACTGGATGTTCCCCAGAGCTGGCCTCAGCTGTGTCCTTACTCCTACCCCTCCTGGGGATTCCAGGGTGGTCCTTGGGGCTATTACACTGAGAGGAGCTTCTACTGATGCTCTACCTTGGCCTGGTCATTCCAGAGAGGATCAGAGATTCCTTCTTACTTGTAAAGGGCTCTCACACAGCACAAATGCTTACAAATATTAAAGGATCAAAACCCAGTTGCACTGGGCCTGTTGCTGCAGGAGAGGGGTGAGCAGACAGTGAAGGCTGGAATCTGATAAGCCATTTTTAGGATATGAAATAGTTGGAAATGTCTTAAGTTCTTTTTAGCTTCTGTGAGATTCCTAGACAAAAAGTGGATTCTCTATTTCTCCCAGGCTAAACTAGTTCTACAAGCCTCCAAAGTAGCAAATCCCTATTCTATCTCAGGGTCCCAAGAAGGTAGTGAAACTTTTGCTGTGTGGCCAGCAGCTTGGCTTCTTGTTGTGGCTTTCCAGTTGGGCACTATCCTCCCACCTTCCTTTCCAGGGAATTGTTCATCCCACTCTCACCCCTCACCCAAGAACACTGGGTCTCCAGTGGTTCTCACCAATGATCAGTCATTTACCATATGCCATTAGCCATAAGCCGTTCAAAACAGGCTGTTTCATAACGAGGTTTCTACCAGCCTGATTCTTTCCCCTGCTTTATCTATTTTTAATGGAGTTCCTCGTTCGTGGCTCATCTACAGTATTTTATCAGGTCAGAGTCTGCTGAGTCAACCTGATAGCAAAAGTCCCTAAGTTTTCATTCCCAAGTAACTGTTTGCGGGTGTTTTGGGTTTGGGGGGGTGATTCGGTTTTCTACTGGTGACCTCCCACTCTTCTCCCCACCCAACTTGCCTTTGCATCTGACCACCTAGACAGGTTCTCAGATGATGAAGCCTGTGGACTGAAGACATCACAAAGGGGCCACCAGCAAGACTTCCAGACAATACCTAATGGAAAAATTGTCTGAGTGGCTGGTTCTTTAATGTGAAATCATTTCTGAAAGTTGAGTTTTAGAAGGCAAAAAGACTCTTCCTCAGCTGTCCTTCCTAAACTTGAGTCTGCATTCTATAGGAGAAGCTGGATGAGAATCAGCTTAATTTGATCCAGAAAGTGTATGAACTCATCAGCGAAGTGAGAACAGAAGGGATTGATTATATGAAGGACCTGAGGAAAAAATGGGGCTCCACCAGACCTGATGAAGGAACAAAAGAAAATCCAGCCAAAGTATGTGATTTCATTTAGCAATGGGATATTTGCACTTCTTCCTAGCATCTGCCTCCACCGCTCACTCTGTCTGCATTCCAGTCTAGTTTCCCTGAGAAAGCACTGCATCAGGCATTTAAGAGGGGCACTGGGGCTCACTGCACAATCGCGTCATCTCCTAGAAGTTATGTTTCTGATGTAAGGATTCGTGCCCTTCCCGAGAAAAGTGGTAGGGGGAGCCTTTTCTTAAAGTGAGCCTTCTTAGCAGGAGCAGCTGTGGGACTTGGAACAGGACAACTGCAACCTGACCGCCCTGGTGTGCAAAATGAGGAGCCTGGGCCGCTGGAGGATGGCTGTGCAGCAGGCTCGCTTCCAGGGCCAACTGGGCAGGGCCAAGAAGGTGAGCTTTCAGGGAGGGAGGGCCTGGCAGAGGGGCTGGAAGGGCAGGGGGCTTGGCAGGCTGGCCCCTTTGGCTGCAGCTGCTGTTCTGCTGTTGGGGAGCGGGACAAACCATCTTAAAGAATCTGACAGTTGGGAAGTTTTCTTCGGAACCGGTGATGTCAGAACCTCAGATGAAATGAGAAAGAGCCAGAAGCAAATGGTAAAGAAGTAAATGGGAGAGCAAATCAGAGAGGTTAGCATGAGGAAGGGGTAGATAGAGAAGAGACTCCACCAAAGGCTTGAGGCAGCTTCATCAAAATACTGCAAATATTTGAGTCTCAAACATGATTATCCGAGGAAAATTAAGTAACAAAATAATAAGTGGAAAATCTGCTTTAAAGCAAATCGAAACCAAAGCACATATCGTAGTGGTTTGGAAACTTTCACTTACTGTTTCTGAATTCTGAAAGTCTTTTTTTACTCTGATCTGTCACACTGTTCCTAACTGAAATCATGGAGGCAGTGAGCAGCAGGGACTCAGTTCTACCAGAAGTTTTAAAGAACAACGGATGATGGAGTAGTTTAGAGACTGCCCATAAAACTGAAAATATGGGAAGGAGATTTACGTCCTAATTATTGTGTTTGGGATATTCACAGGAAGCTATGAAAAATAAAAAAGAGTGTTTGAGCATCAAGCTAATGGCAGAACAAGAAGTGGTTTTATTTCGTCAGCAGTTACAGGCTCTAAGGCAAGTCCTGGCCAGGGCTCAGGCTGACAACATGAGGATGCGCAAGCAGCAGGACAGCCAGGTATCTGAGTGCCAGAACCTCTCTTCCTCTCTTTGTGCTTTGCCAAGCTGAATGTGGCAACTAGAAGCGGCCCATGCTGCCCACAGCAGTCACTGGAGCTCCATGGCATGAAGCCGAGCAGATGGCACTGCCAGGAAAAGATGTCCTGGACCTCGGCTTCCTTTCTCCCTCCTTTTCCAACCCCAAAACCATGGGCAGTGGTCAAAAGGCTTTTGTTTTTATTTATATTGACTAAGATGGTGTTATTTATACATAAGATCTTTCGTGTGTGTGTGTGTGTGTGTGTGTGTGTGTGTGTGTGTGTGTGTGTGTGTTTTCACCCAGAGCATCTTGGGGTCTAGGTCTCTGCCTTTAATGCAGTCCTTTCGTGCTTCAAGCATGCTTTCCATTGACATCAACCCTCTGCACAGCCGAGTGTCTCTGCTGTCAGCATTATGCCCCAAGCAGAGCTTGTTAGGTCCTTTCCTGATGATACATGCTAAGTCTTCATTTCAGAAGTTACTGCTGCTCAATAGGGGCTGGCACCAAAATAAAGATGTTTCTAAGTCTAAACTCTTAAAAACTGTGCCAACCTGCTCAGCGCAAAGGAAGCAGAGACCCTAGATCGAGAGAGAGAAAGAAGAGAGAGAGCAAGACTGCTGAGTTTAAATAAGAGCCAGGGAAAGCAAATCATATTTAAAATAGGAGATATAATTTGATCCTTTTGGATGTTAATTTCTCCATCATTGTGTACCAGGTGATTATGGGGTATAATTATGTAAACTGTAAAATCACCATGCAAGTACTGTCAGTCCTCACCTAATGTCATTGATAGGTTCTGTGACTTTAAGCAAAACAGCATAAGAAAACCAACTTCACCATAGGTTAATTCATATAAACAAGAGTTAAGTTCCTATGACATCTCATCAACGTTATAACAAAACGTTGAACAAAATTATGTTATTCTAGAACCTGTTGTATTAATCATCATCATTATTACTATAATTAAGACTTGACCATCTAGTACTTACATTGCTACTGTTATAAAAATTGCAGGACAAAAAAACCCCAAATTATTACTATTGTTTTCCTTCTTTAACCATCTGGAGTCTGGCTTCCCCAAAGCTATTTTGGAAGTCAAAACAAGGCAAGATTAGAATCTCCCTTCTCCACTCATTGCATGTATTGCATCACCCTGTCTGCCCAGGTTATCCTTCCCTACTCTCTCATGAAAAATGCTCAATGACAATGCAGATGTAGTTTGTGATAGATATAACTATTTGGTTAGTAAGCTAATGAACATACACATTATCATCAAATTTTGGCATTAAAAGGCCAAATTATTTGACCTGGTATTATTGTATTGTTTGTTTGACTGATTGACTGATTGATTTCTCCCCTGACTGTTGCTTCAGGGCTTACATTAAATGCCAGGCTGACCTGAATCCCGGTGGCCTTGCTGCTAGCTGGCACAGGACAGAACAGCTTGGCTGTATTACCTTGAACTGAGGAACACTCCACACAGTTCTGCCCGGGGCCCTAATGGGAAGGACAATTGTGTTGGCCAACCTGTCCTTCCCTGTCTTAATGCTGAGAAGAGAGACTCTGTGTCTCATTTCCTCTGGCCTTTTTCTGCCACAGGCTCAATTGCTGAAAGAGTTAGAGCACAAAGTGACCCACGAAGCTCTCCACCGGCAGCAGCTGGATTTACTGAAAACCGCCAGCATGGAGAAGCTCTTGGAAGATGTGGAGCAAAAGGAACAGCACCTGCGAATACTTACTGAAGAGGGTGAGAGGGCTTCTAAACTGGGCCAGCTTCAGAGGAAGAAAATTCAGAGAGAAGTCCGACAGGTAACTCCAGTGAGAGATAGCAGACACTCGAAAAGTGAATCAGGGTGCACCAGCCAAAACTGTTTCTTTCATTCTTCCTGTCTTCCCCCTGCCCCTCATGTCTTCCATGGCAGTATTTCCCTGCCTTTGTCACGTCTAGGCCCACCAGGAAAATGGAAATATTTATACCACACTGGATGATTGCTCAGGTTTCTGCTTATGGCAAGAGATGATGGCTTGATGACAGCAAGACCCGGAATCTTGGCACCCTTGTAACTCACTTGAAAAGCATTATTTCCACCTGGCTCTAAACTTTGAACTAGGGAGCCTTTAGGAAATTCTGACAATCTAGAAAAGCAACAAATATTATAGAAGCTATGATAAGGAGATTTTATTTATGGTTTTTCCAGAACTGCAGAGACAAAAAGGAAAGACAAATGTGGTTCCCAGACATAATATATTTTTGTTAAATATACCCCACTACAAAAAAAAAAGAGGAGAAAATAATGTAGATGTGGATTAATTCAAGTTTCAACAAAGGAGACCACAAAATGTAATTCAATACAAAAAGAAAAAGAAACAGCACTTCCAGAGCAGGAGCTTCACATGTATTCATTGAATGAATAAATCTATTAATTCTCCAGAGATATTAGAAAAGAGAAATTGGAAAGTTAAATTAAATTATTGGACAGCTGTTTCAAGTGCTAAAAGAGAAGATCAGTAAAAAAAATTCTACCTTAAAAAATGATTTTAAAAAAAGAATAAAAATTAAATTTAAAAAAGGATAAAAATTGAATTAAGAAAACACTAAAGAAATACTAGAGAAATAGAGAGAAAATGAGTAACTTTAAAAGAAAATTAGAATTTCACATTTATTTCATGAAAAGTAAACTAAAATATGACTAAACCCATAAGAAATATTTAGTGTCATACATGTCTTCAAATTATGCTTTTTCTAAAAGTCACCACAAAATAGGGAGGTTCATAAAGTAGTTTCTCAAAGTCCTCTCTAGTTAATAGTTAATTTTTATTTAATGGCAGAGATTCTAAAAGAAGTCAAAACAAATATTTTGAGGTTTCTCTAAATAAATATATGTTTTTAGTATTTCTTTGTAAAAACAATCATTCCACTTTTCTAAACTACCCCCTCCAACTGCTCTGGCAGCTCATGTGCCCTGGGCTTATAGACTCAACAATCTACCCTCAGCCAGCAAGAGCCCCCATGGCCAGCAGTGGCCTCTTTAATCCATCTCCTTGAATTCCAAAGGTAGATTTTGACCCTCTGATCTTAGAGTCGGTAAAAGGCCTTGCCTACTTCCTGCTCTTGGGGAGGTCATTTAGAGCATAAGTCCTAGAACCAGACTTCCTGATTCACACTCCTAAGTCCTCCAGCTGTGTGACTTTGGGCAAAGTCTGTGGCTCCTCTGCACTTTAGTTTTCTCATCAGTGCAATGAAGGATAATGGACTCACCCCATGGGATTTGAGGGAAGATTAAATTAGCTAATTGAAATGAAACACTTAGAACAAGAACTGATACAAATATCTCTAAACATTGGCTGTTTGTCATTTTATTGGGAATATAAAGGTGGACAGCTTTGGAAACAGGTAGATAGCCCTGGATTCAAATCCTGCCTCTGCCACTAACTGGTTGTGTGATCTTGGGCAGGTCACTGCACCTACCTCTGTGAAGTGCGGAGGAGGGATTGCTAATACAAGATCCTTATTAAGCATGTTCCTTTCTTTGGCTTATATTTCTCAAATTGGTTTAACCCTTGCCTGGCTGAGGGAGTCTTGATATGTTTCCCATGATTCCCGCCCATAGTATATAGAGGGACCTTGGATCTAGTTTATATTAGGAAGTTTTCCTAACTCTAGGGATCTAATCATCTACTGAAAATCAAACTACACTTGAAAGTATCCACATATACAAGGAACCACCCCTTTACCATTTGTAAGACAAGCCTATGGTCACAGCTCTGAGAGTTCAGGGGCCTTATGTTTGAGTCTCTACAGACAGGAATAAGATTTAAAACATGTGTGGCTGAATTTTTAAAATTAGCATGTTTATATAAGTTTTCTATAGCTGCTGTAACAAATTACCATGAACTAGGTGGTTTAAAACAATACAGTTAGGGAGGTGAGAAGTCTGAAATCAAGGTGTTGGTTCCTTCAGAAGGTTCTAAAGAAGAACCTGTTTTACACCTTTCTTCTAGCTTCTGCCTCTTTTGTCATGGCCTTCATCCTTATGTAGTTCTCTGTGTATATGTACCCTCTCTTCTTCTTATAAAAGCATTAGTTATGGGATTTAGGACCCACCATTAATCCAGCATGACTCCATCTTAATTACATCCACAAAGACTTTTTCCAATAAGGTCATGTTTTGAGGGTCCAGGTAGACATGAAGTTTCAGGGGACATTATTCAACCTACTATGATAGCATTATTTTTTATAATTAAAAAAATAGGAGATAAAAATAAATTTCAAAAGAAAAAATACCTGTGATCTCTGTAGATGAGGTGTACTTTGGACCCAGCAACTCTCTGGATGGGCACTTTGGGTCAGCTGTGCAGGAAACAGCTACATGAGTAAACACAAAGTTTGCTTCCACATGTGGGCTTTATATCAGGCCTCAGGGCTTTCTCAGCAGATGATGAGCTAAGGATAGAGATCTGGGAGAGAGATCAAGTCTTTCTTCTGTTTGAAACTATTCAGGGGCTCCCACATTTACTTGGGGTGGCTTGGCTGACAAGCTCCTCTGTGAATAGGGCCCTCTCCACTCCCCTTGCTCCCCTCCCATTCTGGTGAACATAAAAATATATAACTTTTGTGAATAAATTCCTGAATATTATAAGGTAATAAGGGATTCCAAGGACTGCCTCTGCTCTTTTTTGATTAAGTTCTTGGCCTTCCTAGAGCTCTTGATTCTCAGAAAGCTGAGTTCAGCCTGACCAGGACTTGGTGAAGGCTTATATTCCTGGGGTGGCCTACACCCACACTCTCCCTAGGAACCCCGGGAACTGTGTATGCACCAAAAAGCATCTCTGCTTCCCAAGCTCTTTCTCCTTAGATGAGAAGCCAGCTTGCCCAGGAGCGCAGCATGAAGCTGGATGCTTTCCAGCGTGCAGAAGAGCTACAAAGTCGGCTTGACAACGCTATGAGAGCCTCTGTCCCAATGAGCTCACCAGGCAGTAAGTAGATACCCTGCTTTGGCTAGAATAAACTCTGAGGGTCAGGGGTCTGAGTTGATGGAGGTTCTCAGGGACTAGCCATAATGACCCATGGGTTATTGAGTGGGTGCACCATGAAATTTGTTGAATGAATGAATGATACATGAATGAATAAACCTTAATTCTAATTTGTAGTCAGAGTGGTCTACTTCAGTTCTCCTTGGAGTACTGCCATCCTAAACTAAAAGGTTTCGATCATAAAAAACTGATTCCAGGAGTGTGTAATATACCATTTAAAAAACATTGAGTACTTCACTGGGTTTTGAAGCATCTCAACGCCTTGGGACATTAATGACCACACTTCTCAGATGTTATTCATAAAGTCCACTATGATTCTTGGGTGCTGGGAGCTTGAGAAATTTTATGAAAATGGCAATTAAAACAGCCCTCTGGGCCATATGGCCCACAAGCAGCATGGAGCCAAGGCCAGGCCCCATGGTGTCTCTAAACTAGCTTTTCTCCTATGAGAACTAAATAAATTCTAAATTCTCTTCTAGCTCTATCAAAAAATATAAGCAAATATCAGTCAACATGATTAGCCTATTAAGATCAGCTGACCTACTTTTCTATTCTGTAGTGTAGACAACCTGCTGATTGAGTGTGGGGGCTTTGAAGTAAGACAATCAAGGTTCAAATCCTGGCTTCAACACTTCTAGCTATGTGACCTTAGACAGGTTAATCAGCCTCTCCATAAAATGAGAATATCCACCTCAAAGGCATATTCTGAGGTTTAAATGAAATAATGTATGGCTGGCACATAGTACAGTAGCACTAAGTAACTGTGCAAATATTGGCTACTATACTTTCATATGTTTGTTGTATTTTATCTGTGTTTATTTTTGGCTACTTACCAGTATGAACTTTATGAAAAAAAAAAAAAAACAAAAAAAAAACACAGCCTTTCAGAAGCCGAAAGATCGGTTTCAAAGATCCAGACACAAAGATCAGGTTACTTTAGATTTATCAAGAGCAGAGCAGTGCTTGTCCTAAAGCCCAGAGGCCCTCCTCCCTACCCATGTGACTGCTGCCTGGGCCCTGAAAGCAGGGCTGAAGTCCCTCACCATAGCTGCTGGGTCCAGAGAGGAAGAACATAAAGAGCACCCAAGGGCCCTATTTTGGGCCCTGAGTGTGTCACAGACCTCTCCACGTGCCCTGGGATTTTTCTGTCTCTCCCTTTTCCTTCTGCCTCCAGCCTGGCCAAGCATCTTTTTAATCCCTTTCTGTGCTAATGTGTCCTATGAAATTGGCATCCATGTTCTTCAATACCTGCACAATTACAAAGGAGAACAAGAGCGGGGCATGAGGAACAAGGGGGGGGGGTGCCTAATTCCCAGGACTGAGGATGTGGTGGGAGTGAAAGAGAAGCCTCTGTCCCAGGAAGCAGAGGTAGAAGTCACTCCCCAGCCTTGACCCTCATCTGTCCCCATCTGCCCCCATCTGCAATGACAGGAATAGGGTTTGCTGAGGACTTCCTACTTGTAGATTCATCAGAGGGAAAAGACTGGCTCATACCTGTCTATATAGTACCCAGCACTCCAAGCAGACAGGCAGATGTCACTTATCCTTTAGTGCTAAAGGGTAAAAGTCGGCAGGCCCATTCCTTTCTCAGTTGTTGTTCCAGCAGGAAGAGTCAGGTGGCTCAGGTCGCTCCTTTCTGTGGGGGCAGGAGCAGCAGCCTCCCTGCTCCCCGCATCAGAAGCATCAGAAGTGGTGGCAGAGTGAAGGGGTGAGCTCTCTTTACTTGCTTGGTATTAACACGGTTTCCCCTAGGATCTTGCTACTCCTGAGAAACTATAATTTGTTCTTGTGCAGTCATTCTCACAATGCTTTAGGAAAAAAAAAAAAATCAACTGACTGACAAAACTGTGAAATGTTCAGTAGTGGACTGGCTTAATTTAGTTTGATCGAGGGTTGAACTATTTCACGAGGCCTGGTTTCTCCCTCCACCCCAGGGCTCTGAGAATGCTGGGAGCGGAAAGGAAGCGGGCCCTTGGGGAGCAAGATGGCCGCTCCCACGTAGCTTCCTTCCTGTATTCCAGCTCGCACAGCAGGAGTGGGGTGTGGAGATAGGACAGTTAAGAAGAATCAGGCTCTGACTGGGCTAACTAGGCTCATGTGCCCAGTTTTGAACAGATCACTTAAGAAAGAGACTAAGATGCCTGGTGGGTTTCCCTCTGCTCACGTGGTCCTCCCCTAGGGCTGAGGGTGGGTCAGCTCACTTGCTCCTCTTCCTCTCACCAACTACTTTAATTATTCCTCATCTCTTCAGATGTTCAGACACAGCCCTTCTCCCACTTCCCCACCCCCTACCCTCCAATGCTTTGCCTCCCGTTTCACAGAGAAGTTAAAAGCCAACAAATGAAAACTACTTCAGGTCCCTAGCCTACCTACATCCATACATAGCTGCTTCTCCTTCCCTCTTGTCAAAATGGTAAAGGTGCCCTTTTCCACCCTGGGCCAGTCCTGGTGATAAAAGCCCACTGCTCCTACCTTCTCAGGATCCTTGAACTGATCTTTATATGCTTCCTCTCTACACACACATATTTCTCACACATCAATCCTTTTAATATTGTAACCAGCAATTACCTATTGAGCTTGTATGTGCCAGAATTACAAAATCCACTGTAATGAGCCAGAAATCTAGGAGCTATTCTTCGTCACCCAGCAAATCCGGTTAATTACAAAGTCCTATTAATTTGAATATCTCTCTGTCCACTTCTACCCACAATAGTCCAAGTCACCCATCATCTCTTTCTCTTTCATTCAGTCATGTGACCCTCAGACAAAAGATCATCCAAGTTTTGACATTTTGGACTCAAAATTAATGAAGCTGAATTATATGCCCATTTTAAGTTTTAAAATTTTATTAATTACATCTAGACCTGTACATTGCAACCAGAGATATAATTTAATATTTTTAACATTATAGGCCTTATATCCCGAGCTCAATACTCCCTAAGTTCTGCTTCCATATCATCCAGATACTCCCAGCAACACCTTTTAAGTACTAATCTTATGGGCAATAAAATAGCAAGACGGATTCAAAGGCCAAAGACTGTGAGTACCAATACATTTGAATATATATATGAAACGATGAAAAATGTAAATATGAAATTATGGTTTTAGAGTCACTTCAAACTTACATTAAAAAATTATATATCAGAATCTTATCTAGGTGCTTGAGTCTGGATAGTAAAATTCTGGATTTCTCACAAAGGAAATTTGTCCATGAATGGTTGCTTAATCAGTGTATGTGGAGGCTAAGAGGGTCCAGGGCTTCCCACTTTGCCACCTTGCTAACATCAGTCCTCAATAAAAACATTCTGATATTGAAACAAGCCCCCAAACACTCACTCAAGTCAGTACCAACACCCTGCTCTGTGTCTGAAATTTTTCTTGTTTTTCCACTCATCTACAATAATCAACTAGCAGCATCAGATTCCTTATCTGAGTTCCCTAGCAGAGCAGTTTCAGAAGTTCATTTAAAACATGTGAGAAATCTACCAAGCAAAGAATGCTTCGAATGCAAATTAGCTTGAGGTGTAAAACATATTTGAAAAAATTTTTTAAATATTTCAACTCTTAGTTTATGTTAAACAACATTTATATCCTCTTCCGCTGCCGTCTCTGTACTACTTTAATAAGTATTACACTCTTTCTTCCATTGCCTTTCAGAATCCCCTCTAGAGATTTTAAGAGCTTTTAAGATTCACCTAATCAACACATTTAAGAATTGTCCTCTCATATTATGCTAAGTAAAATAAGTCAAAGAAAGGTAAATACCATATGGTTTCATGTATATGTGGAATCTAAAAAACAAAATAAATGAACAATCAAAACAGAAACAAACTCATAGATACAGAGAACAAAATCATGATTACAAGGTAGGAGTAGGGTTAGGAGGCTAGGTGAAAAAGATGAAGGAATTAAGAAGTACTAACTGACAGTTACAAAATAGTCACAGGATTGTACAGTACAGCATGGGGAACATAGTCAATAAATTGTAATAAATATGTATGGTGCCAGGTGGATACTAGACTTACGGAGGTGGTCACTTCTTAAGTTATGTAAATGTCTGACTGCTATACCATACACCTGAAACTAATGTTATAGTGAATGTCAACTGTAATTGAAAAGTAAAAATAAAGATAAATTTGAAAAAAGAATTCTTCCTTCTTTACCTTGAGAAAAATTGAGGAAAAGATTTCATCATTCTATCAGAAGAAATATGCCATCCTAGAGCTTCTTTCAAAGGTGTAATTCTGCAACTGATAATCTAGTTATTGGACCAAAAGTTTGTTGCAGTTTTTCTAAACATGCAATTAAAAGGTGATATACACATAGAGAGAAGAAACTAGTTGAGATCCTTGACCACATTAAGGCTCACCATTTGCTTCATCAATCCCTGTGGCATCATCTTTTACCAAAATGTGAAATTCTAGTATATGTCTATTTATTTCTGAAAAAGCCTTTCCCAAAAGGAAGCAATGTTCAGTTGGTGTGTATGAGTCCACAGGAGCTTTTAAGATTCACTCCATCCACATTTCACTCCCCAAAGTGAATTTTCCTATTGTGAGGGAGGTTGGCATCACAATTCTTATGGTTGAGAAGGCTACAGAGTAGCTAAATGCATTACTAGAGATCCACTATATTTGAGAGATTTATAAGGATGATGCTCTAAAGCTAATTGTGGGACATTTACCCTAAAGAAATAAATCCTAATAATTAAGGAAGTGTCTTATGGGCCCCTGGCTTGTGTACAGTATAGAGACCTCATACAAAAAATCTAAGCTCCAGGAAAGGCTAAAAATTAGTTGGATCCTCTTCAAATCTAAGGTCTGACCTCTTAAGTACGGCCTATGAAATGAGTCAGATAAGTATAAACTGAAAAGGAATGTATACATGACTGGAAAGTAAGAACACCAATGATTTTCAAAAAAAAAAAAAAGCATTGCGCTAACACTAATATTTTAACAAAATATTAAGGAATTTTTAGATTACTCCAAATATAGGATATCTTTTCTCCCTCAGGAGGAAATGGCTTTCCATTGATGGATTCATTCTGACCAGTTTCATTTATGACAAGTGGCAAAATATGTATAAGAAGGCACACTAAATGATATAACCCAAATCGGACCTGTGATCTTGGTCTTATTAGTAATAGTGACTTTTAATGATACTATAATAATTATTCATCATCTTCCTTAAAAGCTCCAAGATCTACTTAATATTTATGTTGCAGGTACCTATTAAACACACAAAAAAGACTGACGATGCCTTCCTACCCCATGTGGCAGAAAATGTTCAACTTTCTGCTTTTCAAGTTCAAACAGCTCCATCCAGAATCCCATTCAGACCTAACTGGTAATCATATATCCTTTTCCAAGTTTTACTTCAGCATTTAAATAAATAAAAAATAATTCTAAACTCATTAAACCTTTTATCTAATTTTTATTATCAGTACTGTGAAGATAGTGTGAAAGGTTTGAGATGATTATACCTTTAATGTCACAGGTGAAGTAGAATTTGGCCCTAGATTTTAAAACATAACATTGATTTACTTTTCTACAACCTCGATCTTCCCTCTAGTCAACCAGCAGCCCCTCAATCTCGGTCTAGAGTTATTAATTAGGTAGAATAGCCAGAAGAGAGGGCATTGCTGCTAAATAGTATTAACAAGTGAAAAACTAGAACAGAGATTAATCCAAATAAATGTCAAAAAACTTATTCTATTTGTTTCACTTAAGAACATGATCCTCTCTTAACAGGCTTTTTATTCTTCCTACAAATGCCAAAACCCTCTTCAGACTTTTGTAAAGTCCTACTCCAAGTCTTTTTGTTCAACCAGAAAATTTATCTTGGGTAAAGTAATAAATCTAGATGAATGCAACAGAATTGAGAGAAGTATATTTACATACATAAATTTATGTATGATATATGTAGCTTTTCAAATTAAGGAGGTTGAGTCTATTGGAAGTAGATTATGAATGGATTAAAAATCTACATGCACATGTACTCATACAAATTTATTTCTGAAATAGAACATAAAAAACAAAAGCCAAGAAGACTGATGTTCTTGAAATCAAAACTAAAAATTCAACATGACAAGGTATGGTACCGGTTATCAATTTATGATCTCAGCTCCAAATTTATCTTTGTCTAGTATGAAATAATGATATAATTATTTCAATGATGAAATAATGTAAATATTTCTTTGTTGCCAAGTGGCAAGATGTTAAGCTTTGTCAGTAGAGGATGCTAGAGGTACCCTGGAGGATAAAGGGTGCTCCTGAAGGCAGGCTTCTGCAGTGAGAAGGCTTCTGTAGCACCAGGTTCTTGTAGCGCATGCAGCTTGCTGCAATGCCTGGTTCCAGTGGTGCCTACAACTTCATAGGCAATGCCACTGGCATGGCCACTTCCTGTGAAAGGCTTCTCTGCCAGCAGCACTTTGGGTGTTTCATAGCCTCAGTCAACTACTCCACTATCTAGTGAGCCTTAAGGGGCACACTCTCTCCAGTGAGGTCTGGTTGTCAGCCCTGGATGGCAGTGGCTGCTCCCTGTATCCTTTCAAGCTCTTTATTGCTTACCAGCCAATCCTCCCATTACTTCCAACTCTTATCATTAACAATTATTTATATTAAATTTTTGATCACTGATTTCTGTCTCCTAATTGGCCCATAACTAATGGAGAACTGATACCAGTACTGGAGTGGTCCTACGGGACAAACCCACAAAGATGGGAATTGGGAATTTGTTTGTTTGGATCCTTGGTCTTGAAAACAGTGCTGAGTTCCTTACTGATAGGAAGTAGGATGCCCATGGTTCCACTATGCAGTTATTTCCTGTTCCTGAAGGAACAATTGGAATAGACATAATTAGCAAATGAAAGTGTTCCTATATTGGTTCTCTGACCCATGAGTTGAAGGCTCATTATTGTAGAAAGGGATCACTGGAAGCCCCTGGATCTCACCCCTATCAGGGAAGTAAACTAGAAGCAATTTTGTATCCCTGGAAACTGCAGAGATTAATGCAGGAGCAAGTATGGTGAAAACTATCACATCACCACTTAACTCACCACTTTGGCCTGTGCATAAAAAGAGATGGATCTTGGAAAATGACTAGTGACTATCGGGTCCATACCTTAATCAGGTAGTGAGTCCAATTGCAGCTGATATCCCAAACGTAGTATCTTTACTGGAGTAAATGAATGTCTCTAGTACTTGTTTTGCAAATATGCTTTCTGCTCCATATCAAATTGCAAGGACCACAAGAAGTAGTGTTTTTTGTTTTTTTACCTGATGAGCCCAGTGTACCTTCAAAGTCTTGCCTTAACATTTTGTCAGTTCTGCTCTGTCATATGTAATTCAGGGGCCTTGATCATCAAGATATTCCATAAAACATCACATTGGTCTATTATGCTAACAGCATGGTGATTGGATATCATAAGCAGAAAGCAGTAAGTACTTAGGTACCCTAGTAAGAACAGTAACCTCCCCTTGCCAAGGGTGACATGCATTACTGATAAGTGCCAATCAAGAACCAGGACTCATACTGAGGCTGCAATACGGTACCACTCTCATGGGTAACAGCCATACAGCTGGTGAGTTTCATTACTTCAGACCTCTTCCATCATAGAGGGGGCAGAGATTCGTCTTTTTGGACATGGATTGTCTTTTTGTCCATAATGCTTCTGCCAGCACTACCATCTGATCCATATACACAGAATGCCTTATCCATCATATTGGTATTTCCTGTAGCAGTCCTTCTGATCAAGGAATCAATTTCAAACAGTAAAGGAAATGCTGCAGTGAGCTCATGCCCATAAAATTAACATACCAATACACAGAAAAGGCTAGTCTAATTGAAAGGTGGAATAGTTCACTGAATATTCAATTACAACAGTTAGGAGACACCATCCTGAAAGGATGTAGTTCTTATAGTAGGTAGCATATGCTTTGAGCCAGAGTATATGAGTTGAGTGATCAAGGGGTTGAAATTAGAGTGGCTCCTCTCAGGATTGTACTTATCCCAGCAACCACGCTGGTTTGGAGGCCTTATTTCCTAACAATGCTTCTACCAGGGGTACAACCATGGGTCTACTTATGTAAGATCTAAGGTGAGGCTGCCATCTGGCCATTGATATCAGCTGCAATTGGACTCACTACCTGGCTGGAATGATTGATCCTGATTGATCTTGACTACCAAGGGTGAGCTCATATTACTGGTACACAATAAAGGCAAGGACTTTATCTGGAACACAGGGAATTCTCCAGGTGCCCATGTTCTTCCATACCCAACAGTAAAGATTAGTAAGAAATTACAAGCAAAACAGGACAACTGAACTCAGACCTTTTGGTAATGGACATTAAGGTCACTCTACCAGGTGAAAAACTCTAATCAGTTGAGGTTTTGACCAAGGGCAAAAGAAATATTGACTCAGTAGTGGAAGTTCATAAATTTATAGAAACAAGGGCTTTGAGGTTTGAATTCATGTTGTTGCCTGCTCCACCCATTATAGTGAAAATGGAGCTGAACAATATAGTTCTTTGCTAGGTCGTATGTTTTGTCAGCAGTGGGTACTGGAAGAATTTCTTTTCCTGGTTCTGGGCAAATTCCCATACTGCCCAGCTCTGGCAGTACACATAACTTAGCAGTTGAGTATCACTGGTATGGCACCTCCTACAAATGGTTTATCCTGTACCTTCTTGGATGACTTCACGGATTGTACCTCCCCATGGGTAGCTTCCCCGGCACCATGTGAGATGGACTTACATCTACTGCAAACTTCAACCAGAGAGCCACAGTTATCCTCTCTAAAGATTTCTGGAATTCAGCTTAAGAGAGAACAGATAGTGGCCACTTCTTCTATTTGTTATGCCTGTATTCTTCAGTCCTTTACAGCTTTGCAAATTTTTTTTATAGATATTATGCCCTATAACTCCAATCCATTCTTATAGTTAATACTTTATGTCAAATGTTCCTGTTCATACACACACCATAATCAAAGACAAAGGCTTGAAGAAAATATTGATTAAAGAAAATCCAATGACCATAGATTAGCATTCATATACTTCAGGATGAAAAAAAAATACCCCACTAATTAAGACAATAGAAAAACAGATAATTCATAGAGGGGACAAATTAATGTTAGTAATATTCAGTGGTAAGGATACAGAAAAAACTTTTGACACCTTGCTGGTGGGAATTAAGGCAATCTCAGTGTGCTAAAATTTTCCAAGTGAAAACTCTGATGCAGCTTTCCAATTGTTTACTCTAGAAAAATATTCATAAACTAGGTGGCATGTGCAAAGATATTCTAAGCAAAACTGTTAATAAAAACTAAGAATTGCAACAACCTAACCAGTATAGCTACATACACTTAACTTGGAAAGATTTCCAAATAGTTAAGTGAAAAAAAGTTGCAGGATGTCAAAATAAAAAACATTATATATTTTCTAAGGGTACATATTATGTGTATACATTGGAGGGGTGGGAGAGGGAATGTTTAAAAACCAAACCAGTTCCAGTAGGTACCTCTGGAAGTAGAGGAGGGCAAGCAAGGCGAAGGGACTGGGGATAGTCAAAGTAGACTTATACCTTATCTCTAATAGTTTAAGGGTGGTGGGGTCAGGGTTTAAGAATATGTATAATTTGAACAATTAAGAATTAAGACTTTAAAATCCCCATCTTGAACTGCCAAGATTAAATGAGACTAATTAAGTTACACTGAAACTGAAAAACTGGACAAAATACATGAAAGAGTTTTTAGAGTACTGGTCTTTAGGCAAAGGACAGAGATCCTTGAAAGGCAGGAAACTATTGACCCAGCTTACTCTGTTGACCTCCTAAGCCATGAGGCAGGGAGGGGACACCAGGCAGAGCCTACTGGACTTCCTGAGTTCAAGAAATGGAACTAAAGGGAGATAAAGGCAGCTAGATTTTCCAGGACAGAGGACCAGGGCGGAAGGGCGGAGAGTCACAGAAAGAGGAACTTCAGAGACCTGTAGAGGGTGCCCCTCCAATATTCAGCAATGTATTATTGTTTAGCACACGTACATGAGGCAAACTAACCAATGATGGGGAAGAGGTTTAGAGGAAACAGTATTTGGAGCCCACACAAAACTAGGAAGACAGCCTGCTTCCACTAGACCAGACTAGAAAGCTTCTTATTCCATGGGGCACTGGATACTAAGGGTCTTGCCTTAGAACTGGGGAACAATTAGCCCTAGAACAAATGCTGCTTTGCTCTCACCTAACAAAGTTTAAAAGTCCTGAAAAGATCAAACTGTTTTCAAATAACTTATGTCCCAGAACAAAAATAATCAGCACCCAACAGGTTAAAATTTAATTTGCACACAATAAAAAATTACCAAACATGTAAAGAAATAGAAAAATGACCCATAATTAGCTGAAAAAAAAAAATCAACTGACCCAGATGTTAGAATTAGCAGACACAGGCATTAAAATGTTATATTTAAACGCTAAAGAAAGACTATGTAGAGACATGAAAGATATAAACACCCAAAATTTGTAGAGAGAAAAAACACATCGGATAACATTAACAGATTAGCCAAAGCATCAGTGAACTCAAAGACAGTAATAACAGAAACAGAAAGATTTTTAAAAACCTAAACAGTGTATGGGTCAACTTCTAGCAGCCTCTGTGTAGAGTCCTCAACAGAAAGAGGCCAGAAAAAAAAATTTTTTTAATAAAGGTTGAAAATTTTCCAAATTTGATGAAAACCACAGACCCAAGAAACTCAACCAAACCTATGCACAGGAACAAAGAAAACAATAGCACATCATAATCAAATCGCTCAAAACCAGCGGTAATGCAAAAAATCTTAAAAGTCAATGGGAGAAAAATGTGCAAAGGAACAAATGACAAAGATGAAAGATTTCTCATAGAACACAATGTGAGAAGACAGTGGACCAACATCATTAAAGTGCCGAAAGCAAAAAAATGTCAACACAGAATTCTACATCCAACGAAAACCTTTCAAAAATAAAGGCAGACACACACAAAGAATTCACTGATACCTGTACCATCATAACTAGAAATGTTAAAGGTTAAAGGACATTCTTTAGGCAGAAATACCAGTAGCAAAGTAAAGGAGAGTCCAAGAAATGGTTATTACATGTAAGTATACAGACTTTTTATCATTTAAAAAGACTATTCTGAACTCCATTATCATCAAAACAATTTGTCTCCAGCAACATTTTAGGGAGTCTTCAAGCTTGGCACAGTTTTATATTTACCAAACTTGACTATATATAAAACATGAAACCAAAAGTTAATTTCTACAGCAAAATTAAGTCCACTCCTTATAAAGAAGTATTCTCTCTTCTTAGTCCAACTTCTGTGATCTAATATAGAATATAATCTTGGCCAAAACATGGACCAAAAGTACCAGGTTTCACATACCAGTATGTGGCTTAGTACTAGCTATTTATATCAAGTACTCTAAACAGAAGCCCAATTTTACTTTACATGCAATCTGAACTAAGAAAAGCAATTAACAAGCTTTCAGATTTATAACAAATGTAGTCTCATGAATTTGTTACTTGGTAGAAAAACATAAGTGAATGATTTCTACTTATTTGTGGAAGATCAACTTGCACGTCACTCGCACAGACATCCCAAGACCTCCTTCCCTCCAACAATCATTCCTCTAAGTCTCTGTTTTCCGCTGATTAATACATACCTTAGTTACCATCTTACTGGTTTTGGAGAGCAATAAAAATTGGGTAGACAACCTATCTACAGACTGATAAGGTAAATTCACTAGCATTAAGTGAATAATCAAAAAGCAAAAACACACTTTGGTTAATAAAAAAGAGCAGATTAATTCAATAAACATGTAGATTTATTTTCAATCAGTTTGATACACGATACAGATTGGTTTTGCAGTTTTTAATGAACTAAAAAAGAAATTTCTAAATACAGCAGTGTCTGCCTGTGCAATATCTTAAGGTAAAATACGGTATTTTGATAGAACTGCATCTGCATGAACAAATCAGATGAAAAATCTGAAAAGGTTTCTATATACCTTCTGGATTAAAAAAACCCAAAAATTATTAATGGCTCCAGATAAATTGCTAAAGAAGGCAGGCAAAGGGGAGGCTGTGAGTTCTGTCGTAAGAGATCTTGCAAAATCTAATGAATTTCATATATTGTAATTTTGTTGTTAGCAGTATTCAAAATTTCAGAAGATGAGAGGCTTCATCAGCTACATTTTCATGAAAATTGCTATATGTGTTGACATTAATGTATGACACCGTATCTAAGTAAATGTCAATTATGGCATTGTAGCTAATTTTTGCCACTTTAAGAGGAATGAAAATTCTGCATACTTTCAAATGACTCTTGTATTTATAGCACTCACTAAAAACTAACAGCCGTGGCACCATAATAACATTTTTTTGTGAGGTACCTAGAATATTACTACTAATGAAAACACAAAAATGTGAGGTAAACCTACCTTTTCCCCAAAACCTTTGAAGCTAGAGATTTTAAACAATTAAGGCACTTGAAAACATTAGGTGTATGTACAAATGTGCAAGTAAAATAAACTTTAGCTGTACCAGCAAGTAACAAAAAAATACAGTAAATCTTCAAGAACCTGTAATTATCCTAATGAAAGGAATTTTGGCTTATGAAATGGACCTAAGCAACTTGTTATTTCCTACTATAAAATATTGAAAACCAAGGCCTAAACTCACCCAGTATAGGCTACAGAAACTAAAACAAACAAAAAAATTTTCATGACCTAGAAAAGCAAAGACTTCATTTTAAACTAATTTAAGCCTCTGAACTAATCCAATGTATCAAAGGCAGGGAGAAGTATCCCTCTAAAACCAAAAAAACTAATGCTTCCTAAGAAAATTAAACAAATAAACGTATGCATGCTTACTATACTACAGGAATTGAAACTAAGAAGGAAAGGAGAGAAGAAAGAGCACAATCTGTTTATCCAGGGCAAACAATTATCATTAAAAATCTACAGTAATCTCATCAACCAAAAATCCTCAGATTCTCTGAAATTACACTGGTCACATTTGCTGTCTCAACATAAAATGATTGTTTCATTTGAAGAGTAAATGATTCTAGAATAATTTATTTCCTTTCTGCCTCATGAAAATTACTTTTCAAGAAAGCTTGGTGGAAATCTTTTAGAGGTACAACAGAGCCAGGATACTTTTTTGAAGTAAAGAGGAAAAATAAATCAATTTTATCTCTGTATTTTTTCATAGACGTAAGAAAAATGTTGGAAAGTTCAATATATGAAGGCTTTCAATTTTGTATAACATCCTTTAGCTTAAGTTACTCAGGTCTGAAATAAAGTAGGTTTTCAATTAAATATCAATGACATGGTATCTAAAAGCAGGTTTACTACTGCTCACATCAACAGTTACATCCTCAGACCAATCTTTTACCTTCCTTAATGTGAAACCACAAATCACAAACATTTTAAGTTACAGTCTACCTTTGAGCCTGTCTTTTAAGGCACTGTTCTTTATTTTCTCAATGATATAAGGTGCTTTACAAGTATTAACAATAACTTGCTATACTTTAATGGTTTGTATCCTTTCCATTCATTTCTTTAAATCTGGAATGTAATTCCCTCTGTGGCATCTTATTTCTAATGTAGAAAAATTATTGTTATCAAGCACAAAATTTTACTCTAAGGATACAGTTTACTCTAAATATACTAAATTTATTCCACTTTTGAAATGATAGCCAAAACTCTACCTGATTGATGCTCATTTGGCACATTCTTCTCAATTCTGGTCACTAAACTACATCCTGAGTTAGGATGAAAATGCAGCTTTCAGGCTTTACAATGACTAAATTCAAACTGCCGAAAGAGTCATGAGGTTGTCTGCACAGGACAATGTTTTCCATCACTTACAGAGTTACATTTGGCATGTCAAGAAAAAGAGAACATAATCCCAGAGCAGCAGCCATGTAAAATAAAAGAAGACAGCCACAAGGATTCATGCAGAATATTTTAAATACTCCTGTTGAGCAAAATGATTAACCGATTTTTCTTCAAGGATGATGCTCCAAAATATCCTATATGTATCCTTTGAAAATTTAAAGATCCTGGAATAGCGTCTTCCATGTGGGATATCTTGTAAGATAATATTTTGGTTTCAGTGAGTTACACGCCAGTCCTTGTGAATTTAATGGGTCTATTTACAGAGTGTGGTAGTTTCGTTCTTTTGATTTGCAGAATTTATAGAGAAAGAAAATTACAGCCTGCACACCCAAGACAAGGACAATTCCTCCAATGAAACTGGCTGCATCGAAGGTAGATTTTCGCATAGGTTGTGAAGTTGGAGTTAAAGTGGTATTAGTTGTACCTGTTAAGTTAGAAGAAATAACAATAAGTCAAATGATCCCCTATCATAATTTCAAGACACACCTGAACTTCTATTTTGCTATGTAACATTCTATAAAGTATTTCCTCTTGACTCAAGTATTTTATAGCTAAAATTTATCCCTAATTGAGAAAGATAATTATTTATCAATCCCATTCTTCATTCTGTCCAGTAATATCAAGTGGTCAATGCTGCTATACAACTTCAAATATGAAAATAGCAGAAAAAGACTCTCCTGGTACATAAATTGTGCTCTAAGAACATGTGAAATTTGCAGTTACTTCAGACTACATATTTTCATTTAGCTGCTAGAATAAACATTATATTTGTGTTGAAAATTCATACCTTTGAATTTTACTAAATATATAAGGCAAATTGGTTGCAATTTTTCAAATTACAAAGATAATCTTAAGTATCTGCAATTTTTAATTCCAACAAGCAAAAGAACTTGTTATTAAAAGTATTTTAATCTTACTCTGCAGATTTTACATTACGAGAAAGTATTACCAAGTCATGAGAGAAAAAAAGCACAAAAAGTTAAATTCGTTTTCCAGGAGTAAAACATTTCAAGTGGAGCACCATCCACTTCAATGAAAAGCAAAAAGCTCATTTAAAACTAATTTAATAAGCTTGCCAGCTTTAAAATTAGTTACAACTGTTATGTATTTCTTGTGAAAACAGAATGGCTTTATTGAAACTGGAAAAGTAGCACATGAATGAACCCAAAAGAATCAAAATTATCAAATTCATCAGAATCAAAGCAACAGTATTTTAAATATGGATAGAGAGAAGGGCTCCTACCTGTGTACCTACGGCATTTTAAAATGTATTTTAACATTACGCAATCATAAAAACATCCCAAGGCATAACTCATATAATAACATGTAATAGAATGTTAATTTTCACACACACTTTCAAGAGTTATAAAGGAATTTAAGAAACGTTAAGAAATATGGCTGAGGTGCACATTTGGTAGTGATCTTGGCTATTTAGATATTTCTCAGTAAAAAGGATGGCTATATTATCTTCGCTCAAATCACCATGGTCTAAATACAACACACGATCAATCCCTAAGAGTAATCAGTATTTAATTTTTAAGTTATAAGAAATTATAGCTTTCACCTACAAGTTGTACTAAAAGGGTTTTGGAAGACGTTATCATTTAATTCTAACGTACCATGCCAAATGTGATTACACATTAAAAAACTAAAAGGACTCTCAGCAAACCTACCATTATTGCTCTAATAGTGTATTATCTTGGTCCTCTTAATATAAGTTTTAGTTCATAACCATTCCTGAATAAAACTAAAAAACGTGACAGAAATAGTAGACAATGGTGCACACACATCCTGTCTCACTGTTAAGTTAGAAAATCTGAATTACCTGGTGCAGTAGTTGTAGAAGGGGAAGGTACAGTTGTGGTTTTAGCTGGAATATAAACAAAATGTATTAAAAACTTAAATTTCTAAACTTCCCAATTATCTAGTATCGATCTTTTAAAAATAATGCCACCAATTTCAACATGCTTTCAATTTTGTAGAGAATAAAGGCCAAATTTCAGTTACTGGTTCACTAACACATGTATACATTCACATACTAGCTTCTAAAAATGTATTTTAAAACAGTAAGCAATCACGACATATCTATGTTAACATCTATGTGTAAAATCTATGTATACACATCTGTATAAAAGTTTGTAAAGACACGCAGAAGGGCATGAATTAGTGGTTAGGTGAGGGAACTACAGCTTCTTTATAGTACTGCTTCTAAGACAAAACTTAAAAAGTCAAAGTAAGAAACAAGAGCAACTCAGTATTTCTTTTGAAGGTATCAAAATTTGCTTATCTTCATTATTTCAGGGGATTGGCAAAACTTTTCTTAGAATAGAGAGTAAATATTTTAGGTTTTGTGCACTGTGCAGTGCAAAATCAGCCAAAGACAACATGTAAACGAATGGGCATGGTTGGTCTCAATAAAATTTTATAAGAACACGTGTCCTGGGGCCATAGTTCCCCCAATTTAGATTAGAAGAGCCCGAGGATAAGCTCTAGTCTACTTTCCTACATGAGCTCAATTATCTAATGATGCCTATAACAAAATGTGTACTCATGGGAAGGTTAGAGTGAATGCAACATTTTAGGAACAAAAGCACTATATTGAGAATTCTATTATATTGACACTACTACTACTGATGGATGTTACAATATGTTAATAACACTAAAGAATATTTTCATACATTTGTATCCTTTTCTTTCTCACTGCTGTACGCATTTGCCCATCCCATTCTTGGCTGTACAGTTAGGTCACCTCTCATTTCTCCATGCTATGAACATCTTACAGAGAAATATCTGATCTCATCAGTCTGATAGGAATGATTCCTATACATAATTCCCAGATTAGAGGGTGTGATTATTTTAAGACATAATCCTTTTGAAGTTTTTGTTGCTTAGATATATATAACCACAAAAAAATAGTTTATAAATTAAATATATACCAAATTCTTTTTCAATCTTACAACACTATTATTAATATTGTCTGACAACGTTAGGGGAAGAAATTAGCAAATGCTATTTGATTCTCATTACCCACCCTCTGAACATGGTAACTAATTCTTTTTTGTAAATAGGCCAAACATGTACATGTTTTTACTTTTCACCAAAGTATTTTACATTAACAAATTTTCAAAATTGGGCACTACTTAGAAAATGTACCTTCGTTAACCTACTTTATGTTCCTTTCATTAAAAAAAAAATTCATAGATTGTAAAAGCTGCTGTTAGTGATAGAAAACTTAGAAAATATAGTAAAGACATTTAAGTAATCCTATCACTCTGAGTAACATGTTTCTTCCTGTCAGCCATTTTTCTAGATATGTATACAACAAAAAATATTGTACCAGAACTACTTAATACTATTTTCCAGTATATCATGGACATTTTCCATTTGTTTGACATAATGTAGTCATTCTATTTTAAGATATTTATAAATATTAATACCTATGTTTATAATATATTATTTGTACTGGTAGAAATCTTATAATTAACTCCACTGAACACTTTTCTACATAGAAGAGATTTTCTTTGTTCTGTTTCTCTAACAGTCCCCTTAATTTCTCAATTGCTCTCTACAACAGTAGCCATGGAAAGAGACCACATAAAGGTTTTTCAACCATAACTGCCACTCAGCTGATGCATTTTCAGAAAGCAAGCCCCAGCTTTCTTCCACTTTAATGAACCAAACAGAGAGAAAACGAAAAAGAGACTCATGGTAGTTCACAGGAAAACAAAAGTGAGACCAAGCAGGACAAATACATCAAGACTCACGGGGAAAAAATGAAAAGTGGACCCGTAATGGTTTTGGGGAGATCATTTCCCTCTCTGTCCCTTTCTGTTCACATAACACCTTCTGAAAATTCATTTTCTCTCAACAACTCTACTTTCATCTACTTTAATACCTTCTTACTAACTTCTAATGGGTGCTAAAGGTTTATGAGCACACCACTGTGTGCTCTCCAAAGTAAGTTTTGTAGCATTTACAGATTTCCATGGCATATTTCCACTATAGCCTTAATTCAAATTACCAACATGGTATCACTGAACATGTACTTGGAAATAGCTGTGTACAACTGACTAGCAAAAGCTGGTACAAGCTAGCTCATCACTGCTGAAGTCTTTCAAAATGAGTTGTCTATTTACAGCACTTCCTCTGAAAAACTACACCTCAGACAACACTTCTCTGCCCATCTCTACTCCGTTTCCTCTCCAGTCCTCTTCCTACCCCTTAGACATTATTGTTCTCAAGCGTCCTCAGACCCTATACTCCTCTCTAAAAGCTGCTCCAGTGGACTGTATTACTGCCTACAATGATTAACCTATTTGTACTTATATTTATTTTTTAACTTATTTGTTTAGGCGAGGCAACCTTTGGTTGACCTCAAGTACTGCAAGGACCTTATCAGCATACAATCTCTTATTTTTTACGCCTACAGCACCTGGTCTTCCTAATAGGTCTCCCATCCAAGTACTAACCAGCTCCGACCCTGCTTAGCTTCCAAGATCAGGCAGGATTGGGCTTGTTCAGGATGGCATGGTCGTAAACAACCTATCTGTACTTTTAGCTAAGAGCTCTCCTCCCATCACCTAAATCAGGGAGTCCTATGCCTTCTGTTTCCTACATCTATTTGCATATATCTGCAACTTTTCCCCATTAGTCATCTAGAATCACTGTTACAGGTTATCTAACCTTCCTGTGTTCACTTGTCTCCTTTTAAACTCCTCTCCACATCATCAGAATAAGTCATTTTATTAAAATGCAAGTCTTATCACATGACCTACATACCTCAATCCAACAGAACAAGGCATACACAGAGGGACTTTCTAATCTAGTTCTTGATTTGTTGATTGGCCAGCTTGATTCTTCCTCACATTGTACTGGACACATCAAATCCAATTCCTTGACCTCATTATACCCTTCCTAAGTGTTAACCACTCTGCTCCCCTCGGGAAACTCTCGTCATATTTTACCAGGATAATTTCAAGACTCAGTCAACATCTTCAGGGCGTTGTCACCATGTATGCCATGCTACTCAATACACATACCTTTCTACAAATCCTGTAACATACTATGCTTGCTTACCTTTTTCACAGTTACCAATAGGCAAAATGCTGTCTTTCTTCTGTCTCTGTATCTCTATCATCTGGCCTAGTACTTGTACTGGAGTAAATTTTTTTTTAATTATTTACTCCCTCTATCAAATTGGTAAAGACTGTTAAAAGGAGATATTATCTAATGCTACTGAAAGTATGGTGAAAAACTTTCAACTTGTTGATAGGAATGAAAAGCATATCTTTCTGGAAAGCAATCAGTATTCAGAGTCTTAAAATAATCATATCCTCTGACTTAGGAACAACGCTGTTTGAATCAATCCTATCAGAAATAACAGAAAATATTTCCCTGTAAGATGTTCCAACCTAACTATTCAATCAAGAGCAAGATGCATAAAGTGTGTACAACAATTCTTGCAGTAAAAGGGAAATCAATTCAAATGTGCAGGTACATACTGTCCAATTTCATAAATTTATTTATTTAAATATAGACATATACAAGACTAGAAAAACAATCACTCCGAATATTTTGGTGTACTTTTGGATGACGGGAATTATAGGGAATTTTAATTTCCTTTTAGGCTTTTATATTTCCTGAGGTTTCCACAAAATCCACAAAAAGCAGTTTTCAAATTCAATGTACAAAGTTACAGCAAATCCGCTCAGATTCAATGAACATGAAACACACCAAAGCTCTGTGTCACTGTCACAAACAGTACACATAAAGTAATTACTGTGGCCCAAGACTAAATATGCCTACTAATTTAAAATTATGCTAACAACTTTTAGATATTTAATTACTAAAATGTAATTTTAAACTTATCAAGAGAGTTTAAAATTCCTGAGAGGAGGAAGAGGAGGAAAAGTCAATTATTTTGTATTACCTGTAGAATTGGTTGGCAATGGAGCGACAGTAGGCGCTATTTAAAAAACAAACACACATATTAAGTCAAAGCTATCTAAAATATCACAATCTATAACACTATTTCCTACGCATTATGCCTACCAACAGTCATCTGAGTGCCACTTAACCATTTTTACATTTTAGTACCACCTGTGAAGGAAACTGACAATTGCTCTAACCCAATACTGGTCTATCCTTGACAAAGAGAAGCATCAATTTTCAAAGACACATTCCTCATTCCAGTATAACATTTCTAGGCCTCTCCTGGAAGATAGGTAGCCATGTGTAACTTCTAAGAAGCATATATAAGGTAGATACGGGCCTCTTTCCCTTCCTTTTCCTGCTGGCAGGAAAACCAATTAGATGGCTAAAACATGAGAACTCACCTTGGAGGGTAACGTGAGGAACAACTATAAAAACCTAGGCACCTGGGTTCCTAATGGTGATAGAGCTTTTACTATAGCCTTCCAGACTTCTTTTACATGAAAGCAAAGTAAATCTATTTTTTAATCCATTGTAATCTGAAGTTTTATATCCCTTCATAGTCAAAACTAATTCTAATACATCATCAATGTAGAATTACTCGTTCTGTTTTTCTTTAATGTTTCTTAAAATGTTTTATTTTTATTTCTAAGCACTATTATGAAATCAGATAATAATATAGTTATTAGTATTTTCTAGCACACATTAAAATAACTATTCAAATGTTTGTTCATTCACCACTTAAACCATGTTATGCACTCTGCAGGGGGTATTACTGATCTCATACTAATGAAATTCTCAGTTAAAAGTTCAAGTTGGGATGAAGAAATGCCCACCAAAATTAAATAGTTACAGATAGTCTTTCAAGGCTATCTGTTACTGACACTCTCCAGAAAAACCTTTTGCTGTATTTAATTATAATCTGTGTACCAAATTAGGAGTTTGACTTTCTTATTAAATGATAGTCTTGTTAAGAAAAAACAAAAAAAATTAGCTGTTTCATCTGGGGAGTTTATTTCCTGGGCAAAGAGTAAAGTAAAGGTTAAAGAGTAATCAAGTCCCATAAATTAAAGTACAGGAAATGGCTGAATATAGAGAAGATTAATTTAACCATAGCACAAATTATGCTGGAGACTGTGACAATCACCAGTACCATAACCAAGAAAGTGCCAGAACAAGGCTGTCCAGGCATATGAAATGCAAAGAAAGAAAGGCTCTAAACTATAATGAGTTTCTGGAGTAGGGAAAAAGTAGAGAAGGAAACATATGCATTTATAGCATTCCACAGTATAGCCAGTTCACTAAACCAAGTTTCAAAATACTGTCCTTTTAGCAGTTGATATAAATATGCTATTCATATTCAAATTTGTAACACGATTAGAATTATGGAAATGCCTCTAACCCCACTGAAATAAGGCTTCCAGAAGCTATGATCTCCCTCACCTCTCTGTGGCCACTTTCCCCAACAGCTAATGTGAATACTTACCAGAACAGAAATCTGTGCGGTTCACTACTTGGCAACCACTAATTGTTGAATTATGTGAACAGTAGCTTTTACCTGTTATGGAAGAATTAAAAAAGATAAACAGCACCAATCACTCACTTATATTATCTTTGACTTTGTTACTATGATTCATAATTGCTTTCAAAAATCAAACTCATGCATAAACACTATAGAAGTCTGTCCACAGACCAATAAAATACTGTTATCCTCTTTTTCCCATTGTTTTAGAAATATTACACAGGATCTCTCCAAATACTATCCTTTTAAAATCAACATGAACATACGAAACAGATAAATCAGAAACACTCAGAGCTCAGAACTGTGGTATGACAACTGTACAAGGAAGACTGCTAGCATCCTTAACAGGGCTGATTCAAGAAAGTAGTCAGGACCCAATAAAGGCTTAGTAAACATGGTAGGTTCCCTAATGCAGCAGTAAGTCCTCTGTTCCAGATATCATCAACAGTCTTTTACATTTTCTCACCCATTTCCAGTTTAGAAAAAAAAGTGCAGCTTGCTGCCAGCATTAATTTAATTTTACATAAACATGCTCTTTGAGGCTCAAGCAAATGCGACTTGTTTTCAATGTGAAAATAGTATATAAAAACTGTTCTTGGAGTTATTTCTAAACAGAACTTGCCTCTAATCCTAACGTAAAGAAATATACACATAAATCGGATTCATCAAATGAATCTTTGCCCAAGAACCATTCAAGAACATTAACATCATGTGTAGGAATGCTACGTTTTCTAGGATTTGACATTTTCAGCGATCGAGAACTACTGTATTTCATAAATGGAAATACCACTACTAAAAACACAATGCTATAAATAGAATGATGTCATTCATTTCCAAGGACTATCGATATACTAAAGTGATGTAAAAATAAAATCAAGATATTTCATGGCAAACTTTGGAGGTGAAGTTAGTACTGTAATCTTGTGAGTTATTTCAGGGTACACTTTGTAGCCACAATTGCTGCCAGTGAGTATTCTTGACGCAAACGGGAAATAGGCTAAAACCGATTTCCTAGATGGACAGATTTAGAGCAAGAGTATGGAGAGCTTTCCCCAAAATATACTACATAGGGCATTCAATCTCTAAAACATGTCAACTCTGCTATACATGGAGGTAGGGGTACACTTCTAAATTCCATTTTATGATCTAAAAAAAGTGACTCTTATACAAGAAAAGTTAATTTAACCCAAATTAAGCCAATACCTTAATTTTAAAATATTTTAAAATTTTACTAGTGATATAATTTCCAGAACTCAAAATTTTCAAAGAATAATGAAGCATAACATGTAGTTTTGGCTTCTTTATATAAAAGTGATAGATTATTTTACTTATAAGAAAAAAAATCAACTACCTTACATTAAGAAAGCAGAATAATTTATACTGTAATCCCATGGTTCTAGCAAAATCCTTACTGGAATTTCAAAGTATCTCTATCTAACTATCTCTATCTAAATTAAAGGTAACTTTAAAATTTAACAAAAGCACAGGAATCAACTCTATTCCCACCTCATTCTTCTCCCACATCTAAATATCCAAGAGTTTCATAAGGTCTCTATAATACATCTAACAGGACATATTGAGGGAAAATGCCTCAAACATTTTTCTGGGGGGCAATTTTCAGGAGAAAATTTCACAACTTTCTTTCACAGCTAATATTAGTGTATCTTACAAAGGTCTAAAATCTCTTCCTTTATAATTATTGAGCCTAAATTATCAAGTCCAAGAAATTAAAAGGAGGGGAAAATGGAAGACAAGAAGAGATTTTAGGAGAAAGTTTTAAGCAATTGGCACTTTAAAGTATCTGACTTGCAAAATGAGTAATACACACTATCTTAAATGTTCTACGTAATTTTCAAATGTTCAAGAATACCCTGTAGCATATTTTAAAATGTTATAACAAAATGTTTTGCATTCTCAAATTAAAACAATCCTAAATTTCTTACCTTCTTTACATTCCATCCAAAAGCAGGTAGCATTATCAATAGCAATGCTAGCATTTACACAGGAAACACAGCTGTTGCGGCTTTCACAAGTTTCTAGAGGGTGAAATGTATGCAGTCAATTAGTTATTGGCATCTGATTTTGAATTTATATTACTTATCGTTTTTAAACAACAGCAAGCATTACATACAGTACCGCCTTACTAATTCAGATAAATTGTAAAACTTTATAGCTTATCAACAGAAGAATGGGTAAAGAACATATACATATACAACAGAATATTATTCAGCCTTTAAAAAGGGGAAATCCTGTCATAAGCTAAAACATGGATGGTCCTTGAGGGCATTATGCTAAGGAAAATCAGCCAGTCACAGAAGAACAAATATTGCATAATTCCACTTATATGAAGTTATCTAAAAGAGTCAAACTCAGAAGCAGAAAGTAGAATGGTGGTTGCCAGGGGCTGGGTGGGGGTGGGGGGCAGGGAAATGGAGAATTGCTGTTCAATGAGTATGAAGTTTCATGCAAGATAAAAAAAAGTTCTAGAGATCTTCTGTATATCAATGTGCTTGTAGTTAATACTGTAATATACACTTAAAATTTTGTTAAGAAAGTAATTTTCATTTGATTTTTTTAACCACACACACAAAATCTTTGTAAACTGGCTTACTAAGAAATTCCAATTTTTTAAAATGACTCAGAAGCCAGAAGTCAACTAAAGAAAAAGAAAACACACACATGCTAATAGGAATGCTAAGTACTTCATGGCACCTATCCAAACACCTACCCCCACCCCGCGCCCTGCTGTTTTTTTCTTAAGGCATTTTAAAAGAATTCTTAAAAAATAAAAATATTGGAAAAAAAGACTGTTATAAGGCCACCAATTCACACAGAGCAATCACTGCCCTAAAACATCAGATGAGACACTGAAATTTTTAATAGCAATAAATATGTACTACAGGTTGAACCCAAGCTCCTATGATGCCCATTTTGAAAAACCCCCGAGATTAGTATTTCATAAATGATCTACTCTTTCCAGGGTCCTCCATGACTGGAGAGTAAGGGACAACATATCTGGAGGGGGCTACATTCATGTACACATAATTTAACAAGTTAGCAAAATCTTTTTTCAATAATTTAAGCCAAATGGTCCAGAAACACACTTCAAAAAAGGATAATTACAAATAAATGTCTGGACAAACACATGGACTATAGAATTGAGCTCTATCCATTTTCCTAGAAGCTAGATACCTTTCTCTGTACATAAAAAAAAAAAAAAAAAAAAAAAAGTTCTGAACAGAGGCATTACACTTCAATACTTTATCATTAGCCAGAGACTGGGACATACATGGTACCTTGGCGGAAGGTGCAAGGTTGCAAAGTAGAAATAAGTTCCGGGTTTATACACAGATGAAAAATGCTAGTTGTCCAAAAACTTTCCTGCTTGATGATGAATGTTTGGATAGCATGGTGAATGACATTTACAATGAACTAAATTTGCTACCTTTCAGCTTATCAAACTACTACTTAAATCGTTTCCTTCGCATGCATTTAAATTACACAAGCTTCTTAAAAAACATACAACAAAACTACAATTTTGAGAGGAGCTGCCAAATAAGCAGGAGACAATACATATTGTGCTCTATCGTAAAAAATAGCGCAGGTTAGAATTTCCAGTATTGTACTGCAACTTCTCTTTATTTAAATTTTTTTAATATTACCATTATTTCTTTCTGAATCTAACAAATAACATTGTCTATTATGTATTTTACTGAACTTTTATAAATTACAAAAACTAAGGACATTATAAAACAATATGATTAGCATGAAAAAAAATGCCAAAGTAAAAAAGAGTAATTGTCACGATGACTTGTTACTTTACTAGAATAACCAATCACAGTCTGCAGGTTTCTTCACCTTATCTCAATTTATCCTCTCTTCTTTTTCATATTGTCATGACTCTGCCAATTCTTTTAGATTTGGCGTATGCCTCAACCAGTTGACTACCGAGCTTAACAAAAGATGTTAGAAAATCGATTCTAGAAACCGATTCTAGAAAATCGACAGATCTGAGTTCCAATCCCCACTTCACAATCTACTAAACATACGGTCGCGGCAGTTACTTTCTCTCTAACCATTTCCTAGGTTTCACCACCTTCTAGTTTGCCTAAAATATAAAATACTAAGAGACATGTGCGAAGCACCGGGTACACAAATGAGCACTTTTCGTCCTTTGTACATTAGCATGAGATGTAAAGTTTTAATTAAACTCTCAAACCTCAGATATATCCCATATCTGAAAAATTAACGTAATTAAATCTCAGGCGGCTTATTTTATCAGATCCAAGTCTGACACGCCAGGGAATATTGTCTTCAGTTTCCCTTTCTCTCTTTCGCCAACTTCCGGAGAAGCCTCTCTTCGGAGTACCTGGGTGGACAAACGACTAATCCCAGGGAGAGGGAGTTCAGTCTCACTGCCAACTTTTGGAGACACGTCTCCTCGCCGCATAATCGACCCCACTACCGCCGCCACAGAAGGGAGCCACGTCCCCTCTTTCGAGTCTACGGTGAGTCTAGGGATTACGAGTCACTTCTATAAAGCATTTCTGACGGAGACAGTATGGGGATAAAAACATGCTAACGGCCACCGAAACTCGGCCGCCTCCTTCTACCCGGGCGCACCCCCCACACCGGCCACCTCGCTCCCAGCGAGGCTGGACTCGGACCCGCCGCCATTTTTCCGAAGGGCGGCCCGCCCTGACCCCCAGCGCACCACGGGCAGAGAGGGCAGCTCCGCAGGGCAGGCGGCAGGCGAGCGCACGAGCGCAGGAAGCCGGTTGGGCCAGCACCCACCTGGTACTGGAGTGGTGACCGGCAGGAGCGTCGTCGGCGTCTGTTCTGTCTTGTTGGTGGGCGCTGTAGTCACGTTCGGGTGCACGGTGGTGTTTGGAGACAGGGCGGCAGTGCCCTCAACTGCAGTCAGCACACAGAGCGCGGCCAGACATGCAGAGGCCCAAGGCAGCAGGCGGGAGAGCCCCGACATCTCGAATTCAGCGATGGTGTTCCGGAGAGAGCTGCGGCGCACAACGTTCGGCCCGTCCCTCTCTAAGCCGCGGCGCCGCCTCCGAGACTCCGCTCTCCGCGTCGCTGGAGTGCGCTGGGGTCACGTGAGGGACCCCTGCCGGGGCTTGAGCGGGCGCCGTGGAGAGGAGGCGGGGCGTGGACGATACCAACTGGAATCCTGCGGGAGGGGAAAGGGGTGTTAAGAAGAAACCAAGGGAAGCTGTTCTTCAGAGTGACTGTTATATAGAGAAGAAACTGGCAAGACGCAGGAAACTATTTTATTTTCCCTCAGATTCCCACACAGGACGCATTCGGGCTCATCTCGTTCCTGCGATAGGGAACGCTCCCACCTGGCTTGCATGAAACAACCTACATGACGTGGCGCGCGGCGTCCCCCAGAGCGACTAGTGAGACTGTAATTCCGCCGCCCCACGTGACCTCAGGGCGGGGCCTGCCAGACTGGAGTTCTCCCGGACGGAAGTGGTTTCCACGCGGTGCAGTTAGAACCTAGGCCAAGAGTTAAATTTGTGCCGTGCTTCCGCATTCCCAAGGTGTTGCATATGTCCATAATAGGACCCGCGCGCGCTTTTTACCTTGAAAATCGGTTTTGCTGGAAGTAACCCGGTTTGGGGACCCTCCAGGGAAAGGGAGATACCACGTGGTTAAGGTGTTTCTGCTACGCGGTCTACGTACTGAGAGCCGCTGAAACACCGAAAGCAATCTCCTGCCTTCTACAACTGCACACTAGCTACTTCCATCTCGCTTTCCTAGCCTGACTTTTAGGAATTTCCTGCTATTTCATCAGCGGTAGCAGTACTCAGTCAATGCCATCACTATAATCATAGAATCAAAGATGATCTGAGTTGGAAATCCATCTGGTCGGTTCCCACCGTCACTTTACAGGTGAAGAAACATTCATAAAAGTGACTTGACCAAAACACACTGATTGCTTGGTATCAGGGCTTGATTTCCAAATGCCTGCTAATGTTTTGTAACTGCTCAGGGTGAGCGCCATCTGATGCCCAGTCTCACAGAAACATTCACAAGTGCAGCCATACTTACATCAAATAGTAAAATTTAGATTATAAAAGCTAAGTGTTTAATATGTTTTCAGTTATTTGTATTTATCGTGTAATTTTAATTACGCACATTTATCCTAATACTATAACACGCATACTAATTATTTTTGTGAGATCTGCTTTGCTATGAAAACACCAAAAAGATGACTGCATAATTGCTGTTAAACAAGTTTGAGGCCGAAAATTGTCCTGAAAGGGTTTGCTGAGCCATATGCTAACCAGAAAAAGGACTGGGTCCTGAGACACAGATGAGCCATCAGCAGCAGGGCTTGATGGAGAAGACAAACATGTCCACCATCGTGGGGTTGACAGGGGCTCTTTTATACAATGAGTTTGGAGCAGAAAGATACAGGTTGTTTTGAGAGAATTTACATTGGCTATGGATGGGGGTAGGTGGTGTTAGGAAAAGATTAAGTCGAGATTAAGATTAAGTTGGTTCTGGGCAACTGTCTAGAAAGTTCATGCATAAGCAGGATGCCAACTGGAAGGTGATTCAAAATTTCGACATTTCTTCAGGAATGTGAACAGTCCTTTGTGGGTTTTGAACTATTGTTAACTGATAATTTCCCATGTCTCTTTCACCCTCAGGCCTGCTGTAATTTAATTTAGGACATCTCAGAATTTTCCTCATCAGTGCTTCACTTTTTTTCCCCTAAATTTGAAAGCTTTTATAACTCCCCAGATTCTAATCATTGGGGTCCTTCTGTATCCTGAGGGCTACGGACATTTGTTACATTGACTACACTAGTTGAAGATTTGTTCAAATGTAAACAAATGATCTTTGATCCAATCTATGGCCGGAAGCGTAAGAGTGCAGCCAAGTAAATAAGTGAGGTCCTATCATCAAACAGTGAAAACGGCTGCTCTTCTCCCAGGAGATCTCTCACAGTGTTTATTTGGCACATGACTGACACCCAGACCAAATGAAGGCACCCGTCAACTTTTTTTTAGAAGGTTAAAAAATATAATAATTCTGTTTTCTTCCCATATGCCAGTGAATTATCTTGTTAATGCCCTAGGATGAACACACCCCACTGTCGAGGCCATTGTTTCACACTTTGTCACTTACGTGTTCAACTCTAGTCCTTAGATTTTTGTTAGTCCTTATAAGGGGACATTTTATTCTATTGTGTTAAGACTTGAGAAGCATTGGCTTATTTTATTTTACATGGCACCTGTAGAGCTAAATCAAGTTGGATTTCCAAAGTTATTTTCACCATTCCAGAGCAAGGACTGACATCTATAATACAGTTTTAACAACATATATTAAATCTCATACAATATTTAAATGTTTCAACAAAAGATTGTAATAAATCAAAAATTAATAGTGAGCTAAAACTGTATATTCAGATTCTGACTATTAACACTGTGATTAGGATTGATAAAATTACTAAAGATACTCTCCTTAGGAGGTACTCCACTTTGACCATGGATATTTTTGATAACTGTTCCAGGGTTTCAGAGGTGAACATTACACTTTAGATCAGTTGTTCTCAACCTTGGCTGAACACAGGAACCACGTGGGAAGTTTTGAAAAATACTGATGCCTGGGTACTGATTTAGTTTGGAATAATGCCTGGACATCAGGAGTTTTAAAAGCTCCCCAGATGTTTCTAAGCTGCAGCTAAGGTTGAAAACTTTGCTCTTCTCAAAGTGCAGTTCATGAATATCATTCATATCTCCTAAAAATCTGTTAGAAATGAGAAATCTCAGGCCTCACCTCAGACTTCCTGAATCATAATTTGCATTTTAACAAGATTGATATGTACATGTGTATACCTATGAAAGTTTAAGATTGCTTTACGCTATAACCCTCCTAAATTGCCATAGTTCTCAAGGGTAAATCTTCTACAAAATTACATCAAGCAAGACATGTAAAGTTTTTGGTTTTGTTGTTGTTGTTGTTTGTTTTTAAAATGTAAGGTCAGGGTACAAACAACACAAGACTCCTGGATGCACAGGACTCATGGAGCCCTGTCTAGGTTCTTTCTAGGCTGGCACTTGAGATGCATTTTATTTTATTTTTTTTTTTGGCTTTAATCCCTGAGTCTGCTAACACTTTTTCCATATTTCTTAGTCTTTTAGGAAACAAGGAAACTTATTCCTTAGGAACAAACCACAAGTTCAAGCTAAACTATACCCCTGGCAATTTTCTGATAACCTGCTTTAGCTACTTCCCTGTGCCCAGGCATCATTGTGCTCTTCCCAGTCCTGTCTTAGAGAGACCATTTTCAGCCTGAGCACACACTGATGGACATTCTGGTTACTATAATATTCAAGTGATTCTGTATTGACTGGTAAAGAGAACTGCCCCGAGCAGTCCAAGTGCCCCAGCCCCTTCCCCAAGCCTCCAGACTGCCATGTTGCCTCTACAGCAGCTGTAAAGCTCACCTTCCACCCAGCCAGGAGCTCCAGGACCCTGTACCAGGCCTCTAGTATCTGCTCCTTTTGATTGGCCAGTGTCTGCATACCTTTCTATTACCTTGTTAAAATCAAAGTTTCTTGTCTTGTCTTTCCTCATTCTTTCCTTACTGTAGTAACTCTTTAATGTTTTACAACTTACATCTTTCTTCCACATACCAGCATTCCAGAAGTTTTTCGTATAGATCTATGTCTTTAATACATCCCAGTGGTTCTTAAAGTATGGTCTCCAGTCCAGCAGCATCAGCAAACCTGGGACATATTAAAAATGCAAATTATTCTGCCCACTCCAGACCCACTGAATCAGAAACTGGGGCAGGTCCCAAAACTCTGTGTTTTGAGAGGCTCAAGTATTTCTGATGCACATAGACGGAAAAAAAAAAAAAAAAAACACCTATGATTCATCATATTTTCAAAGCCCCTTATCAAATAGCAAACTTTGATACTTATGTTGTATATTTTACTATTGAGTTTGTTACAAATATTTTGTATGATGTATAAAATTATTTGAGATTGGACTGACTAGATTTGTCAGTTTTAAGTTATGATTCTATTTTGGGAAAGGTAGTGGATAGTATAATTGATATAGTACTAGTTTAAAAAATGAGTTTCCATAAGGGAGAGAGTATCACAAGGTATGCAGAGATAAATTTTAATTTGGAATATGAATTCAATTGAAAATTAATATGCTTTCATAAGGATAGCTAATACTGAGCCTAACAGGGACTTCATGTTTCTTGAGATGATGATGAGGATGAGGATGATATTCTGTCAGTAGTAGCCTGACTGATTTTTGTGGGTTGATATTCCAGAAGGAAAACTAAATTTTATTGAATATCTACCATGTGTCGAGCATCATGAGAAGTGTCTTCACATACCTCAATTAATCCCCAAACCACTATTAGGTAGATAGACCCCATTTTACTAACGAAATTGAGGTTCCAAAGCAAATAATAGTATTATTATTGATTTTATAAATCTACTCAGAGAATCACTAAAGTGATTAGAGCCAGAAGGAAGCTAACAATCTCTTCTCTATTCTTTTTACAAATAAGTAAAAGGTTAAGTGATTTGAACGCCACATTGCTAGACAGCTGGGACTAAAACCAACATACCTAATTTAAAATATGTGTAAAGTGTAAAAACTCAGAGTATGGAATCCTGAGGTTTGCCAGGCCATTTATTAACAAATAACTGGCACCATTTGCAGTTAGGACAAACACATTCTTTAGATAGAATTTTAAATGTTTATCACAAATCTCTCAAAATAAGAAAAATGTCTAGATACCACACTCCCATCATTAACATGCTTAGTATAAGATATAGTGTATGTGCTTGACTTTGCCATATCAACAATTAGGACAAGGTCACATAACTAACATTGTGTAAATCATTAGAATACCTTTAACATTCATAGATGTGCAAAAATCTAGAATTCTTTCTGTTTAATCAAATCAAAGTCTTTTAATTTGGTTAAATCAATCTTATATTTAGAGTCATTTGGGATAAGCTTTTGAGTCCTTTGTAATAATCAGTTTCTACAAACAACATGTTTAAATATACAGATCTTTCCAATGCAGAATACTTTCTGATACAAAAGTATCATTATGTGTACCTTTAAATGGGGGTAATAAGAGCCACTGCCTACGCAGATCTGTGGTTTCTACACAGCCTAAAAGTGGAAAGTGAGAGAGAACAAAGGGACCATGAACTTGCCATCTTTTAGAAAGTTTGCAGCGTTCTACCTTTACATTGCAGCTAAACTGAAAAATAAAGGGAGCTGAAATGAGTTTTTTATACCCATGTAAATATCCCAGTTATTTCACATAAAATGCTTCATGTCCTAATATACAGGTTCATTGCCAGTAAGAATTGCTCTACTGCTTATTATTACATGACTAATACTGTAATTTGCTTTAATCAGGATCTCTGCAAAGCATCAGTTTCATTCATCACATGTTTCATGACCTGGTGAGAGTCCCTGTGATAAGCCCAGTCCCCTGCCCCACTTTGTGATACCACCAGTGTGACCAGAGGAACCTATCTGAAGGCCCAGAGAAAAGATCTGGAGGCTTCATACAAAAAGCCTGAATACTCAGGCTGGCTGAAACTCAAGAATAGAAGAGGAGGAGATAGCTCCTCTTCAGTGTTTCCAAAATATGCCTGTTAATCAGAGTCATTGAGGAGCTTTTAAAAATACAAGCTTCTGGGGGACACTCTGAAGGTTATACACTGGTAATTTATTTATTGAGCATATATTTATTGAGCACTTACAGTGTAACGGGTCCTATTCTAGGTAGGTCTTATATACAAAGTATTGATTCCTTGAATGCTCACAACTACTCTATGTGTTAGGTACTACGGTTTTGAGGATATAGAGGCTCAGTGAAGTTCTTGCAGGATTTCATGCAGCTAGAGAATGACAGAGCCAGAATTCAAACCCAGGCTGTCTGGCTCTAGGACACACATTCTTCCCCACCTCCCTTTAATTACCTGCCCCATTTAACCTCCCTCCCCACCACTTCCACCCCTGACCTATGGATGTTGTCATTTCCCCTTAAGAACTAGATCTCTGAAGTCGGGGCGTCTCCTCCCACAAGCTCATGGCATGCACCCAGGCCGGGCCAGGCACACATGGGGCCTGGCACCCCCAGTGCACTTGTGGGGCCTGGTGCAGCCGGGTGTGGTCCATGGCTCCACCTGGGGTGTGAACCCAGGCCCTTCTGCATGTAAAGCAGATGTGCTAACCACTACACTATAGAGCCACCCCCTTAACACATTCTAACACTATACTGCCTCTGGGCCAGTTAAGAATTTGACACAGGCACTATGCTTTCTCCCCACCTACTTCAGATCTTAGTGTAAAACCATATGCCATATAGCAATGAGCTGTTATTAACAACAAAAATATGCCAGTTTTCAGGAATTAGACAGAGTAGAGAGCAGAGGAATAGGTATGATTATAAATGGACAACCCAAACGAGGTTTCTGTGACACTGAAAAACTTCTGTGTCTTGATTGTGGTTATCAGTCACACAAATCTACACGTGATAAAATGTACATGTTGTACAAATGTCAACTGCCTATTTTGGTATTGTAACATAGTTGTGTAATAGATGCCCATTGGGGAAACTAGGTGATCAGTACACAGGACTATTCTGTACTATTCTTATAACTTCCTGTGACTCTATAATCATTTCAAAATAAAAGCAGCAAAAAGCATATGCCTACCTTCTGCAAGCCCCAAGTCAATTAGAGGCTTGTCTCTATAAGATTGGCTCAAAGATCATCTTTGAAGACAAATCTGCTGAGGGCAAGAAAAGCACAATGACTCTGGGTAGAGCAGGACTTTAATGGCAATGGTGATAGCAGCAGCTAAGCCATGTCACCCTAACTTTCAGAGTTAAGCACTTTACTGACTAAAGGAGGATGAAACCAGTTAGTCCTATCTTGTAGTGATCCCAAATGGCTAGTGTCCAGCTGGCTAAATAAGAACCTCTGAGGAGAGAGATAAATGACTGCACAGAATCCCTGTTTCACTTCTTGAGACTCTTGAGTAGGTCAAGGACAGGATCCAGCAATTCAAGGACAGGATCCAGCAATCTTACTGAGAAAGTAAGATGACATGAGTTTGAAAATCTCAGATTAAGGAGCAGCTGATAAAGATGGCTCCCCAGTAATATCTCAGGAGTCAACTATCATGGGGACTGTAACCCAAGGTCTTGGTTGGTATGGCTCAGAGATAATCATTCTATTCATGCATATAAAAACATCCAAAATGTATATACCCTTTTTTTTCTATTGTCTCTCCTACTTACTTATTTACAAAGTTCTTCATGGCAGAAATGTAGTTACAAACAACAATATGATTCTATTGCAAATATTTTAAGATTCAAAGTCCATTAAGTACTGCTTCTAATTAAGAATGATTTTGGCTACTCAACCAACAGTGACATAAACAAGTATTTATTTGCCTCGTATAGTCAGAAGTCCATAGATAGATAGTTGCTGGTATTGGTTATGCAGCTTAAGAGCTGGGACTGACATTTCAGCAGTTCTCTTGGCCCTTCTTTCATGGTTCCAGCTGCTCCGCTTTCAAGACTGAATGAAGGGGAAAGGGAAGGATCACTAGCATTCTACTCGTGTCTCACTGGCCAGAATGGTATAACATCACCACTCTTGGCTGCAAAGGAGGCTGGGAAATTTAGTATTTGTCTTTTATAGTCTCTCTGGCAGAGGCAAGACAAAAAATGAGGAGATACTGGGTGTTAGGTGAGCTAACCTACAGCATCTGCAACAGTTTTCAATTAAATTTTATCAAGCACATTAAATTTAATCTAGATTTAATTAAATTTAGAAACAGCTGATTAATACATAATAAATTGTTGGAATATATTAATATGAAAATCAGGTATAAATATCTCCACTGCCAATAATTAAACATTGTTGTATTGGTCTTTCATTCTCTGTTGGAACCAATTCTAGTTGTTGGAGAACTTCTGTTCCTTCAACCAATTGCCTAATACAGGGAAAAAAATTAAAAATTTAGTCATGAATTTTCACATTTACTTTATATTTCTAAATTGAGTCCTAACTAGCTTAGCTAAGGCTATTTCCTACAAAGTAAATTAACATCAGTCATAAATATCCTTAACAGCTCTAAATGTATGCACTTTTCATGGCTCCCCCACATCTGTCTGGGACCTTTCCAATCTTATCCTTGCTGCCATCAGGGTGACCTTTAAAAAATACAAACCTGCTCTCATCTCTCTGCTTAAAGCACTTAAGTAATTTCTCATTATCCTTATGATAAAGACCAAAAATCTCTACCATGGCCAAGCCAACCTCCCCATGCCCTTCCAGGGTTGTCTTGCAGCATGCTTCCCTGCTCTGCTTCAGTCAGACTGGCTTTCAGTACCTCAGTAGCATCCTGAGCTTTTCTTGCTATAGCTGTCTCCTTTGCTCTTGGCCAGCCCACCCTCCTCCCCACCCCCCGCCCACACACACACCTGTGCTTGGCCTTCCTTCAGATCTCAGCTCAGTCATCACTTCCTTGGGGAAGTTTCCCAGACCCCCTGCTCATGACGCAATCTCCCTCCTATCCTTTACAGGAGTTATTAGGGTTAAATCTGACATTTGCTTGTATGCTTCTTTGACTCATTTAGATTCTTTCATAAGGGCAGATACCATGCTTTTGCTAAGTGCTCAGTGCCTAATACAATGCCTGGCACAGCGTAAGCACCTAATTAACATCCATTGAATATATGACTAAAAGAGAGCTCAAGCCATGTTAATTTGGATCTTTGAAGACATTTGTAGGCCACGGATGGAGCTAGTGGTCTGAGTGGAGCTAGACTTTTGATGGTTCCTTGGACTAAAAGAGAGACAGTCCTAAACATAGGACTGTCTCCTCTGCCAATGCTTGGGTTGAGGCAGTCACTAGGGAAGGTGCGATTTCAATTTCATGAACTTTTATAGGGACACAGTCAGTGCTGACATTAATCATGCTTTAGACTTCTCTTTGTCTGCCTCTGGGCTCTGCTTTTGCCATCCCGATCAGAAATCATGACACGGAGCAAGACACAAAATACATTCTGGGGATAAATGAACAGATTCACCTCTTTCCAAAGAGGATGTGATGCCTATTCTCCAAACTGGCTTCACAAATATTGAGTGAGTACCTACTGTGTGTACCTCTCCACTGTTATATGTGTTAGGGTACAAGATGAGTGAGACCCAGTCCCTACTTCATGTTGTTCACCAAAAAGGACAAAGAAGCAGTTTGATTTGGGTAATTAGGGAGGTTTCTGACATAAGCCTTAAACAGAATTTTGGCAGACTAAAGGGAGGCATAAAGGAACAAATAAGCAAAAGCCCAGAGGTTGTTCTGGGAGTGATGGTACTCTGGTCTGGCTACAGCTCAGCTGCCATGTATACAGCTTCCAAATCTACATCTCCAGCCCTTGCTCAGCTTGAACACCTACTTCTGGTATTCAGGAGTTGCTACCCTTCTGTCATATAAGTATCTCAATCTAAATTATTAGTTGTCCATCTTGAATTCATGATCTTCTCTCCCATATCCTCCTCCTTGTATTCTCTATCTTGGTAAATAGCACCCGCTATCCAACAAGTTTCAAAATCCTAGTGTTACTCTAGACCTTCACTGCTCAATATGGTAGCTGCTAGCCACATGTGGTTATTTAGATTTAATTAAAATTAAATAAAATTTAGTTCTTCAGTTGCACTAGCCACATTCCAAGTGCTCAATGGCCACATATGAAATTTGTAGTTAAAATTAACATGGGCATAATATTTTTTCATGAGATAAAGAGTCAGTAATTATCCCTATGGAGTGACTGGAATAATATAATACATATTCAGAAAAAATTCTAACATTTTATGTCATTTCAGGGAAAACAAAGCTAGTTTCAACTTATAGTCACTTCAGTAATCACAGATACAAAACACTGCAGTGATGAAACGTATATTCATCCATTTTAGATCCATATGCTTATAAGCATCTTAATGATATTCTAATAATTATTACTTGAGATAGTTCCACAAATTGTTCTGTAAAAAAGAAAAATTACTTGTACCCTGAATAGTTTTCATCTATCTCTTCATTTTTCATAGACAATTACTTAAATGGTTTCACTTCACTTCTGCATCTAAATATATCTATATTATTAAGCACTATTGTATGATTCATAGTAATTAAGAATTGGTAAGATGGATGGATGGAAGGATGGATGGGTGGATGGATGGATGGACATAAAATTATAAAAGCTGTGCCTAATTGTTTTCTGTGTTTTTTATAGATATCAAGCATCTTACAAAATATTTATTTCTAAATGTCTATATTTGTATTACTTTTGCTTTTAAATTCTATCTTAGCTACCCACAGACTATGTACCATACTTATCCAAATCTTTCTGAACCATTTTCATATGTGAATAGTATAAATACAAATTTACAATGCACATACCCAAAAGCCACATATTTTTTATCTAGATAGGGAGTTGGTTGTAGTGTGATGTAGAATTGTGACCCATTGCTGTGACGGCCTTTGTTGACCATTCCAAGAACTCCCCTTTTATTATGAGGAACTGAAAAGTTTTCATCTAGAAAAGACAATATTAACAGTAGGTCATTTAAATGTTTCTATTATTTCAATTGATTCTAATATGTAAAGCACAGATACAACCCCTGGTAACAAGGGTTCTCAATCATATTTATCAATACATTCCAAATTGCAAATAATATATTTCATGTTACTTTCATGCAACTGGGCTATTAAAAAAGCTGAAAAGTCTTATTAGAACTATTTGAGCATTTGCTTTTAGTTTATTATTACCATAGCTAAAAACAAGTGTATTAAGAAAATTACTAATGTAAAAGGAAGTACTTCAACAATGTAAAATGAAGCACATACTTTGCTTAGGATAAAGGTCAGCCCATTTTCTTGTGCTGTTTGTCAGTAGTATTTCATTCAAACTACCAATGTGATAACTATAAATGGTTTTGTGGACATGACCCTTTGGGAAGGCTTTCGTGGACATAACCCTTCCCCTCACAACATCTTAGACAGACCTCCACTGTGGTCTTTATAACATTCCATGTAATTGTGTACATGGTTGTTTCCTCTTTAGTATGCGAAGGCAGGAGCCTTATCTCATAGTTTTACCCCCAGGGTCTCCTAGCACATTACCTAGCATACATGTGGCCTTAAATGTTGATGATAAAAGAAAATGAATTTATACTTATTTTTATTAGTCTTTAAATAAATTTTAATCTCAAACCTTATATGGAGTGATCAAGATTTTGAGGAAAGTGATCTATTTTTTTTTTTTTTAATTTAAGGTTAACAAGCAAAAAGAATTGTAAGGTGGTTATTATGCTACCATTTTCAGGAAGTACCATTTCCAACATGAAATAAGATTTTCCTCCACACTCAAAAACACAGAAGGAAGTGGTAGGAGAGAAATACAATAAAAGTTACCATTCAATAACTATAAAACCCTAGGAATAATTGAGAGATACACATATTAACTCTCAATAAGATTTTTCTTAAGTTGCAATTGCTGACTATTCTTAAGTTTTAAAGCTAAGCCAGATAAGGAATTAAGACATATCTGTGATGGTTACTTTTAGCTTGTTAAATTGCAAAGTGAATAAAGACCTCTGGAATCTTATGAAATACAAATAAAGCATTTTTGTACACGTGTCTGTATAATTACATTGATGCTCCATATTCATTTCAGTGGAATAAAAACCCATTAATTTCGGAGAAAAATCACATGGAATAGAAATCTGCCTAAAGCAAAGATTTAAAGAGTTTTAACAAAATGGTATTTGTCATTGCTCTTAGATATGATTACTTTCTCTTAAATTCTGTAAGTAATAAGAAAGTTTGTAGAGTGACACTTTTCCCAAAAACTTGTGATTATGGAACTTTTTTAAAGCAGTAATCATAACACCTATTCAAAAAATGCTACCTGTGTGAAAGCCCACATATAAAACAAATAAAATGGCTAGAGCCCTCTCACATCCTGAGGATACCTTGTCAGCACCACTATGGAACAACTTAAAGGGCAATTTGAAAACCACTGCTATAAAAAGATAGAAAAAAAGTTTTTTAAAGGTGTAGGTAGTCCCTGACTTACAAATTTAAAATTTGTAGACCTGAAAAAATGTGTGAAAAATAAGTGACTGTGATATTAAGTACAGAATGTTGTTGATGTGAAACTTTAAGGACCTGAGGCTACACTGCTTCCAGAGTGGCAGTGATGGCAGGGCAGAGGGCAACCTCTCAGTGACTGCCACAAACAGGTAAAGTCCTTGGATGGAATTCAACTTGCTCTTGCTCCTGGAAAGCATCCCATTTATGGCGGGTAGTGGGGAGTCATCCCTTCCCTTCCTGTTCTCTCCACAGGTACTGATGGGGCCTTTACCCAGAATAGCAGGCAGTTAGTGATCCTTCCTATATAAATTTGACAGGAGCTAGGATTGGGCTATTGGTGGCACCTGCTTTACCAACGCACTTAGGGAACAAAGCCATTGCCAGAGCATATCACCTAATTAAAGATAGAAGCCAATGACATAATAGAGTTCAAAATAAAATCTTTTCTGAAAAAAGCTTTACTGAAAAATGGCTACCCGAATAGTATATTTGCATTACTAGAAATATATTTTTCCATAAGTAACAATATTAAAATGGAGAATAAAAATCTCAGGTTTAATTGAACATTGTTCATTCAATAAATATTTGTTAAATACTGACTGCATTCCAAGTACTCTTCTAAGTACTGAGTTTAACACTTTTGAGTTATATAAAAAATGTAAATTTATCTGCTCACATAATAATTTTTTGGGGGGACAAGAAGAAAACTGACCATTAAATCAACACTTTTCCTTTTCCCCTCACTACGTCTGAGTGAGATAATTAACTATTATAGATTATTTTACTAGCATCCCTGAGTGAAAAGGAAACATTTAAACAATTCACCAAAGTTTTGAAGTGGGAGGAACAAAAAAAAATTGTTTTTTTTTTAATTGCTGGGCAAAATTAGGAAAACAAACTATTTTGAGTGCTGGCTAAATCAGAATAATTAGTAAATTTATTTTTAGATCATAGTAACTGAAGCCTGGACTTTCAATAAAGGATAAAATAAAGTTCAGGGAGTTTAACCAATATGGTAGAAACTCAGAACCCTTTCATTACATATCTGTGATTCAGGAATTCCTGCCTGCTTCTGCCACTTACAGGAAGGTACTGAGTAGCAGTTACTGCTCTGTGGTTAAAACTGGCATCATTTGTAACGTATGACATTAAGAGTGAAATAGGACTGTTCATTTGAAATAGGAATCAGAATTTATGTGAAAAAATCAGTTTCTGAATTAAAAAAAAAAACCTCTCATTTAGATACTTAAAATGGAAGGAATTACTATAAGTCTGAGAAATTGCCTTGCATTCTCTCTGGTGAAAGTATAATCAGACAATGTGACATATTCCATTGTCACACTGGAATTTTCTAAGGACAGTTATTCTGACCTGAATCATGTAATATCAATTTTTTAAATCCACTGCTCCAATTTTACCATATTTTAATAATATCCTACTACTATTTCTTGATATAGAAAAGTAAATGAAAGTGTGCTACCTAGCATTTTTAAACTGCTGCTTTAATAAAATACTTAAACATGTTGATTATGTGTGTGGCATGAAGAATAAAGAGCCAAGTGTTCAACACTTGAATGGATAAATTATGGTATATTTATAATATTAAATAGCAGTGAAAATGAGAGAATTACAGCTACATATAACATGGGTGAATCTCATAGGTCATGATTAACAAAAAGCAAGACACAAAGAATGTCTGCCATAAAATTCCATTTATATAAAGTTCAAAAATAGGCATAACTTAACTATATTGTTTAGGTAGCCACACGTGAATAGTAAAATTATCAAGAAAAACAAGGAAAAAGGTGAGTAGTTGCTTCTTAGAGGAAGCTGGAGTTATTATTGAGAATGGACAAATGGGGACTTCTGGCATGCTGGCAGTTTTTCTTTCTTGACAAGGTTTGTAATATGGGAGTGTTTATTACATATGCACCTTTTGTACATATGCACCTTCTATATATAGAAATCTCACAATTAAAATAAATAACCCTTAAAGGAACAAAATTAGACTAAATTATCTTCAGTTCTTATTTCTAATAAAAAAATACTTTTATGTAACTTTTAGCTCCATTATGTTATACTGACAGTGAATCAGGCTCTGCACTTTTTATTCATGTCCACTTTAGTGTAAAGACAAGGTGATCTAGAAATTAGACAAATAGATTTTAAGTGAATTAAGGCACAAACTACTATTAAAAAAACTGGTTTACTTAATGTACATTAGGCATGAGCTAATATTAAGAAACTGATCTGCTTAATGGAACAAGGAAAATATCATATTTAAAACCATATGCTTTTTTCTCTTGCTTTTCATATAAAATGATCTTTTCTCCAGTCAGCCCAAGCCATCTAGTCACCAATCCTTTGAGAGAAGGAAGGATAAGGATTACTCTACAAAAATACGAGAAAAAAAGGGTTAATATTCATCTTCTAATATTCAAAATGGTATTTGAGGAGACAATTTTAAAGTTGTGATTTGAAACAAAGCAAAACAGACTTTCCTCAAGTCAAAAAAGATTTAACCAATTTATAAAATAATCATCTTATTAAATTATATAGTCATTCTTTTAATTTCATTGTGTTAAGCTTAATAAAAGTGAGTTTTGTGGTTGCAGTTGTTTTTAACAAGCCCTGGCTTTTAATTCTGTATCTCATGGAAATAGGGTCCCAGGAGAGAAATGTGGAAGGACTGGCTCTCCTCGTCTTAACATTCCTCAGAGGGGTGAAAGGAGGAGGGAAACCCATGTTATAATTGTTTTGAGTACTAGTTACGATCTCTCTTCTACACTCATCTTTCCTTCTGAAGTCTCTCTTTTTCTTGGTTACTGAATTTCTAATTCTGCACTGCCAGACAAACAGAATAACAGAGGCTTCCCTGAGCACACTGGATCTTCTCACCAGGCACAGGTCGACAGCCAGGCCTCCATGCAGAGTCCAAATCCCCACAATAGCCTAAGGATGGTACCAAAGGATAATTATTGGAGGCACAGAGATGTCCACAGGGGCAGGTGAGGAGATGAACTAAGTGATAAGTTTCTTATTGGCCTGAAGGCCAAAGTTCTGTCAGACTGTGCCTCTAAGCAGAAAGAATTGGGGTGATCTGATAATGGCTGTGGGATAGAGAGCATATGATGGATTCTCATCAGGCATTAAGGATGGCAGGAAAGCTTCCAGGAACATCTTCCCCTATCTGTACCATCTTATTTTAAGAATGAACTCAAGCTGCTCTGGGCCACCGCCCCCAGTTCTCCCAGGCAGTTTTTCCGTCTTATCCCACAGCACTAGGTTCTTCCTTCATAATAGCAATTGGCATAGCACCTGTAGTTTATCCGTTTAAACATCTGTCTGCACAAAAACTAAAATCCTTGAGGGTGAAATTTTGGTCACTTCATCTTTGTTTAAAGGCCCAACACTATGTAGCAACCAAACTAAAAATTTAATGTTTTATGAGTAAATAAATGAATGGTGTCACCTGCATGGTTTCATTTGATAAAGCTGTCTTCACATGAATTTAGAAGGAAACTAGCTTTTACTTTTCCCTTTTACTTTGGTCATCAGTTTGATATTATTTTTTTAAACTTTTATGTTATATTGAAATACAAACACAAAAAGCCACAGAAAATTAACATGTAGTTATTATTAGTTATTACAAGGCTAACACCCTTTTAACCACCACTCAGACCAAGAGAAAAAACTTTGCCAGCCTCCCCTGACATCCTTGTCAAGTCACTCTCCCCCAACCCGACTTTTACATAAAATTAAGTACTCAATGTTTCTTTATAGCTTTGCCATCCATGTGTGCATCCCTACGTAGTATAGTTTAGTCTTCCCATTTTGAATGACTTGTTATGCCTTTTAAATCTCTTTTAATTTACATGTTCTGTCTCTATCCCTTTCTTTTCCTTACATTTTATCTGTTAATGAACCTGAACTATTTAACCTCTAGAATTTCTCCCAGTCTGGAGCTTGCTCATTCCACACACACACACAGTGCAATTTAATATAATTCTCTGTCCCCTCAGGTCGGCTATAATACTTGTGTTGAAAATGCACATTAGTTTCACCTTGATTGATAGATTAGGAAAGGACTTGAGCATGAGAATTCCACCCCTGCTCATGTGCAGTCTCCTCTGGGAGAAACGGGTAAATGTAGATAACTGCATCCAGCTGAACTGAGCTGTACTGCAGAGGAACACACACACCTCAGACATACACCAGCTTCAGGTCACTATATTATATGTCACCTCTAGTGTTACATCTTGCCTCCGATTTCAGAGAACCCTCCTTCCACCACTTCCCAATCACTTACCAGCTACAAATCTTCCCACGTTGCCTCCATGTCCCCAGGAATGTCAGGGAGTTTACAAAGTCCAGTGCCATACTCACTTGTTACAGATTTTATGTTTCTTGATCACATGATATGTGTAAAACTGTTACTCTTTTTTTATTAGGTTACTATCTTATTTTCAAATGTGTCACTGAGTAAGTATTTTTACCTCATTTTTCCTGTAAGAGATCTCTTTACTATGTACAGAGATTTTTAAGAATACATTATGGTAGAACTGGTTCTATCTCTTACAAGTTGGCAGCTGGGTCCAGAAGCTTAATCAGACTACTATTCTATCCCTTTGGTAGTATGTTCTCTCAATAGAAGGCTCATCGTGTCCTGTTGTCTATTGTTTTTGTGAAGGCAGCAGATAACCAAATTAGTGAAAGCCTAGATCCATTATTTCACTGGGGGCAGCAAAATGGTAATATTCTAATTCTATTACTTCCCTTTCATTAATGATTGGACTACTTTTATAATGAGTTGTTTCATCTTATCTACATTTTGGTCCAGTTCACATAGGAAAGGCAAGATAAATGCTTGATTCTTTCTCTATACTTAACAGTTTTCAAGATAATGAATTAATTTCCTATCATTCCCCCATAAGTAAGCAATTAGGCTTTACTTTATAATATCATTATGAACTCCTGTATTTAAAGTATGTGTTCGGTCTACGGCCATGCCACCCTGAACAAGTTTGACCTCTTCTGATCTCAAAGCTAAACAGGGTTAGGTCTGGTTAGTATTTGGATGGGAGACCACCTAGAAAGACCAGGTGCTGTAGGCATAAAAAAATAAAAAAAAAATAAGGGATCATAAGCTGACAAGGTCCTTGCAACCTGTGAGGTCAACCAAGGGTTGCCTCACCTAAAAAAATAAGTAAATAAAATAAAAAATGAAGTATGTGTTCCATTTCAATCATTTGCAACTACTATTCAAATTACTCCATTATTGGCCAGTGAGAACCTCTTCAAGTTGGCTCCTGAGGCCTTTGACATGACCTCAGTAAATCTTTAACAGCACTCCTGTTAGCTGATGACAGTACATGACTGAACATGAGGTTCCAGGCTCATTTTGTAATTTCCTGTTGCAGAACTGGAATCTGCCATTTCTTCCAGAAGCCCTGGTTTCCTTAAGCAAGAAATGACATTTTAAAACAATAATCTAAATGCTAGCAGTGTGTCACTATTGGATTGTAGATCAATTCAGTAGACAGAGTTAACTACATAGAGGAGACACTTCTTGAGCTTAAAGTGAAATTTCCAATTCATTTAGAATTATGGAATATTTTACTTATTAACCTCTGTCATATTTCATCTGTCTCCTTTCCTTCCACAGTGAAAATCCTGATTCTCAAGGACACAGGAAATAATGAAAATAGAATATTAGAATTTTAGTTACTTTTTCCATATTATATACAACAATCTCAGAATAATAATATCGTCACCAGTATAATTACTGAAAAGTTTAAATTTTTTGCATGTATTCTCGTTTTATTTTTTAAATAATTAGACTAAGCATATAGTCATTCATACCATACTCTCACCCTTTTGATCCTGATTAAATTTTAGTTTTACAAGTCACTATACAATTAATGCTCACCACCAGTCCCTTATGTCAAGGTCTCTGCTGTACTTTGGTTGTGTGAAATTCATTCTACAGTCAATCCCTCAAGAAGGGCTTGTGGTAACACTATTTCCTAAAGTTTTAGCTGTTATTAACTCTGTGTGCCCTTTTACAACTCAAATTCAAGATAAAACCCTTAGCTCACATTTCCTTTCCCTGACCATCAAAAATGTATTACTCCATTACCTTCTGGCATAAGAATATGTCAAAGAACATAATGATAATCTACTTTTCTTTTCCTTGTAAATCACTTATTCTTTTTTGCTTAGTTGCCTAAAGAAATTTTTTTTTTCTTTAATGTCCAATCATATCACTAAAGTATGTCTTGGTGTTGGTTCTGGTTCAGTACTGTCAAGTAGCAGAGTGCTCTTTCAATAAACAGTTTCAAGTTTTCTATACATAAGTTTTTACTTACGGTCATACATCTAATAAAATGCATATATCTTAGCAATTTAGTTTGATGCATTTTTGACAATTTTTTATCGTTGTGTAATCATCGCCCAAAACAAAATATAGACCCTTAAATCCTTTTTTATTTCAGGAAAGTGTTCTTCAATTATATTTCTCAGTATTTGTTCCAGTCCTTTGTATTGGTTTAATTCTTTAGGAATAATTATCCATATGCTAGATGTTCTCTATCTTTAATATTTGCCACTTTCTTATAAATCCTTTTTATCATTCTCAATCTTTTTGTTTTTTAAAAATGTACTCCTACCTTCTAATTCTTTTAAGACGAATGCTTGTTTTGTTTCTGATCTTGTATTTCTTCCAGTTTGTTTATTTCTAAAATTTTACTGTTAATTCTTTCCTCAATTGTATAACCTCATATCTGAGTTTTTCTAATTCTGATTTACGAATTCTTTCCTGTCTTGTATCACTCTCTTAATGTCTTTTAGCTCGTTTTGAAATTATCAGTTTTGAATTCTTTTGTGAGCACGTCTTTCTAGTGTGCTTTCATTATCTATAGTGATGTTACTCTGTTATTTATTCTCTTTGATCTTCTAATAACCATGAACCTTTCTGCTGCTCATTTATATGTAAAATTAGTTTTCCTAAATGTTTACAAGTAGGTGGGGTTTAAAAAGAAAGTAGCTTTTCCAACTTTACAAAGCTCTTTTGTGTTTTTATGTCATGTTCAACAATATGGCAGCTTGCTTTCTGAGATTTCCTGGCTTTGTTCCCATTCCCTCTTTATCACTGTTGTCCCTATATCCTGCATAATTATGATTCAGTTCCCAACAATTCCTTTTCGGTGTGAGCCTGTCCTGGAAGAGAGCCATTTCAGATCAGTTTTGAGAGTTCACAGAGGTTAACTGCTCTAGCAACTTCAAACCTTACTAGGGGCCTATGCACTCACCAGGCATTGGCTACTTGGAGATTCTAGTATTCTCAGGCTCCTTAAATGCCCTGCTTTCTCCCATACTGATATGAATACCTTGCAGATTTTGTGGCTGTTGGTAGTATATCCTCACCTGTTTGCACTTTGGTATTCATGTAATTAGCTCGCCAGCTAGTTTTGTTGTAAATGTTATGGGTTTTGAGTTTTTCTAATTCTTTTGTCTGTTTTTATGTTGGGATTTTAAAAAATGAAAAAATGATGCCGGCACAACTACCATCTTCCCAAGATCCCAGACAGCCTTAACAGGATGATTATCAAGGTACCAATTCTGAGAATGGTGAATTACAAGCCTTAAAAATACCAATTCTCTTTGACTCTACAATCTTAATTCTAGGAATTTATCCTAAATAAATAATTAGATGAATAAAAAATTGTGCATAAAAAGCTATTCTGGATTGGACTGGGGTATCTTCCTCCCTCCCCCATTTTCAACTCTGTTTTGTATGTGTACTTTTAGTAAGTTACTCCAAACACTATCTTATTTGGAGCTATGAACTGTCCCGTCCTGTTAAATTTGAATAATCAATTAATATATGACTGACAAAATTTAAAGATACACACCTTCAAACGTTGGTCCATAAATTGACTCTCCACCATCTCCTTTTCCAGCTACTATATCTGAGAAATAACAATAAACATTAGAATTATGAGACTAAAAGAGAGGGTACAATAATGGCAAGAGAAATATGCTTTAAATTATGATTCTCCTTATACTAATGATTATATTAAATTACCTAATTATTCAATCTATATCAAGAAAATATTATTATAATTTTTTCACTTGTATCTTGTAAGCACTTTTACATTCAAAACCCTATTTTTTTCTAATAACTCTTGAAGGTAAGTTAAATTATAATGCCAAACTTTAAAATGATGAATATTAAATTATAACTGTGGTCACGAGTTTTTAAAATGTGCTCATATAACTTCTGTTTACTTTACAAGTTAGTGCATAGTCCATCATGCTTTTCAGAAAAATGGAAGGATTAAATTGAAAGTATGAAATAGGAGCAGTAAGATCCTTTTAGAACAAGAATAAAGATAGATGCTCTAAAAAGAATTAATGTTCAAGTTTTCATCTCTTGGAACCCTATAGTGGTAACTCATTTATCTAATACTTTGGAAATGAAGTTCCTTCGTAATCTAACGAGGTTTATTTTTTAAAAAAGGGTATTTATATGATCTGTTTTGCATTATTTTGCATATTTTGGCTTGGGCAATGCTCTTACTATAAAACTCCTTTATGCACAACTTATTTTTTAATCTATTTACAGCAAAAAGAGAGGCAAACTTAACTTGTAAAACTAAAAGTCTCCAAAGCCTGTCTTCGTACCTCCAGCCCCAGAATCTCTTTACTTCCTCAGATCTCTAGTCCATCCTCCTTGAACATAATATGAAATAAATATGTTTTGAAGGTCTGTGTCATTTTAATTCAGTATGAGTGATTTATCAATAATAAAAGTGTATGTGCTATTTTAAAGAAATTTGACGCAACAGCAAACATGTGAGAAGAATTTATACAGGACAGGGCACGTAGCATTTAAATCATACTATTCATAAAGCTGGTTCAGAAGTTAATTGATAAACCTTAAATCTCCAACCCTACTCCACTGATACTGCCCCCATGATTCATCCCAAAGTCCTTGGCAGCTCTTGGGAGCATAATGCAATGGCTGAAGGCTAAATCCAGGAATGGGGAAGTTGAGGGTTCCCTAACACCAATCCCTTCAGATCCTAAAGTTTGCTTTGCTCTGACAAACGTGCCAAAATGGTTCACCTCTCTTACTAATAAACACCAGTGACGCTCTTTCGTTCTGTCTATCCAAGATCCACCATTACTTTTACCTGTTGCTTTAGAGCTCTCAAGTGAATTTTTTTTATATTGACACCAATCAGTATTTAATATTTTCTGTGGCCATACCCAACCCCTTGAATTCAGCCTTTTATATCTAGCATTATTTCTATACTTCTGATAACAAATTCAGTAATACAGAATAGTGGTTAGAGTGAACTTGAAAGTCAGATGGTTTTGATTCAAATCTTGATGCTAGTGAGTTGCCTTTTCAAGCCTCTTTCCTTATCTGTATAGACATGGACAATGGTGAGTGCCTCCCAAGTTCTGAGGATTAAATGAAATCATGTAAGTAGAGCACTTAGTGCAATGCTTAGCAAAGTGTCATGCTCGTTCATTAGTGACTTATTATTGTGCAGCATCATGTGGGCTAGAGATAATGACATCATTTTCACCATCATTATAATCAGTATGGAGATTATGATGACAAAATGTATTAAGCTGTATCTCAAGAGATCTTTCTGGAGGCAGTAGGCCTTGTGGTAGCCACAGAGAGAGAATCCTATCAAAATGGCTTAATGACTTGATGTCTTCTTTAACTTAGCATTTAGAAATGAATAGAATGTATGTTTCTCATTTAACTATCCATTCATTCATTCGTTTGTTCATTCTTCAATATTTTTTTAAGTACCTACAACATGCCATGCACTGTTCTCAAACCTGGGGATATAATAGCGAATAAAATAGATGGAAAAAAAAAAAAACTCTGCCCTCAGAAACTTATTTTCTAGTGAAGAGAAACAGACCATAAACAAATTACCTAAATATATATAATAGTATGCCTAGTGGTGAAGAAAATAAAGAAGAAATAATAAAGCAAAGTAAGGAGATAGGAAAGTAGCAGGCAAGGGGGTAAGGAGAGGTATGTAGGGAGGAAGGTGGAAGTTTTAAACAGGATGATCAGGTAAGTCCTTGATGAGATGAACTCTGGGCAAAAATCAAAAACAGATCAGAGTCATGAAGTGAGGGAACAGCTGGAGGACTGGCTGGGTAGAGTGTGGCCCAGGCAAAAGAAACAACAAAAACCTCAAGGCACATATATGCTTGATGTGCTTAAGGAAAAGCAAGGCCAGTGTGTGGAGCAGAGTGAGTGAGGGAGATGTCTGAAGATGCAATGGGGCTGCGGGGGAGTAAAGACTGTAGGTACTATTAGTTTCAAAGTGCAAGCAATAACGCCTGGAAGCATCCCAACGCACAGCATGAAACCATATTTAGCTCCAAAATTCTACACACAGCCTGTGGGAATTTGACATCTGGAGGGAGAAGAATGTTCACTGAGCTTGGCACTTTCAGTATACCAAGTCACTGAATCCTTACCACATCCTGTGATATTATATCCCCATTTTATAATTAAGAAACTGATTCAGAGATACTAAGTGCCTTATCCAACATGGTACAGCTTATATGTATAAATCTGGATTTAAATCTAGTAATCAAAATTTTTTCCAAACTGTCCTTAACATTGCTGCCCCAAAGATCTATGTACTTTACTATCTGGAAATTTTACTTCAAATAAGCAAACAAATAACATGACTTATTTCCCCCAAATCTTGTTTTGGGGAGTGGGGGTGGGGAGGTCTAACCAAAACCAAAACAAAGAACATAGTATCTGGGAGCCCAGAACATAATAGTCAACACTGAACTGAGTACCAGGAGATCCTGACACTAGCCCCCTTGAGGACTGTTTTATACTAACAAAAAATTGAAAGCAATCTAAATGTTTACCAATAGGATATTAAATTGGTATAGCAATGTGATGAAAAATTAGGCAGACCCTAATAGTATATATATTAAGTGGAAAAATAATGTTAGATAACAGTATTGATGGTTTTTCTCACTTTGGAAAAACTGATGGAAAAATAGCTGATTTACATACAACATGCTTGGGTTAAATCTACACTTTTCTCATCAGTCTCAGAATGTTCCAGATTGTATAAAAATAATTAAATATTATTAATTTAAGCCCCTGTATATTTCATCAAGTTCAAGCAAATTTCCTTCTGCACTAAACAAATTATTTTAAATTGCTTCCTGATGGCTCCCTATGGAATATTTCCCAAAAGGCCTCTAAAATTAATTTTGTGTTGTTAATCAGACAGCTAGTCTGTATAAAGTGAAATAATTGGCTTGAAAAGAAAACAAAATAAAGACCAAAATGCTCTGGCTCTTACTTTTCAATTGTAACAATGTAACATCTTTGGTGAGAAAAAAGCTGTTTTCCATTTATTCTATTTCATATTCTTACCTTTAGTATGCTTCTTTTTAAAAGTATTATATTTTCTGGGCACTCTTATTTATTTAGATGACCATTTAAAACTACATTTTGATTTAAAAAATTATCTTACTTTCTTATGACTTTTTATTTTAAAATATTCCTGCTAACATAAGTTAGACTTGTTTAATAATTAGGAGATTTTTAAAAAGAATATGAATATCTTAATTCATCATTTGGCCATAAAAAATCCCTTAAATATATATAACATCTAACATTAACTATATTTAATTTTATATGCATTTTACAAAGGTAGATAAACAAAATTTGGATGTTCTGATTTGATTTTGTAATCAAGTTATATTTAAGATTTTAAACTCACCTCCTCCTTGTAGCCAACCATTCTGTACTAACCGATGAAAAATCGAACCTGCATAATGTAGCCTGACGCCACTTTGAGAAAACCCCGCTTTTCCTGTGCACAAGACCTGAAAATTTTTACACGTTTTGGGACATACATCACAGTATAGCTGAAAAATAAAGGTTAAAAATTTCAAGAATTTAGTATTTGACATTCTACAGTTAGACCCCACGCCTCCCAACTAATTAAAACAACAAAAAGCCTCTTACCTCAAAAATCAATTTTCCAATTGGATAAAAATCAATAGAAATATCCAAGAACACAAAATCATGCTATTAAAATTCAGGAGAAAAAGATGATACAGGTCAATGTCTCAGAAGAAAAAAACAATGTTTTCATTGATGTCAACATCATTAACACTAGAGAATGTTAACAGCAAAATTAAAAGAATGACTTACAGAAGTTTGTTTCATTTTATTATATTGTCTTTACAACCAAAATAACTTTTTAAAACCCTACAGTAGCAAAGGTCTGAGTAACACTAAACTGTCACCAGGACTGAGAACACATGGCCTAGATATCTACTACATTGCAAACTAGGTGTGGAAAGGAACATTAGTGAGTCCCTTGGGAAAAGAAGCAGACTGGGAATTCTTTTCTTTCCTGAGTAATTTTGGAAAAAGACCTAACATGAGTGCCATGGATCTGGTTACTGTGTATTCTGGATTTTCAGTCAGCTCAGATTAGCTAACCAAGGCCAGTCTTTCTGAGTGGGAAAATAAGGCCACTAAAACTATAGGAAGTGTGGTTCCAGGGAGAAGAGATGCTAAACTTTTGAATTATTTCAATCATATTCTCATGATCCTAGAGGCCCCCAGCTCTGGTTTTAACTGACGTCCTTTCTGGTAGGGACAACTAACATTTGTGACATCCTGTCTAGCCCCATAAAGAGACATCCAAAATGAAAACACTAGTCACCATCACAGTGGCATTCATTTGGGGAGCAGAGCACATCTAAGGAATATATAAAAACGCTGCCTGATTTAACAAGGTACATAATTTGCTCTGCTCTATTTCTTAAAAATTGAAGAAACATAAATGAAACCACTTTTAAGTGTACCACTATCATTAATTTTTTGTCATTCTAACCTTTTAAAAAATATATTAAAAGACTTAAATAATATTGTGTTATCTGGCATCCGGGAATGAACTATTACATCCATACTAATTATAACTAATTCATGCCTCTCAGCTTCTGTACTACATGGTTTTTGTTATATAAGAGTATTATAACTTTAGAATTAGAGGCATAATATAGTAAACTGCACAGGCTTAAAAGGAAAAAGAGAATATATTGGAAATCATGATTCCCTGTTCAATAATATCTTATATTTATGAGGCTGTCAAGAGTAAACTACTCTGAAAATTCTAATGAATAGAGCAAATTAATGCAACACAAGATAATATCACCTAGCAGCCAACCACACAAAAATTATCTAGCATATCAATCGAACCCAGAAGTAAACGAGTCCTTGAGTTTTACTCAATAAGAAAAATCTACCACCTGGGCAAAAAAAACAAGGATTTTCTCTAGAATCTAGGTCCTCTCTCCTCACTGACACTAATGAATTCAAGCTGTCATTATCTCTAGCCCATGTGACCGTAACAGGTTTCCGAATGGCTGCCCTGCCGCCAGGCTTTCCCACTCCAGCCTGTTTCTGCACAGCCCTAAAAGTTTTTCCAAAAAAGCAAAGAGGGTTATGTCATACTCTTTATGAAAAGTTCTGTTGGTTTGGCTTCCTACTAGATAAGATATAACTCCTTTGTTCAGAACAGACGGTGAGTTCAACTTTTCTTTAGTGTACCTGTTTGGGATTTTTAGCTACTTAACAGCTGAACACCTTTCTTATTTTGGGAACTCCCCAAAGGGTCCCACCATCTTCTTCAGAATCTAAAAGGGCCAGATTCTCCCTTTCCCTATCCTATGAGAGACGGGGTATAGGGATATGACCTTGGCTCCACTAGTTAGGTGCCCTTGCCTGGGGCCTTGGCTCTGCAGAGATTGTCAAAGACACAGGGAGAGTTGAGAAGTTATTCTTAGTCATGGTGGCAATTCCAACTTGTAGGGAGCCATTCTTATCAAGGCTCTCATACCTGAGATCTAGGCAACTTCGCCTTGGGACAGAATCTGCCTCGCCCTGTGCTGATAGGACAGACAGCATAAAGTCAGTTGCCCTGACATGCCCTGACTTGCCCTGGGCCCCTTGAGCCATTTGCTTAAACTAATCTGACCTTGCAGCCCCCTCCTCTCCGGAGACCCTTCTGCATTTTTGGGTCATATAAGGAAATGGAATGTTCTGCGGTTCAGATATCCAAGGCAACCGTGATTATGCAAATCCTCCCCTTTATATACTCTACCCCTACCTACAATAAACGAGGCTTGATCAGAACTTTGTCTTGCCTCCATTTCTTTGTGTCTCCTGTCCTACCTTCATCCTCCACAGGTTCCTCCTTGCCCCGCGTTGTTTTGCCCTGCGGGTCGGGGCACCAACTCAGGCCAGCAAGTACCTATAGCAGATCCTGGTATGACTGGGGCATCTCCTCTGGCTGCATTTTCCAACTGCCAGGCCTCTCTTGGTTCCTACCTGTTTTCCAAAGCGGGTTTCTCCAGCTTTCCTGTCAACTGTGAGTATACCATATACTTCTAGACTCCCATCCCTTTAGGAATTAACTGCTATGAACATTAAATTCCTCCCCACACCCCAGGGTTTCAAGCATTTTTCAAGTGCAGTTTATTCAACCAAACATTCACTGAGCACCTGTTTCAGATTCTGTTTCAGGCAGCGGTTAAAACAAGGATGAACAAGACAAGTCTTTGCTCTTGCACAACTCAAGATACTGGATCTTTCTGTGGCCCAGGTCATCAAGAGCATGAAGTGATTTTCAGTATGTGGTAGTTGTTGCTACATGGTTTCTGAGGAAGATTGCAAAGTACTTTTACCTACATCTATTGCCATCCCATCCTGATGTCTGCCTCTCTCTAAACCTCAAATTTCATGATTGTCCTCTGGCATCGGAAATCTTCCCAATGCCAGTTTGTCTAGTCCTGCTCTCACCAACTATGTATCATGTTTTAAAATGTCACCTCTCAAACTTTCCATTCTTTTAGTGTAGGAGCTCACACTGAGGTGTTAGAAAGTATTAACTAAAATAGTCCATAAAGGTAATGAGTGACAGGTTCAACCTTCTCTGATGGCGGGGAGGTCTCTTTATATTTTAAAATGAATAATAATGCATGTCAACTTCTAAGAGGATGTTTGGAGATGTTCTCCCCGTGCAGCCTGCCTGCTGTGAGATAAGCCTGCATTACTTACCACCAAGCCAAACCTTGCCATATTATAATCCTGTGCAACTGGATCATAAAGTCATTGAGAAATTAAAACCTGGTCTCCTACTCTTTTATATTCCCTACATTAGGATATATAATTAATGATGAATAAATATAAATGATCAAAGAAGCCACTGTTTTTCTTCAAAAATTGGTGTAACTTGCCTTGGTATCTTGTAAGAATTTAGTAGAATAATCCACAGCAAGCGCATCATAAAGTGCAATAGGTTTAAAATCAACTATATCCCACACCTTATGAGCCCATTTCTGAAGATCAAGTGCATCTCCCAGGAACTGATCATTAATAAAACACATGACATAGGAAGAATATTCCCAGACTTCATTCTTAAGTTCCTGTAAAGGAAAAGGACAAAAAAATAAAAAAAATTTAAAAACATAATGAAGAAAAAAAAATACTTGCTCAACCCACAAGCCAGAGCTTAGATTTAAGTCTAGGAACACATCTTTAAAAAATGTAATTTTTGCCATCTTTCAGAATTTGCTCTCAAATAAAATCTGATATTTTCAAGAATCTGGTATCACTGAAAGCAAAAACTGACCTAGAAGTAATCTTAACCATGGTACAATCATAGAAAATAGATAGCAATCTAGTAATAAAAATCCGTGTGTATATTATGTATGTTATATTAACTTGAAAACAAAAGGCAGTCTCTGACATTATTTCTGAAGCACATTTTATTGTGCATATATGTGGAAAGGTCAGGGGTTCCAAGTAAGACATGGTTTTCAATGGCCAAGGACAGAATGAATGAATGCTTTTTTGACGGAGGAAGTCAGGGATTTCCTGAAGGCCAGCGGAGATTTCCAGGCATGCTAGGGGCAGTGAGGAAAAGAACTCACCTATATCAGCACTTTCAAGTCTTAAGCCCTTCAAAATGAAATGCATTAGTGTTTTCATCCACACTGACAAATCAACTTCCTAAATTTTAGGGTGTGGCCACTGAGTAATGTGCCCTCCAAAGAGATCTGGTTTATTATTACTCAATGCCAGTCCCAGCAAAACCACAGATAGTTTGGGACAGCTGTTCTCCAATTTCAGCAGGCAATCAGAATTACAGATTCCTGAGCAGCACCCAAGTTTCTGATTCTGGAGTGGGGCCCAAGAATTTGCATTTCTAACATCATCTCAGGACATGCTGATGGTCTGGAGACAGCACTTAAGAGAAATGCTCCTTTTGAAAACAGTCTGCCTTCAGCTTGCCAACATCCTCCATGCCCAGCTCCTCTCTCAGGAGATTTCATATTCGGTTGCTCATTTCCCATGCTTTTATAAAAACCTGCTTCAAGGATGAGAATAAAGTGGTTCATGCCAAACTATATAAATCACTAACAGAGCCTATGGTCAATACTCCTCAGATTGTTTTAAAGAACACATTTTACAGGACACAAAACTTTGAAAAGGAGAGAAAAAGTTTAATTGTGGATATTTTAGTTCGCTTGGTGGGAGAACTGTAGTAGAGGTACATTTTATTCAGAGTCTAAAGACATAAATATTTTGTCTTTGTGTGTCTTCTGTACATGAGTAGACTCCTGACCTGACTCAAGAGAGCAGGCTGGACTCGATGGTTTCTGAGGCCTTCCAGCACTGTGATGTATGATGTCACCTTTTTTGGAGAGGAAAGAAAGGCATTTCAAAAGCCCTGAAGCCATTGCTCAGGAGTGCATTGCCCAGAACTAACCTCAAATGTGCTCAGAAGCATTACATATAACACATGACACAACACTTACACAGAAGGACAAAATACTGGCCTGAAAAGGAAGAAAAGGTTGAGGTAACAAGTATCCAGAAGACGAGGGTGAGAGAAGGAAGGAAGGAAGGATAAGGAATAAAGAAAGGGTGGAAAGTTGCAGCAATGATTACCTAGAAAGTATCATTCAGGTCCCATGAGAAAAGCAGGAGGAAGAAAACACAAAACATCACAAGGGTGGGAAATTGCAGAATGGAATCCACACCAATCTTTAAGAGTATAGTTGGCAATGAATTCAGAAAGGTAGCAGGATACAAAATTAATATTCAGAAGCCAGTGGTATTTTTATTTTATTTGTTTGTTTGTTTATTTTACCAGCATATTTTTTATTAGATGAAAGATACCTAGGGTTGGCTCAAAGGAAAGTGGTGACATTTGGTAAAAACACTCTTCCACAGAGGAGACAAGGCATTCCTGGCTGTGGGGATGGGTACTTATGATATCTAAGGTCAGGGTCTCCTGCTTAACTTTGATCACTCAGGAAGCTCTTTCCTTTGGTAAGTGGCATTTTTACACACCAATGGTGAACTTTCAGAAAGAGAAATTAAGAAAACAATTCCATTTACAATTGCATCGAAACAATAAAATATCTGGGAATCAAATTAACTAAGGAGGTAAAAGACCTGTTCTCAGAAAATTATAAGTCATTGAAAAAAGAAATTGAAGAAGATACAAATAAATGGAAGTATATACCGTGCTCATGAGTAGGAAGAATCAACATCATTATATCCAAAGCAATCTATAGATGCAATGCAATCTCTATCAAAATACTAATGGCATTTTTCAGAGAGCTAGAACAAATAATCTTAAAATTTATATGAAACTATAAAAGACTTTGAAGAGTCATGTCAATCTTGAGAAAGAAGAACAAAGTTGGAGGTATCATACTACCTGACATCAAACTATACTTCAGGGCTACAGTAATCAAAATAGCATGGTACTGGCATAAAAACAGATACATTGATCAAACTACATTGATCAGAATAGAGAGCCCACATATAAATCGACGACTATATGCTCACTTAATATATGACAAAGGAGGCAAGAATATACAGTGGGGTAAAGACAATCTCTTCAATAAATGGTGCTGGGAAAATTGGACAGATACATGCAAAAAAAAGAAAGAAACTGGACCACCCTCTTATGCCATATACAAAAACAGACTCAAGATGGATTAAAGATTTAAATATAAGACCTGAAATCATAAAACTTCTAGAAGAAAATATAGGCAGTAAACTCTCTGATATTGCTAACAGTAATTTCTTTCTGGATATATCTCCTTGGGCAAAAGAAAAAAGAAACAAAAGGGACCACATCAAACTAAAAAGGTTTTGTACATCAAAGGAAACCATTAACAAAACAAAAAAAACAACCAACTGATTGGGAGAAGATATTTGCTTATGACAAGAGGTTAAATTTAAAATATCTAAAGAACTCATGCAACTCAACAACAACAAAAAACAAACCATCCAATAAAAAAAATGGGCAGAAGATCTGAACAGTTATTTCTCCAAAGAGGAAATACAGATAGATGGCTAAAAGACATATGAAAAGATACTCAGTCACTAATCATCAGAGAAATGCAAATTAAAACTACAATGAGATTATCACCTCGCACCTGTCAGAATGGCTATCCAACATAAACCAAAGAAAAACAAGTATTAGTGAGGATGTGGAGAAAAGGGATTTCTCATACACCGTTGGTAGGATTGCAAATTGGTACAGCCACTATGGAAAATAGTCTGGAGTTTTCTCAAAAAATTAAAAATGGATATACCTTTTGACCCAGCAATTGCACTTCTGGGTATTTATCCAAAGAAAACAAAAACAATAATTTGTAAAGATCTATGCACCCCTATGTTGATGGCAGCACAATTTAAATTAGCCAAGGTATGGAAGCAACCTAAATGTCCATCAACAGACGACTGGATAAAGAAGTTATGGTTCATATAGACAATGGACTATTACTCAGCCATTAAAAAAAATGAAATCCTACCATCTGCAATGACATGGATGAACCTAGAGGTTATTATACTGCGTGAAATAAGTCAGAGAAAGATAAATACCATATGATTTGACTTACATGCAGAATCTAAGGAACAAAAAGAACAAACTAATCAAAAATAGACTCAAATACAGAAGACAATCTGGTGATGGCCAGAGAGAAGGGGGGCTGAGGGACTGGGAGAATGGGGTGAAGGGTTAAAGAAATACAAATTAGTAGTTGATAGATGGTCTCGAGGATGTGGAGCATGGCATAGGGAATGCAATTAGCATTAATGTAATGGCTAGGTGGAGAACCAGAGGAGAGAAAGAGCAATTAGTGGGATCGTTTTATAAACTATATAAATGCCTAACCAATGTACTGTATACTTGAAACTAATAATATAAAATTAAAAAAAGAAAAAAAAAGAAAAAGGAAAAACACACACACATACATACACACAAAAGAGAGTACAGTCAGAATATGTTAAGAGGAGCGGTGCAAACCCAAGCAAAAGATCATGGCTCTCCTGGAAGTGAAGATCGTGATGCTAGTGGACGATACAGTAGCTTTGGTGATAAAAATTAAGAAAACATTGTTTTATGTTAGGGTGACCAACTGTCCTGGTTTTCCCAGGCCTGTACCAGCTTTAGCCTTAAAATTTCTACATCCCATGAAACCCATCAGTCCCAGGCAAAGAAGGACCACTGGTCACCCCTGTTGTAAGGATTACAGTTAATATATAAAGAAGCTATTAAGACAGTGTCTGGCATATCATAAGCACTATATGTAAATGTTTGCTATGGTTCTATTTGAATTCCAATGAAAATGTATTATGGCTAAGAAAATGGTACAAGACTTAATAGCATTCTTGACTTAGTCTTGCACTAGTCATGTGATTGGAGAGTGACATGGTCTGAGGTAAAATAACACTACCTGATAATCACAGGATCACAGGACCTCCTTGTGCAACCTGGGACAGAACCACCAAAAGCGCTCTGCTCAGGGGAAATGGGATTTCACTGGGGAGATAAGGTGGGGCAGGGAAACCAGGGCTGGGACTCTCTACAGGACTGGGCCGGGGGTGACAAGCAGGAGGCATACCCCACTGCAGCCTCCCTCCCAATATGAGATATTGCTGAGCCAGGATGTCACCTTAAAATCCTTCATATCACATGCTCCAGGCAGCACTACCAACTGATCAGGTTTGATACTCAAGAGAACCTATCTGCCATCCCTGGACAAGCTCTGCTAGCCCTGGGGCCTGGGGTTCTCCAAGGGTATTGTTAGGTGGGAGATGAAGAGAAAGATGCTTCAATTAGGACAAGGCTACCCTGTGGGAACTTGGTGCCTGTCGTCACATCCCCCCAGGCAACAGCCCAACACAAGCCCCCAACTATATCTGTGTATACCACCAAAGTGTTTCAGAGTTAGAGCCAAGAAGAGCGCCAGGCCATCGTAACCTAAGTGCCGGGGTGTCAAAGGAAGTGTTAGTAAGTGATATGCAGGGAAAGAGGGCAATCATCAGCAGGGGTAAATAGCAGCATTGAGAGGTAAAACTTACTTTTATCATATGCCTTCCAAAAGAAAATCCTGTAAATGTTATGCTTTCTCTTAAAATCAGCCTGGTAAAATGATTGAAATAATTTAGGAAAAGTGCATAAGTTAGAGAAATAAAGTCTAGTTGCACTAAAATTACTATTTCAGTTTTTCCAAAACAATGCATAGATAAATAATTCAGACAAAACTTTGTTCATTTCCCACACCCCAAATATCCTTTACCCTTTTTTTCTCCTGTAGATATTGATACCATGCAAATTCTTGAAGAGGAACTATTATAGGATCTTCAAATTTGGATGGAAAATTGTTCTTCAAGCACTAGGTTTCAAAACAGAATAATTATTTTAGAATAAGTTCTTTTTTTAAAGTAGAAATCATTTCCGTCAATTTTTATGGGATCTCCAGGAAGTTTTATACAACAAACACCCAGGCCACATAGTTTGGCTTAGATGTCTACTCCTAGAGGTCCCTATGTTCACCTCCATTAAGTCACCCCTTAGTCTTAACTGGGGATCTGGCTTGTCTCTCACCTGTAGAGAGAATAAGCTCCTTGAAGACATAGACTATGTCTTAGTTTTCCTATATTCCCACTGGCTTCAATATCTGGCATATAGACCATTCACACATAGCAACTGAATAAACAAATGAATAAATTCATGAGTTTATGCCAATAGTTTGTGATTTGCCATGTTCTTTTAGTATCATTTTTTCTCTTAATTAAACTCTTATTAAATCTCAGTAGATTAATGGGTACTTTTAATTAAAATAAATAAATGTTATTGCTTAATTCACTGATATATGGAGAATGACCAAAAGGCTATTGTCATGGTTATACCTTGAGAAAAAGATAAGTAAATTCTAAATATGGTTAGGTTTAGATATTCAGCATGTTTTGTTTTACCATATCGTTTTGTCTATATGAATCAGAGAAAATTCTCACTGTTTCACAATCCCTATCAAAAAAGAAAAAGAAAGTTTTGGTTCCTAATGTTACACTTTGCCTCCTCCTAAAGCAAGAAAAGGTAGCTGAGGCAACAATTAGGTGTCTCACTTTTCTGAGTGGGTCAGAGGGGTAGATGGGCCAATAGGGAAAAGTGACAGCTGGCACTCCTGCTGTGATCTAAGAGGACACTGGTGTGGCATGCTTCACCAGTGGTAGATATTTCAAGGGGGAGAAAACCAGAATGTGAATGTATCTTGTCCCCTGGGACCAGGGATATCAGAAGAGGACAACAGCAATCTAGCCATCTTTGTCTTAGGCTACTGTCCCTAATAAACACATGATGTATGCTTTTTTTCCTCAATTCCAGTGTCTGTGTTCAGTCTGAGGCACTTATGCTGGATAACTGTTTCTGAGGGACCCCCTGGAAAAACTAATAAAACCAACAGTTTTCAAATTAAGCATAATCATACTTTCTTCATAAATTTAGTATTTGTTTAGAATGGACTACAACTAAATTTGGATATATGTAATACTCTTTACAAAACTAAATTTTGTCAGTTAATTATGCATCTGGGATTGCTCACAAATAATCATGTTGGAAATATTTTCAAGGATTTATTAAGCAGAGCTAACTAAATATATAGTTTTCATATTCAAATAGAGCTACAGTAGGCAGAAGATTAAGGGAAAATTTTCATTAATCATATAATTAAGGCATTGTTTTCTTGACTTAGTGTCCTCTACAACAGGAGTTGGCAAACTGTGGCCAGTGGGCCAATCTGACCCACTGCCTGATTTTGTAAGACTTGAGCGCTAACAATAATTTTAGGTTCTTAAATAGTTTAAAAAGATCAAAAGAATCATATATCATGTCATGTGAAATTATAATTTTCAAATTTATAATAATCAAATTTCAGTGTCCATAATATGATTTTATTGGAAAACCACTACCCATTTACATATGGTCTATGGCCGCTTTTGCACCATAAGGACAGAGTTAGGTAGTGGTAACTGAGAGCCTATGGCTCCAAAAGCCTAATTAATAACTGGACTTTACAGAAAAAAATTGTCAACATCTCTACGGTGTGGAGTAGGCAAAGAAAGCATGTGCCTTCAGAAAAGGAGGTAAGAAAAAACAAGATAAAAAAAACCCCTCAAACACATTAAAAATAATTTAGGCCATAAAATTATGCTGAACCCATCAGCCAGCTAACACAGCACTCAATTTTTAATTATTTTGATTATCCACATATTGTTTTCAGACTTCTGATCACTTATTCTCTTCATCTTGATGTAAACTTTACCTAGATCACAGATTAGTTACTATTTCATGACTTGATATAATTACTTTTAACTCTGTGGACTTGGAGCAGACAAGGTATGAATTGAAGATTTCTTCTATTTGGGAACATTTTGTGTCAAGTATCCAGCTGGGTACTTTGAGAGAGATAAACATGAATAAGGTATTTTCCTGGAGTCTAGCGGGGTTGTGAAGGACAGAAATTTGCATAACCTTAGAGCAGCATTTCTGGAGCAAACCCCAAAGACACGCTAAATTCTATATTTCAACATTTCACACGTTTCTACATTTCCCCTGCATGTGCGTTATAGGTGTGCTGCAACGTTAGTGATCTGAGCACATTCTTCCAATTGAAGTGTTTTTCCTTTTTTAAAAAAAATCTTTCTGCGAGTTTACAAAGAAATGTCTATATTTCCAAAGCACTTGATGGTCATTTAAGAAATCCTCTTAAGCACTTAATACGCTTGGAATGCAGTGACTACTGTAGAAAATTAAAAAAAAAAAAAAACCCTCCCGAATGAATAGTTTTAAAAAATCATTTGGAGTGGGAGTTTGTAAAAAGTCCACTAGTTATACGGTGGCACTTTTTCCTAAACATCTTTTTCGTTCATTCTTAAAATTTATAATTTCAGTTAAAAATCAATGTGAAATAAAATGTGTGGATATGTAGAGAGGTGGAATTACCTTTATTCCCGACAAGGTTCTGAACGCTTCCTTCGCTCGGATCCCCCCTTTAAAACTAGCCCTTCTCGAAGTGGAATGCCCGCTCTCCCGGACCCGCCCGCCCTTTGTCCCTACAAGCTCGGATCCAACCAGACAGACCTCGTGCCACCAGGAGGCGCGAGACCGGGAAGCAGAAAGGGCTGCCCGCACTGGTTTCTTCGTGGTTACCTCAGCTGTGCTCTTCGCTATCTGAAAGGTGTTGCTTTTGAAGAGCCCCACCACCTTCACCTGCAGCAGCTGCTGGGGCGGTGACTGAAAGGCGCACGGGACCGGCCTCGACCTGCAAGGCTGTGCGCTCGCCATGGCAGCGCTCCACCACTACTCCGAGCACAAACACGGCGTGTCGCCCGGGCAACCGCGCGACCCCGCCCCCGCCGCTTTCCGGGAGGAGGGAGACGGGGGGGCGGGGTGAGGGGCGGGCGGGGACGGCCGGGCCTTTACGCCTGTTGCTGGTGAGCCTGGCGGGAGCTGGAGGAGAAAGTGGACGCGGGTCCGCAGGCGGCAGCGGTCAGGGACGAGCTTCAGGGCAGAGGAACGGGGAGCCCCACGCCCCGCGTGCTTCAGCCCTGCTCGCCGTCTGTCCGAGCCCGCTCCCAGGCGGCCCTCGCCTCCCGTCAGCTCCCGGATTTCGCCGCAGACAGCCTTTCCGGCTTGGTGGGCAGCCAGTTGGGACCAGCAGGCCGGTTGCCTGGGTAACGCGGGAGTCGGTCCCGGCCTGCGCGCCTCAGCCCTGGGCCTGAGCTGCGCGGGCTTGGGGGCCACGGCCTTCCGGGGAGCGTGGGGGCGGGGCCGACCACCTGTGCGCGCCGCCCCGGGAGGGGCCGCCGTCAGCCTGCGCCCATCCCGGCCACCGTGGTCCCTGGGACGGCTGAGCAGTCCCGATTCCGGAGCGCCCCTGCTATGAAACCCAACTTCTCCCTGCGACTGAGGGTTTTTAACCTCAACTGCTGGTGAGTGAGCTCGTGGAGTGCACAGTACCTTTCGCACCCACACAGGCATTCGCTTCTTAACATCCGGGCCACTGCTTTTCCGTGTCCTACAATCTCAGGGCTTGGGAGGAACCTGCACCTCCAAGGCTCACACCAGTTCCAGTGGTGTCCGGAGGGTTAAGAACCCCAGCACTCACCTCTTCGTCCCTTCTGTTCCCAGGGGCATTCCCTACCTGAGCAAGCACCGAGCCGACCGCATGAAGCGCTTGGGGGACTTTCTAAACGTGGAGACCTTCGACCTTGCCCTGCTGGAGGAGGTGGGCTGAATGAAACTGATTTGGAACCTTTGGAGGAGGGGCGGCTGGGGTGCAGGAGACTTTTCCTTTGGGAGAAGGGTCAGGCAGGCAGCCTCACCCCTTCTCCCAGGTGTGGAGTGAGCAAGACTTCCAGTACCTGAGACAGAAGCTGTTACCCAGCTACCCAGCAGCACACTATTTCAGGAGGTGAGAATCCTACTGGCCTGGAAACCTGTCTCAGACCTGGAGGCTCTTGGCCCTGTCAGCCCTTCCCTTTCCAGCCTGTACCCTCGGCTCTCTCCCAGCATGCTTTCCTCTGGATGTGGGAGCAAGAGAGGGTGGAGCCAAGAAGATCCTAGCTCTTCAGCCTTGTCACCATCCCACAAAGGCTGTTGCTTTTTAGCTGTGTCCTGGTCCCAGCAGCAGAGAGAAAAAAGTAGCTAATGAGTTCTGGGAAACAAGAAGGGTAGAGAACTGGGGCTTTCTCTTCCTGCTCAGGCTATCAGTTGGAACTTGTCTTTCAGCGGCATCATTGGCAGTGGCCTCTGTGTCTTCTCCAAACACCCAATACAGGAATTCACCCAGCATGTCTACACCCTCAATGGCTACCCCTACATGGTAAGCCTGACCTCTGACCTCTTCCACCTCCCTTCCCCACCCCACCTCCACTAACACAGTAAAGGAGGCAGCCTTACTAGGGTTGCAGAGGATGGACAGAAAGAGTAGCAGTTCCTGAGTTCCTGTCCCCTCCTAACTGCAGGTCCATCATGGTGACTGGTTCTCCGGGAAGGCAGTGGGGCTGCTGGTGTTCCATATAAGTGGACTGGTGCTCAATGCCTATGTGACCCATGTGAGTGTAGCTAACAGTGCTTAGGCTGGTTTTGCTTAAGGGGACAGGCCAGGGCCCAGTCCTGGGAGGGAGAGATGGGACTCCTTTAGCTGGGCTGCCTGGGGGTGAGGTGTTGAGCAGCAGGATCTCTTAAGGTCAGTAGGCAAGCTTCACCCATTTTTCATCAAGCATCATGCTGAGTGACATATGTAAGCTTGGCTTAGACCTGTCCCTGGGCCCTTCATTCTCATCTGCTCTAATTTCATCTATCTTGCTCAGCTCCATGCCGAGTACAATCGACAGAAGGATATCTACCTAGCACATCGTGTGGCCCAAGCCTGGGAACTGGCCCATTTCATCCAGTGTGTGAGCCTGGGATTGACTAGGGATGTGGGATGGTGTCCAGGGATTGAGGGGTTGCCAAGGCCCCACTTATGGGGGCAGAGCCGGCAAGGGAAGACTTCTTGCCTCATTAACTTGGTTCCCCCAGCCATACATCTAAGAAGGCCGACGTGGTTCTATTGTGTGGGGACCTCAACTTGCACCCGAAGGACCTGGGCTTCCGCTTGCTGAAGGAGTGGACAGGGCTGCATGATGCCTACCTTGAGACCCAGGACTTCAAGGTGAGGACCTGACTGTTTCCCCACCGGCACCCCCAGTTTCCGCTCTCCTTCCTCTACATTCTAGCACAACTATTCACCCAGGGCTCTGAAGAAGGCTGTACAATGGTACCCGAGAACTGCTATGTCAACCAGCAGGAGCTGGAGTCATTTCCCTGTGGCATCCGCATCGACTATGTGCTTTATAAGGTCAGGCCTCTTCCCGCAACATGCCTCTACTCACTGTGTCTCTTTCTCACCAGCCTGTGCTGACCCTTTGTCCAGCTAGACTAATCTTATATCACTGATTAGAGAATGGGATAGCCAGGAACTGGTTCTCTGGGATAAGTTTCTCTTTGGCCCTTACTTTTCCTAGGCAGTTTCTGGGTTCTACATCTCCTGTAAGACTCTCAAAACTACGACAGGCCATGACCCTCACAGTGGCACCCCTCTCTCTGATCATGAGGCCCTGATGGCTACTCTTTGTGTGAGACACAGCCCACCCCAGCACAACCCTAGCCCTACCCATGGTAAGTCACCCCTACCCTTTCCCTTGTCCTTCATTACTACAAGCTAATCCTTCCACTCTGACTCTCCTGCCTCACTCCCCTGCCTTGTTCTAGGACCAGTAGAGAGGTCACCATTGATCAGTGTGCTGAGGGAGGCCTGTACAGAGCTGGACCTGGGTGTGGCTGAAGCTCGTTGGTGGGCCACCTTTGCTAGCTACGTGATTGGTCTAGGGCTGCTTTTCCTGGCAGTGCTGAGTGCTCTGGTGGCTGAAGGAGGCATCAGGGAAGTTGCCATACTGCTCTGGACCCTCAGTATAGGACTGGTGCTAGGAGTGGGTGCAGTCTACCTCTTTCACTTGCAGGAGGCCAAGGGCTTATGTAGGGCCCGGGCTGAGCTCCAACATGTGATGGAAAGAGCAGGAGAGGCCCAGAACCTGGGCCCAGAGTTTGGGCCAGCCCTGGAACATCAGGAGGGGGACAGGGCTGAAGACCAATAAAGCTTGACACTTGTGGCTCTGCTTTTTTCTTTGTAGAGGCAGTGATTAGGATCAAAGGTTGTGTGTGATTAGTACAATGTAGACCTTCAGGCTCCTATACATCTTCTGCCCTTCCTGCATACTCCCCACCTTCCACTTGTAGATAGCCTAAGCTCTATTTATAGAAAACACATTTTTATTGTAAACAGTGAAGCCTTGGTCCAGGCAGCCCATATGAGCATGGTGGCACTGTCCTGGGTTAAGGTGGTCTTGTAGGGAAGAAGGCAAGCAGCCCACTCTCTTCTAGCCCTGGACCCCTGGCCCTGAAGCCAGCTCACTGAGCCTGCGCTCCTCCTGAAAGCGGATAAGGGCATCTCTCTGGTTTACCACATCCAACAGCTTCCTCAGGATCTGGTCTTCTGCCTGCTGATCTGCAACTGTTTTTAGAATTTCTGAAGGGAGGAGATGAAGTTTAGAGAATAGAGATCTGGGAGACAGGAGAGGCACAGCCTAATCCTGGCCTATGTGACTTCTGTAACCCAACTCTTGTTTCCTGTCTATGAAATTAGATTTGTCAATACCAGTGGTTTTCTAGCATTGTTTCATAGCAGCACTATTTTAAAAGGATATTCTACATGAAGGCCCAAATGTGCAGCTCTGATTGAACTAAAGGCAGAGTAGGGGCTTGGAGCCCAATCCTCTGGCTTCCTACTGAATTGCCTCAGAGGCACTTTGAGTAGAGGACTGTGTTGCTTGGTTGGTATCTGAAATCACAAAACTCATGCAAATCCCAGCCCCATGATTTCTGCCTCTCCCTACATCTGCATACCTTCCCTGTTCATGTAGCCTCGTAGCTCCTGGTCCAGCTGCAACTGTTTCTCCTCTAGGTTCAGCTCCTGTACCCTGTGGAGGGCAGGGATAGAAGAGGCACAGCTGTCCAGGGTGCCCAAGGACCCAGCTGGGGCCTGGCTCACAAGCCTCTATCACCTCCCCATGCCCCTTACGTGATCATGAGTTCAGCCTCCTCAGCCACTAGGCTGTTTTTCTTCTGAACAAGCTGTAATAGCTGTCCTAGCCACAGTGCCTTTTGCTGTTCTGGGGAACCTGATAAGAAAGAATAAGGGTAACAGGGTGGTCAGGCGGTCTCCATCCAGGGTCATAGGAGTCCTGAGCCTGAGGAGTAGAACATACTATGGCCCAGAGCCTGGTGGTTTGAGGAACTGCTGGTGGCTGAACACAGTTGTAAGAGGCAGAGGGGTGTCCCTCCCCTGTCCTCACTCACTGCTCTGGTTCCTCAAGGCCAGCTCCAGCTTCTTGCCCTCGGCCTCCAGCTCCCTCAGAGCCACCTCAATCTCATTTAGTCGCCGCTGGATGGCCTGAGGGGTACAAGACAAGAGGCCCAGGAGTCTGGACTGCTCAAGAATGGAGCACTGGAGGAGCTCTAACCCCATCAGAACTTCTGGGAACCCCTAGGGCTCACCTGGGCCTTGCAGAACCTCTTCATCTCCTCCTCCTTGGCACGGCGCAGCAGAGTCCGCCGCCATGTTGGGTACTTGTCCATGGTGCCTGAGTTCTTGGCGAAGGTCAGCAGAGCCTGTGGCAGGGTCAGACCAGTCAGGCATATGGCCTAGCCTCCTGGTAGATAGGGGTTGGGGAAGCTTTGTTTGGAAGGGGCCAAAAAATACCTGGGCTTGAAGTGGGGCAAGTTCTGATAGGAAAGATGGAGGCTTAGAGATAAGAAAGACTGGGTGAGAAGATCTTCCAAGAGTAGGGCTCAGAGGAGGGAGTGAGCTGTAGGTTTCTACTATGGAAGGGGATGGGGTAGATTTGGTGGATGTGTGCTGGTTTCGACAGAAGAAGTGGCCAGGTTCCTTTCACTCACCTGTTCCATATCTGAGTCCAAAGCCACATCTTCCTCTTCTTCTTCTTCCTCTTCACTGGTCGGGGGACTCCCTTCTTCCTTCTCCATGGCCATAAGAACTGGGCAGAGGAAAAGTAGACATGGCCCAAGATCCCCACAACCTTCTTTCCATTCCTGGGCATTCCCCTTCAGTAACCTCAGTATTACCCACTCCATCCTCACCCTGGGTCCAAAGAGCACTTACCTTGAGGGCTCTGAACTGGCACTCCCCATCCCACAAAGCTGCCCTCCAGGGCCTGGCGTGCCAAGGCAGAGCAGCTGCGGGGGGGCTTGGGTGGAGGCTCCATTTCTGGGTCAGGGGTCAGATTAAGGGAGGACAACCGCTGACGTTCTGGGCTGGAGAGGCGGATCAGCCGACGGGTGGGCTGGCTGGGGCTTGGGACAGGAATGTCCCCCTCCTGGGAGGCCATGGGAGTCGAGGGGCTCGATGGCATGTTATTCTCACCCAGTGTAGGGAGGTCCTAGAAAAGCCACCATGTGGTCTTGTCAGTGACCTGCCCAGTGTGGGGTTGAGGCTGCTCCTTTAATAGATGTGGGCCCTGGAATTCATTCACTTACACTGTTTTACTGGACAGTGTAAGGCTGTGTTCTAGATACTTGGGCTACAACAATAAATGAAATTAAGACAGAAATCTCTGTCTTCGTGGAGCTTACATTCTAATACAGGAGAATATTCACTTAACCTTGACAAACTCCTCCAGGCTAAGAGAGACCCCTTTCCTCATTTCCACCCCAACACACATATTCACAGCTTCTACCTGACCCTCAGGGCCTCTGTCACTGCCATCCTCTTTGTGGACTGGCTGGGGCAGGTGCTGGAGGCAGTAGAAATGTCCTGGGAAGGGTAGAAAGTGGGTAGAAACATCATGTGTTGGCAGCCCAATGCCTGGAGACTCAGTATATTAGAGGAGGTGGTGGTGACAGGACTCTGAATTTGTAGATGAATTTCTACTAGCCTCCACAGAACCCCACATTTGGGGTTTTGGAAGAGACAGAGATGATCTAAGCTCAGAGTATTAAAGTACCATCGTGAGCCTGTTTCCACCTCATGCACAGCAGTCTAGTTCCCCCCCACACCTTCAAACTCCTTAGCTCCAAGCAGGGCCGGGTCCGGCCCAGAGTCCCTTTGGAGCCCTTTAGGACCTACTCACCATCTCCTGAGTGCTGCCCGTAGCCACCTGGCCACAACGTGGCCTCACAGATATGGCAGCGGAAGCAGCTCCGGTGATAGAAATGACCGTCAGCACAGAGGCGTTCCAGGATATAAAGGTGTTCCCCACAAAGTGCACATAGGTCCCCGGCACCAACCTGCACCAATCCCCAGGCCACAGGGTCAGCTAGAGTCAAGGCCAGCTGCAAAGTTCTTCACTATCCCCGAAATTCCCCCTTCCTTCCCTCTCCAAGTCTCTGCCTACAGACAGGGCCCCCATTCTCACCTCCTGGTTTTGAAATGGGGGTGTCAAGGGCACACCAGGCTCTGAGACAGGTGGCTCTTCGGTATTTGGGGTCTCAGCCTCTACCTAAGAAGGTTAAGTGCTCAGGCCAGGAGGTAGAAAAGATCAGCTGGGGAGTAGATATGTACAGATGAATAGAAAGGGCTGGAAGAGAGCCTGGACGGGGGAAGAAGGGTACAGAACTGGACCTGGAGTGGGGAGCAAGACCTGGGGAAGGGGGCAGAACATGGGGCAGGCATTTACCTCCAGGCGTGGCTTCTTGCCACCTGCATCCTGCCCATTTTCCTGTAACAAGTCCTACACTCAGCATGGGTCTCTGAGTCCCCAGTCCCCCACATCCCCCATTCTCAATGTCCTTCCCGTCACCCCAGGGACCCCCCACTAGGAACCCACTGCTCAGCCCCAACCCTGCCCAGACTCCACCTGGGCCCGGGTCCGTTGCAGGGTCCTCTGTAGTTTGCCAAGGAATAGTACAGCACTGGAGGTTCCTGGAGAGCCTTGGCTGACAGGACCTGCAGGGAGAATTGGGGTGTCAGAGTAGATACTGTGCCTCTGGAATAGACAACTAAACTCTGCCCCAAAAGGACACCTCTCCCAGCTGTCCCTCAGGGTACCCTCCTCCCTCGTTCTGTCTGTCTGTCTCTCACTCACTCACTCACTCTCACTCACACACCACTTTACCACCACTACCCTCTAGGTCACCTGGGTTATGGGGTATGCTCTTGAAGGCACTGTGGAAGTGGCTGAGGTAGGCAATGAGCCCCAGTGGGTCACTTCCTGCCACAACTGCCTGTGCAGACAACACAGGTGTGATGCCAAGTTCATGCTCTGCCATCTTCAGTGCCCAAGCAGTTGCTTCCAGAGCCCCCATCCCCTGCAGCTCTGAGGGTTCCCTGCAGGGTATCAGGAAAGAAGCCAATGGGAGACTAGAATTTGACCCCATCAAAGGGGGAGAGGGTGGTAGAGAGCAGTAGCGGAGAAACAGTGGGAAAGGCTGGGGAAGTGCAAAGGGAGGAGAGGGCATGAAGAGTTTTTATATCCTATGCTAACCAACCCCCCACCATCACCACCCAATGACAACCTTCTGCCCTTGGGGGTGTGGGTCTCTACCACTGACAAAGTTGTCCCTATTAAATGCATTTGCTTCTTAACAAGATTTGAAGGCAGAGTGAGGCAGGAATACTATATCTTAGGAGGTGAAATGACTTGGTGTCAATAGGACTCAACTGCTAATTCCTACATAGTGGCCTCCCCACCATTCCATTGCCTGAAGCAAAGGGATGGACAGAGGTAGGAAAGAGAGGTGATGGTCTTCCAGGGACCCCTGAGCCTAATTTGAAACTCACAGTAGGCCAGGCTGCAGCCGGTTCACCAGGGCACACAGGGCCCGCCCATCAGCCCATGAGGAGGAAAGATTGGTGACATAAACACCAGGATATCCAGCTGTCTGCTCCTGACACCAGCGTAGTAGCTCCTCCTGGGTGCACACCGATCCTGGGAAAGGAGGTTATGCTGTGCCTAAGCCCCCTGGCTCACAGAGAGCCCAGTTGCTGGGTGTGGGGTCAGTATGGGAGGTGGAAGCAGGGCCCCACCCCTACTGGGGCACCAACCTCTTACAGCAGTAATTCCTTGATCCTTATTTTCTCATCTTAAAAAAACTTTTTTTTGGAATAAATGGAGTGAAAAAAGTGAAATTACTGCTAGCCACATAGAGGGCAGCAGACAAGGAAGACCCAGAAGCTCAAGAAAAGGCAGGTTTGGAGTCTACCAGCCCAGAAGGGGTCAGGCAGAACAGCTGAGAACAGGGCAGCATGGCTGCCATTTAACTGCTATGGATGCACTGGTGGTTGAAATACTGAAATACTTCCACACAGATTGGCAAATGGCTGCTGCTGAGTGCTCCGCTGCCCCTCCACTCCCTGGATGCTCCAAACATCCCTACCATCCAATAGTGTGCTCCAAGCACCCTGCTCCCATCCTGAGGCTGCAGCTGTTCTATTACTTGGTGCTTGTACCTCACTGATTGGTAAATATTTTGGATATGGCCCTGAAGAAAGGCCTACTTACTGGTGGCCAGCTTTCCTGAGTCTGTCTTGTCGCTCTTGTGCACTGGCTCCTTAGCCACCACTTCATACAGGTCTCGTACCTAAGAGAGCCCATTTCAGGTCTTGAAGCAAGCTGACCGCATAACCCCATAGTCCATGGGGAAGGGGCCAGCCTTGGGTAGGGCTCACCCGGAGGCACAGTAACTAGGCGGGTCTGGAGAGGCCTAACCTGGAGAAGGGCGGCTAATTATGGAAGGCTGGTGGAGGTGTCATGGGGTTCTGACCTGATTGGGGGACACAGCCTGGAGGTTCAGGTTGGAGTAGCGGGTGGCTGGATCCAGCCCATACTGGGCCACATTGCGGTGCATGTTTTCCGGTGATGTCTGTGACAGGAGTTGGTACAGGCTCTCACTGGGGGAGACGGGGGGTGGCGGGGTGTGAGGATGAAGGTGGGCAGGGACATAAGTCAGAGTGTACCCATCAGCACTCACCCCTCAAGAACTTCCTGGTCTTTCTTTTATTCTCTTGTCCATGACCCCATCTATTTACCCAGCACCTCCCACCCTCTACCTGCCCCTTGTCCTATATCCAGCCATGCCCCACTTGACCCCCATAACTAACTCAGGCCTCACCGTTCTGCCAGTACTTCTAGGGGCCCAGTGCCCTCTGCCCATCGCTTCACCATCCAGGCGCCATCAAAGGCTGCCAAGAAGCCTCTGGCCACTCCAGTGCCCAGGGGCCAGAAGGGCTGCAGGGTCAAAAGAGTAGGAAATAGCTTAGTGAGAGTCCAATAGGAGTGTCCAAGCCCAGATGCCCCCAAGGTCATAGCAGAGGGGGTCCTTCGGCATACCAGGTAGGTATGCTCTTCCCTATAACATGCAAAACCCTTTTCTCCCCTCCTTCCCAACCATGGAACCCCTGTACTTCCTTATAAGGAGTCCTGTTTCTTGAAGCACCAGAGAGCCCCTTGCCCTCCCCCAATCAGAGAATCCTGATCCCACTCCCTCACCTCCACCAGGCAGTCTCCCACCAGCCCCAGCAGCAGACGGGCACCATTCTTCTCCTGCACACGGGCAGAGCTCTCGGCCCGCATCATGCTTGTGAAGTCAAAAGCAGAGACGTCAGGCCGCCCATGGGCATCCTGAGCAAATTCCAGCTTCCCGAGCTTGCCGTGGGTGGCAAAGTCAGCGGCTGCCCGGGCAAAGTCCTGCAGAGCCTCGGGTACCACGTTGGCACTGCTCAGCAGCCGGTCAGTCTCCGGCCAGTCCTACACGGCCAACAAATCAGAACCAGCAGCATCAATTGAGTAGTCCCTTTTCTTTGGATGTAGAAGGTGAACATATTAAGGCCCCAAGAAGGGGCTTCCCCAGACTACAAAGCAGCTGAAGGCTGAGATGGGCCTAGAATTTGAATGTCTTGCTTCTCAAGCTCAAGCCCCTTCCTCAGCGCTCACCTTGCTGGGGGTCCTAAGCCCCACACTGCCCCCAAGGCCCAGAACCATTATGTTATCATACACTTGCTTTGGACAAGTCACTGAACTTCTCAGAGCTTTAGGTTCCTCACTGTTTAGAGATAACACCTCTAACTTCTCAAGGTACTCAAGGGAACTAGGTGAGAAAATGCACATAAAGCTCTCAAGACAGGACCTACCACAGAGTAGATGTTCAATTAGTTCACTCAGCATACACACAACAGATACCATTCTAGGCATTGGGAATAATCAGCCAGCAAAAGAGACAAAACCCCTGCCCTCATGGAGTTTACATTTGTAGTCCTGTGGCTGGTGTAAGGTTTTTAGCCCAGACTATGATTCAAGTTGCCATGTAAATCTCAAGGGAGCAGAGCTGGTTGAGGTGGAAGAAAAGTCAGGGCACACCCGGGGCTGGGTAGGTGTTACAAACTGTGTCCAGGCCTGGCCTCCACCTCCCAGGGCCAGCTGCCCAGGCCCTCCCTGCATGGGCCTGGCCTCACCTGACGCAGCACCCCCAGCCGCAGCAGGCACTGCTTCTTGGCTGTCATCACAAAGTAGTGGGTGTCGTCCTTGTAGTACACAATGTTTTCCAGATCAATGCCTGGGGGACAGGGCAAGGGACAGGAGATGTGTCTCCTCACTATGTGTCACCTCTCCAAACACCCTAGTCATGCTTAACCTCCGATAGCTGGGGTCACAGCTTAGACTACGTTGGGTGTCCCACACACACAGGAGCCCATGAATTCTGATGGCACAATGGACCATCTGTCCCAGACCCAGGAGTTCTGAGGACATAGAACAAAGAAATTGGGTGGAATAGCAGCTGGAAGACTTACTCCAACCACATGGTCACATGCTAATGGACAACAGACTGGCTTCTCAAACTAAGGTGTGTACACCCCAGGGGGCGTGGCAGTTTGAAGCCAAAGTAAACATAGAGCAGCTTCTTGAAGTAAAACTTTCACTTTGAATTTATGTCATTTCTATATTAAAGCATATATGAAGAAGCACAAAGTAAAATATCATGCCTTTTGTGAGAGATTTTTAAGACTTGTCATGCTGGGTGTCAAAGTGAGGTGGGCCTACTGAATCCCTAGGGCACAGGTTCTTTGCTGCCAAGATTCCTTGGACTGAGGACAGGTCTGGGCAGATGGGAGAGAGGCAGGAGCCAGCCCTCAGTCAGGCAGGGGGAGGGATCCCCTGTGAGAAGGACCCTGACCTGTGGCTTTGAGCAGGCTCTGGAAGAAGCTCTGGTTGTAGATCCTGGCCACACCGCTGATCTCAGGCACCTGTGTCTCTTCCACGGTGCGTCTGTTCACAAAGTTGACTGTGATGCCAATGGCCAGCTTGCCACGCATTTCTCTAATTGTGAAGCCTAGAGGTGGGGGCAGGTGGAGAGTGACAGGAGGATGAGGGATGTAAGGGCCTATAAAGGCCCAGGAGGAGCCCAAGATGCTGAATTCTAGGAAAGTGATTGCTCACCTTCAGGGATGAATTTACCTCCAGCGGCAGAGATGAGGACATCAAATTCATAATTGGCCAGTTGGGTGGGGGGTTTGGGCTGGAGCTGGGCACGCCAGCCACTCCCTGGGGTAAAGGATGTGAGAGGCACAAAGGTGTAGACGTTTGAAGAGGCCCCTATTTTCCCAGGACAAGCCAGTGATGTAAATAAATGCATTGAAGGGCTTTTTGGTTTAGAAAGCAAGCACACATTGCCTATCAGATTGTATCTTCACAACAGCTATGAAGGGGGCAGAAAGAGTAGGGAAGGAAGGACATATTACTACCATTTTACAGATGTTCAAATGAGGCTCAGAGTGGTTTGCACAAGGCCACACTATTAGAAAGGGAAACTCAGATCACTCCCCAAACCACCCTTTTTCTTCCACAGGCCAAGATGTCCTTGGCAGGCAGGGTTCTCAGGAGCAGAGAAGTACTTACCCTTTTTGGGAGGGGGTTGGAGGCCAGTGAAAGTGACACCCCAGTGAATTTCCACCCCCAGTAGTAATGCCACTTTTAACAAAAGCAGCTGAAGCTGCCGGATGCCTGGAAGAGAAAGGACATTAAGAATAGAGACCCTAGGATTGCATAGTCTCCCTAAGCACCAAGGTGTACCTTGTCAGAGCTAGAGGAGGTCTTAGAGATTACTTCATCCAACTGCCCATTTCATAGATAAAGGACTTGAGTCCAAAAGTTGACGTGAATGAAGTGAGTCTTATCCACTCAGCCTCTTGGCTAGCCCAGCAGGCCGCCCACTGGCCTGTCTCTAGGCTCAGGCTCACCACCCCTCTAGCCCACCAGGTGGTACTCACTGATGTGGTCCAGAGTGCCTGTGCAGAAGCGCCCATAGAACTTCTTGGCGCCGAGTGCCCGAAGGTCATGGATGGTGAAGGGCCAAAGGTGCAGCACATTGTGGCGAGAGAACTTGGTGCGTTTTTCTACCAGTACCACATGGGCCCCAAGCAGTGCCAGCTCCACAGCAGCCCGCAAACCACAAGGTCCAGCACCCACCACCAGGCACTGGGAACACACAAAGCAGTGTGAGCATGGCATCATATTCCCCCTCCAGTGATTCCCCCTATTCTCTAAGCCCCATCCCAGGCATTGTATTCACCTTAGTGCTGGTGCAGGCCCGGCCCTGTTGGTAGACAGGCTGGCCTGCTCGCTTGTCTAGCTTGGCCCACAGTGATTTGGCACTCCAGTAGTTGAGCTGGGCCTTGATCTTGTGGTATTGGGGCAGCCCCCCACCAGGCTCTAGACCCAGGGCCTGGCATAGCCCCTGGAAACTGCTCAGTACATTCTGACACAGCTGAGCCTGCAGGAAGCTCTCAAAGTGGGCATGTGCTGGATTGGTAGAGGTGGGTGAGGCCATGGAGACCCTTGGGGCTCCCAGGGAAGGGAGCAGCTGAGCAGAGGCAAGTCGTTGCTGGAGAGAAGGGGGAAACAGAAGGGGAGAAGAAAGGAAGGAAAAAGGAAGGGGAGGAGAGGAAAGCAGACTGGTGTCTCCGGAGAGCTTCAGGTCCACCCCTGACTGGTCCTGCTCCTCTCTTCTAGCCCACTCCCGATATGTTCCAGAGACAGCTGCTACCCCTTCCACTGCAAGTGAAATCTGCCAAATATGGAAATGAAAAATCAATAGTCCTCAGCACAGAGGGCACATGAGAAACCCGGGAGGTTCCAGCCAGTCTTCCTGTCCAGGGATCTCCAAGCCCTGCTTCATCCCTGGGGCCCAGAGGGCAGAAAGCAGGGCTTGGGACAATTTCTTAGACATGGAGAGGGCAGGTTGGCCAGGAGAGCTTTCCTTGCAGCGCAGAGACAGGCCAAACACCTACAACTCCAGCTGCTGGGCGCACATACTGCCCCATCTCACCCCACATCTCTGTGTTCCAGGTGCCCCTTGACAGACTCAGTGGCACACAGATGTGGGGTGTGTCTTCCACCAAGGGCAAAGTTTTCCTGCTTAGCACTCGTGATTTCCTTCTGACAGAGGGAGGAGACAATTTCTAACTGCAAACGTTCCACTTCCCATCACCAAAACTACCTCAACAAGCAGCCTGAGGATGTTGCATGTTTTGACTAACTGGATGAGGGAGCAGTGGGTCTATTTCTGACTCACTGTGGTCAGAACACTTCCCCTGTGACTTGCTTTCTCCAGTGGGCCTCAAAGCACTGGGGTGGGGGTGGGGGTGGGGGTGGGGGTGGGGTGGGTTAGCCCCTCCCAGCTTCCTCCCACCGCCATCGAAGATCCGCCCTGTGAACTCCGGCATGCTCTCCCAGGAATTTCCCCAAACAAGGCCTCCTTTTGTCCCCCTCTCCCTCGCTCGGGCACCCACGACATTCGAGGGGTGTCAGAGGGGACTTTCTCACGCTGAGACAGAGAGGAATCAGGGTAAGTTGATGAGGTTGCCCCTGGGGGAGTTAGGGATAGTGCGAGGTAATAAGGGACACAGGTCCCTGGGGTCTGTACCCCTCCATCCCCTCGGCCGCCCCACCGTCGCCGTCAGAGCTCAGCGGGCCAGGGCGAGGCAGGGGAAGGTTAAAGTTGCCTGCTGCAAGTCGCCTGTACAAGGGCGGATGGAACGTCAGGAAGGGCAAAGGACTCTCGGGGGTGGGGGAGCAGAAAGAAGACCTCAGCTACCGGAGAGGAACGACCCAGACTGGAAACAACAGGGCAAAGGATGTACGAGGGCTGGAGCGGTCGGGAAGGATGGAGAAGAGCTGGACCACTGGTAGCGGAAGTGGAGGGAGTACTCCCACTCAGGGCCGTAAAGTCTGGAAAAGGGTTGAGCAGGGCAGGGGCGAGGAGAGACAGGACAGACCTGCCAGGACTCTCAAGCGTCCTGGGTCACATTTCCCCAGAAGTGTATCCCCACCTCCACCCCCCCACAGGCAGGGGTACGCACAGCTGGATCAGCAGGACAACTTACCCGGCGTTTCCGAAGCCGGGAGGAGCCGCTTCCTGCCAGGCGGGTGGAAGGGCTGGGGCTGGGGCGGGGGCGGGAGCGGGGGCGGAGGAAGGGGAGGTGGAGGAGGTGCGGAGGGAGAGCCGGGCTGCGGGCGGATCTACCCCGCCAAGGATTTCGGCAGAGTGTGGGACTCGGCACGCCGCGCAAGGTTAGCCAAGGCTTTATTTGCGCCTCATTAGCATCTCATTACCCCGGGTTCCGAGGCTTGAGGCAGACCAGGACCCGCCCAGGCCTGCTGGGTGGCGCCCAAAGGCGTGTCATTGCAGATTCAGGGTTCCGCTTGGGGACCCGAGACCCGAGCCAGACGTGAAAGGGGCCCAGGAGCTCAGGTTCGGGGTCGCCCGGTGTCCGGCAGCGCACCTGCCGCCTCTGGCTTCGTCCCGATGCCTGTGCTTGCAAAGTTAGCCCTTCCCAGACGGGCGAGGCCACCTACCCCTGCCCAGTGCCAGCGCCGCGCGGGCCGTCTCCTAGCGCTAGGCGGAGAGGTCTGTTCCCGCTGGGCAAGAAGTTTGCCGAAGCTGGCTGGTCCATTGGTGGCGCCGGAACGTCTGCGCTGTCTTCACCTCTCTTATCTCCTGGCACGCGCGCCCCACGGTGGATTCAACCTTGCTGTCCCCTTCTCCTGCGACAAGTCTGCCCCTAGACCCCGGCTGAGGGTAATGGGCACGGATTAAGTCCTGGGAATGAGGCAATCAGCAACTTCCACAGCGACCTAAGAAGTGAGAGGGCTTGAGGGTCTTGGGAGTTGGGATGCTGATGGCGATGTTAGGTCACTACTAAAACGGGGGAAATGGCAGGATGTGTGGGAGAGAGGCCAGATTCCCAATATTCAAGAATGCCTTGGAGTGAGGACCCATACATAGAACGGCTGAAAAGGGCTTGAAGACCTTTGAGATCAACTTCCCCATACAACTTCCTCATACAATAAGGATACAGCATTGAATGTGATGGCACTCATCAAGGTCATTCAAATGGTTAATATTAACAAAACATGTCCTCATTTACTGAGCATCTTTTGTGAGTATACCCCTAATCTCAGTGATCACAACAGTCCCATTTTACCGAAAAGGAAACTGCGGGTCACAGAATTTCTGTGACCTGCAACAAGTTACACATCAAGTGGCGGAGCTGGATGGGGCCCGGGTCTATCTATCTGGACTTCAACACACCAGTGTTGATACATGACAAATGAAAGGCTGGCATTATAAGAAGCTGTTTCTTGTTTAGAGAGAGCAATACTGTTACACTAGAAACACCAACAAAACAGAAGTAAATGGGTTGCTCTCCTTGAGATTGAGGGATCAGAAAGAGCTGGGTGCCCTATGGCTCTCCCCTTCTCTTTATTCTCATTTTGAATTTCATCTGGAACTCCTCTGAGACCCAGTAAGACCTGAATACTCACTGCTCTCAGCTTGAGCTCAGGGGGCAGGGGAAGAGAGGCAAGGGGAAATGCTTGCTCTGCCAGGAGAGGCAGGGAATTCAGCCAGGTCAAGCTCAGGAAACTAGGGCAGCCTCCCAGCTGGGACTATCCTGGCTCTTGGGTGTGACTCGTCATTTGGCTTGAAATAAATATCGGACACACCCATATTTAAGTACATATTATAAGAAGCGTTCTAAAGTCCACTATAAATGGGTTACCAGGCTCTTAGAATCACCACATTTCTCTTTTCTTAGCAGGTGGTAAAGAACCAGCTGCTTGACTTAGTGCATTCACAAAGGCCCAGCAGGGTCTGACCCTTTACTCAATGACTTGTAGTTGCAGCCAAACAGGGTCATGTGGCTCTATGAATGACACATGGTAAAATTTGTCTTTAAAAAATGATTACAGAACAATGACTTCATCAATACTGAAAAATTGCTGATTTGGAGTTTTACTTTCTGCTAATTAAAGATACACACCAGATTGTAAAGTAATGAAGATATTGGTTTATAATCTGGAAGTTCTGGGGAGATTCCAGTTTCAAGCTAGCCTAGTGTGACCTTGAGAAAGTCACCAACCACCCTGCTTCACTCATCATTTCTGAATGCAGACTGTTTAATTACTCAACCTCCTCAGCACATTTTGATTCTAAAATCCTATTATTCCATTTTGGTGACTAAGAAATGTACATACTAGAAGACCCAAATCAAGTTCTATTTATAGAGTTTCTTCAAAGAAAAAAAAACACTCTATTAAAGCCAAAAGAAAAAAAAATTATCTACCGATGTTTTCTTAATTAGAATCTTGAGTCATGAACCACATGATATGTTTTATATAGAACTCAAAATACTGGCACAATCACATCAGCCAGTTCATATTGAATCAAATAAGTGACTGATACATTAAAGCCAGCTTTGAAAAAATTCCCATTCTAATGTTTTTGCAAATATTGCCAGCAATGGCCTAAGTTAGAAACAGAGCCATTAAGATAGAATCCCTTTTTCCTGAGTCATACACTGTTGTTGTCTTCCTGCAATGCCAACCTTACCTCACCTCTCAACCTCTCATCCTCCAGAGCTTGGAGGCAGAAATTAGGTCTTTAGCACAGCAGGTGACCATGGTCTAAGCCACCTTGAGCCTGAGGGTCAGTACTTTCAGCACATTCATGGGCCTGGTCAGGGAGCTGTGGCTGCAGTGTGACCAGACAGGCACAGCTTCTGGTATAAAGATAATTATGAACTGAGCCAAAAGTGTAGAGTGCTATTAACAGAAATAATAGGGTGGCTTGACTAAGTTTAGATAAGGGAGGGCCTCCAGAAAAAGTGACACATTGAATTCTGATGAATGAGCAGACATTAGACAGAGTAGGGTATAAACTTTTAAGGCTGAAAACATGCCTGTCTCAAAAGCCCTAAAGCAGGAAATTGTGTGTGTGTGTTAGCGGTGAGGGGGATGGGTATCAAGAAAGCTGGTGTGGCTAGAAGTTAGAATGAGAAAGGGGCCTAAGAGGAAGCTGGATTGGGGATTTTATTAAGTACAGTGGGAAAGTGCAGAATAATTTTAAACAGAGCAGAGTAGGTCATATTTTCCATGATAATGTAATATCTAGTCATTAGCTTAATGCTAAGAGCAGTGGTAAGCCCAAATCACCACTTCCAGTGGAGAAAGGGGTGGTGGGAAGTAATAGAAAGGATCAGTCAGGACTTGGTAAAAGTTCAGAGAAGAGGACATGGTGCAGCAATGAAAGAAGCAGATGGATTCAAAATAAGAGTTTGATGTGAAAGTGATGTAACTTAGTGATGGACTGGGTAAGGGGGTGAGGAGGGCTCTATGAAGATGACTCCCAGCTTTCTCTCTTGGTTAAAGATGAAGCACAACCAAATGAGATTTCGCTATCCTTTCCTATTCTTCCCTGTAATCTTACCTCTATATGCTGCTCTTTATTCAAGTACCTTCCCCAGTAGTTAAAGCCTTCAGTATAACACAAGGGCCTCTACTCTGAGAGGCTGCGAAGGTTAAAAACACAAATAGTTTCAGGATTGGTTTAAATATTTCCCCATATTTTTGTCATAAGAGTGCTTTTGTACTTCAAACACTAAGATTATAGGAAAAATTTGTCCAGAAGCCACTTAATCATGTGAGAATTATGAGAGGTGGATTTTTAAAATGTAATTTTGGGTGATCCTAAAAAAAATAGTTTTTAACTCTAGTTTTAGCCTAAGGAAGCTTCAGTTTAACTTTTGATCTAACAAAAGGATAGAAATAATCTGAATCAACCAAAAAACAAAAAACAAACCAAAAAAAAAAAAAACCCAAGAGCCAAACTATTCTTTTGGAAAGTTTTCAAATCTGTATTTAAAAGATTCTAATATTATGAATATTAAGAATTCAAAATAAATAATAAATCCATTCTCTAAGACCAAGGAAGTTCCCTGACCTGACTGCCCCTCACTTTTCCCTTTCTACATGTCACACTGGATGTGTAGGAAAAAAAAACAAAACTCTCTTGGGAATGTTACCTAAATGTGTTCAAGTCTCTACATTGTATTGAAAATGTGATGAGCTTTAGTTTAAAAGCTTGCCTAATGTGTTGAGAATGACTATACTGCATATGAAATATAAAAAATATATATTCCAGTCAAGTGTTTTGTATCTTAATTATGTGTATGGAATATGAAAGTAAGATAAACTATCACAGTGACTTTCCAGCTTCTTTCATAGGTCATTCATTCTTTGATACCTGCTGTTTACAAAAGGAAAGCAAGGGAGATTTTGTAAGGGGTTATTTCTCTAAACCTATTTATAAAAGTAAGAGAGATTTAAGAATTTAGATTTATTTTAGTTTGGAAACTAAGGATGAAAATTTACCTCATCATTTACAAATAGGGATAGCAAAAATAAAACAAATCTGCCCTAAATGTAAAATATCTTCAGTCAGAAGTGTGACAAAATGGCTCACTTACAGAGATACATGTTATTAAGGCGATTTTCACTTTCATATTTTCATCTGATCACTAAATTTTGATTAAGTTCCAAATCAATAGTAGTGAAACACAAAAATGAATATGGTAGTTATTGCCTTTTGTAGGTGAAAGACTATATAACTTTTACTATTATGTAAAAAGTTTGTATGTTAAAATTTCAGACACAGACCCTCAATTTTAGTCAAAAAGATTCTATTACATTAAGCAGATCATATGTAAAGAGAATCCAGCTTCAAGTTTCAAAAAACTGGTGATACTAAGCCCATTTGGTCAAAGCAGCATAGTGGGATCAGCCAACCCTGTGCCTGTTTTGGCTCTGCCAATTACTGTGTGACCTTGGGCAATGGACTGCATCTGTTTGGGCTTCAATGTTCTCATCTGTAAAATAGTCATAACATTACTAACTTCATAGGAACGTCATGACGATTAAGTAAAATGAGATGTGCTCAAAATGGGTCACAGGTGTTTCTCAGACATTGCTTCCCAACTCACTCCAGATGCCAGTTTTATGTGAATTGTTATGGCCCACATCCCCCGCCCCCAAATTCATGTTGATGTCCTAATCCCAGGTACCTCAGATTGTGACTATTTGGAGGTAGGGCCTTTGAGAGGTAACTAAGTGAAAATGTGGTCTTTGAGGGTAGAGAGCTAATCCAATTGAATGTATCCTTACAAGGAGTTTAGAACAAGTCCACAGAAAACACCATGTTAAGACACAGGAAGAGATGGCCAGGATGCCTCAGAAGACAATCTTGCCAACACTGATCTTGGACTTTTAGTCTCTGAATTGTGATAAATAAATTTCTGTTTTTTAAGTCTCCCAGTCTGTAGTATTTGTAATGGCTGCCCTAGCAAGCTAATATGCCAGTTATGGCCAGGGGTGACTGGAATCCTCTAACTCTACAGTTAGAGGATAAATCTGACTTTTTGTGCACCACAACATGGAAGAAATTTGAGAAACACTAAGAAACCCAGTACACTGGGTTTCACTCCTGGACAATAATAAAGACTCAACATCTGGCAGATACTATTGTTCCAATTTATGAAAACCTAGATGTAAGTATCTAAAGTGAGAATCTTGCTGTATTCCTCAGCATTATATAACTGGTTGCTTACAACACGTACAACAGAAGAACCAACTGCAGAGAATACACAGTAGAGATAGGAAGAAGAGTTTCAAGAAATATAGGGGAAAGCACAAGAATAACTTATTTTGATGGCAAGAGTTCGAGTCTTCCTAAGGATAGCTCTCTACTGAGAGAAAACCAAAGATTCACCTTCAGAAGTGACATGGTAATTTCAGCAGCCCAAAAGCATAATATTCTACTATTTCTTAAGAAGTACAATTTGTATTTCTGCTCTTTTAAAACAATTTTAAGAATTGTACTAGTACAAAATGAGTTGTGAAACACTGAGCCAACAATTGCTAAGACAACAAAGTTTTATGTAAATGACATTTCATTTGGGTACAGTTCTTGAACTTTAAAATTCTGGACTTCATTCAATGAGGCAGAATGTGTATTTGAGACACAGAAGAGAGGCTAGATTTATAAAACTATCATTTTCTCATTTTTCTCTGACAGCTGGTCAAATAACTCAGAACTCTTCCAGAAGATATTTTTATGGCTGAGGCGGGCTCTCAAGCTACAAACAGGCCTGTGCTATACAGTACAGAGCCATTAGCTACTTATGGTTATTAAGCACTCACAGTGTGGCTAGTGTGACAATGGAACTGGGTTTAAATTTTGATTCATTTTAATATATTTTAAAGACTGATACTCATTAGTTATTGAAAAAAATTAAGCATGCTTGCAACCACTTGAATATGTAGTTTCAACTGTAAATTGCATGAACTCTAAATATAGATCAAGTATGTCCAATGAATATTAGCATCCAAAATGAGTATGCAGTAAGTGAAAATATATACCAGATTTGGAAGATTTAATATGCAAAAAGGATATAAAGTATCTTAATACATTTTTATATTGATTACATATTGAAATGATACTATTTGGCAAATATTGGATTAAATAAATTATTTTATTAAAATTTTGCCTTTTGTTTTAATTATGGCTACTATAAATTTAAAATTACATGTGGTTCATATAAAATTTCTCTTAGCACAGAAGTAGACTGTCATAAAGCTAGTTAAATTTGTCTTATAGTCATGGACCATATTTCCTGAATAATTATCCAGCTATCCAGAATGAGCAGCTAAGTATTCATTTACTTGAATACTATTTATCTCCTGGAAAAAAAATGTGGGCCAGTAGGCTTTGAAAAGCTAGTAAAAGCTTTGCATTTTAAGAATAAGGTTAAACTAAACAGTTTAAATGACTAAGTAAAAAACCTGAAATAATATTTAAGGCATTAACTGTATTTGCAAAAATTACACTTTTGCTCTAGTCGGGTCTGATTTATCACTTTGGTCAAAACATATAAATCATTTTGGAAATTTTGTGACTTATATACACTAAAATATATTTTGGCAAATATATTAGAAAAATGCTTTCATCTTCTCTCAAACCTGAACAATTCTCTATTACTTTAACCTCCAAATTTAATTTGATTCAGGTGGAAATCAAAGATGTCTAAAACAAGAAAACAAGTAATGAAATGTGACAATCCAGTTAATTTTAGGGTAGATTACCCCTGCTCTCTACCAGCATTATGTTAATGTACATATACTAGTGCCCACCCTATTTTTTCAAAAATCCTCTACTGAGAGAAAGTGATAAATATTCAATAAAATATTGTGGGCTTGAAAAACCTAACCCAAACATAATTTAATCTTTGACAATGATTTCAAATCATAGTTACAGACACATGCTGGCTACTAAGTCTTTGAGGCTCAAAATTATTTTTAAGATTATGAGAAGATATTTACTTTAGAAAAATAATGTATCCATTTTGTGGGATTTAACATACTCTGCAATAAAAATAGCTTATAAGTTCCCATCTCCAGAAAGTTATCGCCATAACATATAGATCAACATTTTCAGAGGTTGATTAGAATTCAGTGCAGTATGTTTACCACAAATTACACTGAATAAAATTTTTTATCCAGGATAATTAAGAAAGCTCTAACTTCATCATGAATATCAAATAACATTGCCTATGAGAAATAAGGAAGTGCAACAAACCATTCTATCCAATTCAACATATGACTTCATTTGTTTTAAAAAACAAAAAATTATAACTGGAAAAGTCAGCAAGGCCATAGCCTATGACTGTGCACATTTAATACCTACACAAAAATCTAAATATACCCGAAGAAAAATTACCCAAGTCTTCATGAGATGCAGTAGATGAAGTAAAAATCATTCATCAACACTGAAATACTAAATTCCAATCAGTACTGTGTATAGGACATGATACACATATCCTGCTGCCTGGATGGAATGCATAACTATCAGCTAGCTATCACATCTCTGTAAGGATCTGTGAGTGTTTCAGGAAGCCTGAGTTCAAGCACACAACCTCACTATAGCTGGCTTATGGAGAAGAGACCAGTATAACAGTCAAAAGTTTCCAGGTCAGCTCTGCTCCTGGCTAAGCGGTGTGGGCTGGGGCACATGGTGGCTGGGTGTTGGTGGAGCAGGCTCCTGTGTCAGCTGCAGGTGCTGAGCCGGATCTGAAGTACTTGCTAAATGGAGCTCCCCTGTATGCTCTTGGTGGGCGTGAAGATGTTCCAAGGTTTCCTTGGAGAGTGTGATTACATGCACTGGCTCAGTCTGTGAGGGTTCCATCTGGCTTTCAATCATATTGAGGCTCTGAATGTGTTCTGTTTGCTCCTGCTGAGCTGAAAGAATTAAATTCTGCAGTTGTTCTGGCTGCTGTGTGAGCAAGGTGAGGTTAGCAGCCTGGTCTGCCGTCATGTTCTGGGAACTCTCTGCAGTGACGATGCTGATTCCTTGACTAGGACCAGGCATGAAATTGATGTTATGTACAGAATCAGTTACAAGAAGCTGAATTTCCTGCTCTCCAGAGGTAGAGAGTTGATATGGCTGCAGCTGAAGAATATTCCTGACCTCTTCAGTGTTGTTATTGCTGGAAATGCTGCTGGCATCTGATGCATGTTTCTCTTTGCTATGGATTTTCAAGTGAGCCTTCAAGTTGTCTAAGCGAGCAAATTGTAGGTTACACTCAGGGCAGGAAAAAGGCTTTTTGCCCGTGTGTAGAATGCAGTGTCTCCTCTTGGCACTGGAGTCAGAGAAGGATTTGCCACATATGCCACAGGAGTATGGCTTTTCCCCTCTATAAGGAAACATACACTTTATGTTAAAAACAAAAAGAACTATTTATTACTTCCTGATTATTTGGGGAGAAGCAGTCAACAACAGAGGAAAACTAACTTATGACTGGGAGTCATAAGTCATGGGTTCTCTTACAAAGATTTGAAGCAAGTCACAACTTCATGGGCTTTAGCATCAATCTTAAAAAAATAAAAAAGTGAGGGTGGTGTCTGAGGAAGGGTGGTGAATGGGGTTGGGCTAGATGTAATACAATTTTATGATTCCATAGTATTTATTCAGATATGAAAGTAAATATTTATATATCACACATATAGTTTTTTATTTTGTTTAGTTATCACAGCCAATTTTTTAACCGCAATAAGTACAAGTGACTAATTTCAACATTAAAATTTTAGTACCCCTAATTATTTGTGATGCTGTCAAAAGACCTACTAAAGCCAAACTGAAGTAAGTTGTGTTAAAAAAAAAAATTTATTCAGAAAACATTAAATATTTATTTCTGACTAAAGATTTAAACTTTGGACCAGTCCCCAAATTGAAATTCAAGAAATGAAATCAATAATATAAACTTATGCTAGCTATAATCAGTTTTCCTGATTTTTGCTTAAGTAAAGAATTTCTTCACTGAAAAAGATTAAAAAAAATAATGAAGTACACAGAAAATTCTACCTGAGTAATAATTTGGGGAAAAGGACACTATAGGTAACATATATCACCCAACTGAATGCCAGGGCCGAATGAGGACTCCACATGAGACATATCTGCAAAACTTTACCGATGGATTCTGATGTGCGTCTGAAGAGAACTCTTTGCTGTGAAAGATTTGCCACAGATTTCACAAGTAAATGGCTTCTCACCTATAAAAAAGAAAACATTTAGAAATATATAGTCAACATAAAACAAAAAGCAAAAATCACCTTTCACAACATAAAAAAGAACAAAGGAAATACCACTTAAATCCTTAATATGCATGAATGTATGAAGCATTTACCAAGCACCTACTATGTTCCTAAGCACTATGCTAAGTGCGAAGAGGAGGCAGAGAAAGTGTAAGGTACGGTTCTTTCTCTTAAGCTTAAAAACTGAAATAAGGAAGTTATTATAAGTAGGGAACAAAGGAATGCACCACATTTAATTCTCTATCGTCCATCCTTATGATGACTTAAAACTCTCCTATGTTACTACTTGGTTAGGCAGCTCTCTTGATCTTCATATGGACCCCTTTGCCCTAGGGTGACTTACATATTATTTACATTTATATCTATCTTCCAAATGTATCCAGAATCTGAGCACTTCTCACCATCTCCACTGACATCCCTGGTCCAGGCACTGGCATTTCTATGCAGCAGCCTCCTAAATGACCTCCCTACTTCTTTCTGCTCCTGATTCCCTATCTTTACAAGTCAGACCATTTCACATTCTTGTGCAAATACTCTAATGGTCCCCATCCAGACATAAAAGTCAAAGCCCTAGGCCTATAAGGAATCACAGATCTGTCTGCCCACCCCCACTCCTTGCCCCAAATCTCCCTAACTTCATTGGGCACTCTCTCCTTGCACGCAGACTCATCCTCTAAGGCATACAGGAGAGTCACTGAACTCACCACATCCATCTCCTCTCCCAGGCATATCTCCCCAAGGGATCTCCCAGCATGAGTCACTCTCTTCCCGTCTCTGTTTAAAGGTCACTCTACCAAGAGGCTTCATCACCACCTAAAGCACTGCCCTACCCCAAACACTCCTAGTCCACCTCCAGAGTTAGTATTCCCACAATGCTATTAAGTTATTTACCAACTATCTTCCCCATCTTAGGTAGGATAATTTCTAAGCCTAGTCACTCCTTGAACTGCAGTGCCTAGAATCAGGCCTGGCACACTGTTCTAGGAATCTTCGTTGAATGAATGAATTTCACAGGATGGTGACTAAAGCCTGCACAAGATGTGCCTGCTCCACACTTCAATATAAATTAATAAAGCTTCCATGAGTGTTTACTCAGCATTAGTTTGTACACTGCACATATAGCGATAGACCGTCATACCCTCCAGAAACAAAATTAAGTGATCTCAATACAGGCAAGGGGACTGTAAGTTTTAAAAAAAGAAAAGAAAGAAGCAAAGTCGCACCTAACTAGGTAACATCAAGGGAAGAGCGTAATTTAACGGAGGATGATCTGGTAGCTTCCCTTTCAAAGCAATGATTGGATAATGCAGACATTTCTCCAACCTCCATCTAGGCAGAGAACACTTGTGACAATTTGGATAAGTCTGCATCTTTGCATACCTCTTACCACTCCAAAGGTTAAAACCAAGCCATTGTCACTATCTTTCCATTGCTTTCCAAATCAGAACTTGGGCCTACTCTGTTCCCAGTTCCTTCTCTCCCTTTCCACATTCTGAAACCGAGTACCTCCTCTGTGTGGTTGTCATTCAAGTTCGTCCAGATTTAAAACATCTCAGAGAGTCTTTTTGTTGGAAAATGTTTTAAATAATGAAAATTCTTTCCAGGAACATCCTCCAGGTGAAGCTCTTTGAAGGAGTGATCAAAACAGTAAGAAGACAAATTTTCCTAGCCAAGGTGAATCTGGGGAAAGTCTCTCTAGCCCTTTGGTTTCTGATTTGTGCTGCTAACAGAGTTACACAGCTCTACTGCCCTCAGTTGAGCGACCCATTCCTTGCTGGGTTTACTAAGTTTTAAAACACTGACAGATCATCAACAAAGTGCAGAGCTAAGAAACAAAAGACATGGTCACTGCCTCAAAGAGAATGAATGCACTGTCTGAGAATATAAGAGACATGCAGTAATCAAGTAACACAGGGTTGTATTTGACTAAACATTCAATAGAGCAGTATTAACAACACTGGTGAAGACAAGAGGATGGATTTGGAGGAAGAAGGATCTGGCTGGACTGGAGCAAAGCCTGGTTCAGGGATTAGAATAAACAGTAAAACCGAAAGGTGGATGTCAGAAGCAACCATATGGACAAGGAAGGGTGAGGATTTACTTAGGTGGCAGAGCTAAAAGGTGAGGCCAGACCACAAAGAGCCATAAAATCCTGGTAGAGTACCTGTAGAACTTCTGGAAGCTTTTAGCAGAAGAACATGACAAAAGTACCATGAAAATAAACATGGGAATGATAATAAGGGTGGGCTGGAGGCAGTAGCAACTGGAAGGAATTCCTGCAATACTCTAGACATGAAATGCTGACATCTGGACCAGTAGCTGCAGGGGGTAGATGGAGAAGAAGAAAAAAAAGGTCAAGTGACTGGGCCTGGTTGGCAGTGGGGCCAGAAGGAAGCTGGTTACAGGAGATTTAGACAGTGGTGATTAAAGGCTAGAGCAGAGATACAAGTATGACTCTAAAGGTTACACCCAGGGGGAGGTACACAGAAATATTTAAGTAACTCATGGGTTTCCTTCCAGACCCTCTTCCCAGCAGTTTATGCCACTGACCCTACCCCGATCCTGATGACTGTAAATTCCCATCCCCGCTCCAGATAGTACTGACTACTTGGGGCTCACTGGGTATTAGCTAATTTCCCATCACAATCAGGTCAAACCTAGAATAACTTTTTGGATAACAGCACCACCATCCAGCCCCTACCCCAGCCAGGCCCAACAGTGACATGACATCTCCATTCTGTGTTCACATTCAATTGGCAATACAGTTCTATATAACTGAACGAAAGCAGCTTTTTCTTTAAAAATCACCCATCTTCACTGTAAAGATTCAAATGACACTGAGAGAGCACAAAGTATGTACAAACAACTCCAAATATCCTTCACGTGAGAGAGCTAGTTAATACTGCGATGAAAATCTTTACAGACATCTCCTTGTGAATGTGCACATGTGAGTATACATTTTTACACCATGAGATCTAAAGGAGTTCAGAATGGGCCTCCCCAAGATGTGCCACTTTGGTATATAAATTGTTTTGAGCTGAAGGCTACTAAGACTGTGGGTTCATGAGAAACTTTTACCTTTCACTTAAAAAACTTAAACTGGGGACCTTGAGAGTTATCACCAGAAATAACTTTTTATGACCTATCGGTACAGCAGGACAAATTTCTAATTACTAAATATCTGCTCTTTTTATCGTCCTGTACGTATCTTTCTCCTCTCTGAAGCCCCAGGGCACCTTACCTCATCCTCAGCTCCAAATGTCATTACTTACTTACTTTTCCTTCCTGTCTCTGACTCTCTCATGTATGTGGTTCTCATATGTATAAATGTAATTTGGTCATTATCTTTTATAATCTGTTTCATGTCTGATTGTTAGATTAGCCAGAAGAACCCAGAAGGGTAGAGAAAAGTTTCTTCCTCCCTTACATTTGGCACTGTGAGCAGGATACTTCATTGGCTTGGCATTGTTCACCGCAAAGCTGTGCAGTAGAAAGATCCTGGGACCTTTAGCATAAGTCAGCAAAGCTAAGAATTCTTGCCAAATAAGACACCCGAAGAGTTCAATGGACCAGAATGGTGAGAGTCTTTTTTTTTTTTTTTTAGGCGAGGCAACCCTTGATTGACCTCACAGATTTCAAGGACCTTGTCAGCTTACAATCCCTTATTTTATTTTTATTTTTTATTTTTTAATTTTTTACACATACAGCGCCTGGTCTTCCTAGGTGGTCTCTTATTCAAGTACTACCCAGGCCTGACCCTGCTTAGCTTCCAAGGATTGGGCTTGTTCAGGGTAGCATGGCCGTATGTGAGTCTTTTTATTTTTCTAAATTTAGGAGAAGAAAATCTTTGTGGAAATACTTCCTTGGGCTTAGCAACTTTTTGTTATTTGGTGTGAGTTCTCTTGATTTTTATTGATCATTTCCTCCCAGAGATGTCTGTTGTTTGTTTTGTTCTATGTTTTGAGAGTTTGGTTTTGACTTTCTCTTTAGTCTCTGCCATCCAGAAGATATATTTATCAGCTTGCATTTGGCAGCCAAATAGACTGGGGATTCCGGGCATCTGAATCTTTTTGTCTCACCGTGCCAACTCTCCAGAGAATTTCATGAGGGGCCTTAGCCATTTTAATCTTCATTGCTTGACTACCTGTAGCAACAAAGGACTTTTACTATCTTAGAGTACTCTGGGAGTGAACCTTTTGGATCTTGTGAGGGCTGCACTCTGTACACTCTTACATGGACCTTGGGTAAGTCATAAAAAGGCTTAATGAGTTGGAAAAACATCTAAATTAGAAAATTTTTAGAAAGCACTCACCATAACAGCTGTTTCTTTGTTACCTATGGAAAGACTAAATTTTAAAAGTGTTTACAAAGAAATATAACTCGGTTCCTCAAAAAATTAAAAATGGATCTATCCTTTGACCCAGAAATTGCACTTCTGGGATTTATCAAAAAAAAAAAAAAAACCCAAAACACTAATTCATAAAGATCTACGCATCCCTCTATTCACAGTAGCGCTATTCACAACAGCCAAGATATGGAAGCAACCTAAATGCCCATCAACAGACGATTGGATAAAGAAGTTAAGATTCACATATATATAATGGAATATATTCAGCCATTAAAAATAAAAAAATCCTACCATTTGCAACAACATGCATGGACCTAGAGGTTATTAATGCTGAGCGAATAAGACAGAATGATAAATACCATATGATTTCACTTATATGCAGAATCTAAGGAACAAAAAGAACAAACTAATCAAAAACAGACTCAGAAATACAGAGGACAATCTGGTGACAGCCAGGGAGGTGGGAGTTGGGAGGTTAGGGGAAGGGGGTGAAGGGTTAAAGAAGTACAAATTAGTAGTTGATAGATGGTCACAGGGAGGGGGAGCACAGCATAGGGAATGTAGTTAGCATTAATGTAATGACTAGGTGGAAAGCCAGAGAAGAGAAAGAACAATTAAGGAGATCGTTTTATAAACCATATAAATATCTAACCAATGTACTGTATACTCAAAACTAATAATAAAATAAAATGTTAAAAAAAAAAAAGAATTCCCTTATTAATAAAAAGGGAAGATATTAAATTTGTAGTCTCAGCTTCCTCTCATGGGTCCTACAAATACAAATAAAAACATTAGGTTAATTAACCAGAGGATTAAGAGTCAAGAGGAGAGTCAAGAGACTCTTCCCAACAAGGCAGACATTTTTAAAGGATGATTAAGAAATAGCTGAATAAAGCAAATAGTAATTGTGATGAAACAAAAAGAAAACAGAGAATCACAAGACTCGTCCCAGCAGGGTAGAAATCTTTAAATGGTTATTAAAAAAAAAAATGGTAAAAATAAAATGAATACTAATGGGGTTAAACAGAGGTTTTCATATAGCACTACCAAGGGCTGAATAGGCCAAAGTGGACTCACAGGGGCCCATTAAAGGTCCCCCCTGCCAATCCTCTCTATTTACTTCACTTTGAGAAATTTAAAAAGCTGGAATATAGAAAATATATTGAAAAATCTGACCAGCAATTCTTGGGGCAGCAGTTAGGCCAATTTATCAAGTTAAACACTGGCAAAAGGACCAGTTTCCCTTGGCCTGACTCCTCGTTAGGGACCCAAAATCTTTTTACATGAATTAGGTAATACGGTCAGAGAACAGAAAAGAGCTATATCCAGGACTCCTTGATATGGGAATTCCATGAACTGTGGTACCAAAAACCACTGGTGAAATAATGTAGAACCATAAGGGTTGACAAAATTATAAAAATATGAATGTTTAAATAGGCTTCATGTGAAGAAATTACATCAATTTTACCTAACTGTTTCATGGGAATGGACATTGTGTCTGGCCGGGATCAACTCCCCTACCCTGTATTATAAAACCAAAAGCTGTTAATAAAGTCCTAATGGAGACTACAGTTAGGAATGTAAGAGTTGATGGAACTAAGGTAAAAGTTCATAGGAGAAATGATATATGTTCAGCAGGCCTCATATGAAGTAACTACATCTCTTTTACCAGACTGTATTATGAGGGTGGACACGGTGTCTCACTGGGAAACATTTCCCCTGCCTCATATTGTAAAACACGTGGCATATACATCCACCCTTCAAGCAATATTAATTAGACATGCTAAAGAAAAAAATCTAGCAAAATATTACTTCAGACAACTTAAAAAATTTTATATCCTAAGAACTAAGCATGGTAACTGTCAAGCAGGAAGCTCCAAAATATGGACAGATAGAAATGTGGGCTAAACTCCATTTTTGGCTGCAGTCCTACAAAACTGCTACCAGCCCTAAAGGAAATTATAACCTGAAATTACAACAGCAATTATGAGTAATGTTTCAATTAGATTAGATCATTTAAAAGTGCACTTAAAAGGAGGAGCTTCCAAGTCAAATAAACGGAATAAGTTAACTATTTTTAATTGGTATAGAAGCACCTCCATAAGACTTCACAATTTTTTAAAAACAGCATTCTCAAAAGTTTTTGTAAACATATTACCTCCTGAGTCCAGTGAGAGAGGGAAATAAAACTTCACATTGTCCCTTCCTTCCTGAACCCAGGCCAACTGGCTGTTGATCCTCTCTCTGGGACAGCTATTGCCTGTGTCCTAAGGGCTGGGCTGGAGTTTCTGTCTGCTTATTAGAGATCCAATGCCTCTGGAAAGTAATAATCTTTGCATCCTCTTGGGTCCACAGAATCATTTAATACTGCCAAAAATATTTACTATGTCCTAGCTGAAACATGATATTTGAAAGGATTTAGTAACTATGATTAGAAATAAAACTATGTACCCAGAGGGAAAGAAGCTAATCAGGGATGATGTAGTTGGACAGGTAGATCAACTTATGATGTCATTTCCTTTGGAAAATTGAGAGCAAATGTTCATATCTTACAATCTTTGCAAAACCAGAAATGCAGCTCTAGAGGCAGTTTAAAGCCTATCTATCATCCTCAATTCCTAAGACTAAAGGAAAAAGCAAAGTAAGTTAAAAAAAAAAAAAATGACTATAGAAGCACCCTTGCCAAAATCTAGCCCATTATTCCATAAGGTTTTTTCCCCACAAATACTAATTTCAAAAAATCTTTAGTTTATCTAAGTAGATATACTTATTACCAATCTTATGGCTAAAATTTTAAAACAAAGGCTACAAGATCTTCATTTACATCTGTCCATATGTTCATGTGTTATGTGGTATTTTCTACCTCTGAATGATATTGCTAATTTGCAAAAGAGGTCTATTTAATTGACTTAAACAAATAAATGCTATATAAAAATTCTCCAAAGTATAACAGAAACTAACCCCAATGCTTTTCAGAATCATGTGATCTGAGAAAATATTTGATAGTAAAGCTGGTTTGAATTTGGTTTGGTTAAAACACATATCTTTAGTTATCAAAATTACATATAAAACTTGTATTTTACTTGAGTTATAAAAAAAAGTCCATGTTATCTTTGTTATAGGAAACAGCTTAGGATAATAATTAAGTTTGAAAGCTCAGTAATCTAAGCATAGTTGTCAAGGATTAATAAACTAGTCTTAAAATAAAAGCTGTTTAAGTGAAATTTTTAGCAATAATTATCAGTACTGTAACATATGTACTTAAAAAGCTTCTCAAAATCTTTTGGCAACTTGTAATTTTAGAGCTTTACTAATTTAAAAAATAAAAATTTATTGAATATCTAGATCATTTCCAAATAAGTCTATTTACTTTTGACTTATTCTAGCAGAGAAACTAAAATATATATTTGAATCTGTTAATATTTTGCACTTTGTTGACAAAGTATGTTTCTAAAACTTATGAACTACATTTACCTGTAAAAGAACCTGTTTCTAGAGATTATAAAATAGTCATAAATTTGCCAACCTAAAGAATGCTAATTGCTTACTTTTTAGTTGTCATTAGAAATAAACGTTTTTAAGGGTTAAAAATTCTAATTAATATAAAAAGAAACAATATGTTTTCAGTAAAAGAAGGTATAACATATGGGAGTGCATTTTTGAAGAAATAAGATTAAATGATTTGTCTTAAAATAAGTTGGTTATTTTTGAATCAGTAAGAAGAGACAAACTAAACTGGACAAGGAAAGTTATAGAAGTTTTGTGAAAAGGAATTTTGAGGAAAAGAAAACTTATGTATGGTCAAACTCAGTAAGATCACAATAAATTTAACTAAATGAGTTTTAGTATCAACAATAAGCTGATGTAAAATAAGAGTTTAGTTCTCTTTCTGTTAAAAGGACAAAGTTTTCCTGTAGTATTCGTCAGTTCCTGATAAGGTACGGTGAAAAGTTTTCTGTCTAGAAAGTAAAGATTCTGTGTTTCTTCCAAAATAATTTTGTTTTATGTCATCTTAATGAGGTCTTTGATTAGTAAAGAAGACTCAATCTTCTCAATTCCTTCTCCACTTGAAATGCCCTGACTTCCATGAAAAGGGAACAGCAGCAAAATCTATGAAGATTGTAGCACAGGTAGATGTAGTCCATTCTGCTTCTGCAAAAATGACTCCTCAGTACCAGACTTTTGTCATCTTGATGTCCTAGTAACACTGCAACAGACTGCTCCTAAATCAGAAAAACTAAGATGGGTAAACAATGGCTGTAAATTTAATCAAGAGTCAGTGCTATGGAAAACCCAAGCTCCCTGGCAAACCCATTTTTCATTTTTTCATTCCTTCATCCACCATAGTGCATTTAAACTGGACTTCACTGAACTGACAGTATTGGTCTCAATGTGTTCTTGTTGTATGCTTTTCCAGATGGTTGAAACTTTCCCTTTCTGCAAGGCTGATGCCATCACAGTGGCAAAGAAATTGTTAGAAAATGTGTCTGCCACTTAGGGTATACCTTCCATACTCTCTAGTGATGGAGGCACCCTCTTCATTGAGCAAATTATACAAGCCTTAATGAAGGCCTTGTACTTGTAAACTTCTTGGAATTATCACTGACCTAAATGCCCTCAATCATGAAGCAAGTTTGAGAGAACCAATGAAAAACCTTGATTCGACAGAACAGTTTCAATTACGAGACTGAATAAACTGATGATGATGAATACAATTTTTATGACTTTTTGTTTGAAACATTGCTGATTTGATCCCGCCAAAATTCAGAAACTCTCAGTGAGTATTCTTATTTTCATGGCATTATTGTTATTTGCATAAGTTCAATAAGAATCTGCTCTTCTTGTAACAAGACACAACTGGAAACACTGGTTATATTAACAAGGCTGTAATTGGAATGTCATATTTGAGAGAGACATGCATAGACTTGGATATGACCAGACAGCTTTAAGGAATCAAAATTAATGAATGAAAACCAATAAAACCCTGGGAAATTATCGGCTTAGAACCATGCTTACAGGGTTCTCAGCAGCCTTATCAGATATCGCAGGCAACATCTGAGGGCAAGTTCTTGTCTTGGCTTTCCTTTTAAAAGAGAGGACTTTTAAAATCTGAAGATCCCTTACAAAAAATTCCAGCAAAGTAGACTTAAAGAGCCTACAGATCATCATTCTTGCTGCTCTATGCAAATAACAAGCCAAATTTATTAAACTAGACTTATTTTACAATCAAATCCATCTTAATTTGGTTATATTTGGTTAAAAATAGGGGTGATTTTAGAGAGAAAGATTATGTTTTAGAAATACACCTTTGTGGATAGTCAATTCTAGTGCGGTTCATTGTCTTTTGAAGTTCTGTTCCTACCTATAAATTGGAATGGATCCTGAATTCTTCTAGTTCCTTCCAATCTCTGGCTGTGACTTGCCAAACTAATGTTTCCAATTTTTTCTCCCACCTTTCTTGAGAACTAAAACTGCTTATGCCCCAAACCCATGAGAGCTAAAGTGGGACAACTGTATATAAATATTACAAGAAATCACAATAGCTCAGACATGGACAATCTTTATGTCTGTTGCTGAAAGATCACTGGAGACATTCAAAGTGCAGACCAGGAAAATCTGTCAGATTGTCATTGCCTGCTTTCACTCCATCTGAAGATGCTTCAATCCAGACATCTAGAATCTTCTCAACTGGTTGCCTTCAGAACTCAGAAACTAAGATTATAGTTTGCACCAATCATACTCAGAAACTAGGATTATAATTTGCACCAATCATTAACCACTGATTTTCTTTTGTTTCCACAGAGATGCCTCTTATTAAACAACTGACTGCTTGCACGATAGGCCTAACTTTGGAAACCCACCTGCATTTCTGTCCCTTGAAATGAGAGACAATTGTTTAACTGAACTGACCTACTCTCAAGACTGAAACTGGTTTAATAAGATAATGGAACAATCTACGAACTCAATTTCTGAAATGTGAAACTTCTCAGGAAGTTTCAAAGGTGGGATGGAAGGGGTTCAGATAGGCCACCGAAGATGTGCCACTTTGGCATGTGAATTACTTTGCGTTGAAGGCAATCAAGTCCCTGTAGATTCATGAGAAACTTTGGTCTCTTCCTTAATGAATTTAAATTAGGGGCCTTGTCCATAATAGGAGTTATCACCAGAAATAACTTCTTATGACCTATCTATAGGGCAGGGCAAACTTCTAATTACTGATCATCTGCTCTTATTATCATCCTATGAAAGACCTTCCTCCTTTCTGAAGCCCCAAGGCAACTTACCTCATTCTTTTGTTCAGAATGTCATATATACCTCATTTCTCTGTCTGAACCTGTCAGGTACTGTGGGGTCTGTGACTCCCTCATGTGTGTAGGGTTCCAATACGTACATACGTTATTAAACTGGGTTATTTTCTCTTGTTAATTTGTCTCTTGTCTATTAGATTATTAGACCAGCTGAAAGTACCTAGAAGTGTAGAGGAAAGTGTCCTCCTGCTCTACAGATTGTTCAGTGCACATGGTCTGTAATGTCAAATAAAGCCACACTATTTTAAAAGGTTGTGTTGTGTTTAATTGTGTATCCTGTCCAAATTTACCTAATCCCTTTTTGATGGACACTGAGGTAGTTTTTAGGCTTGTGACATTATAAACAATTCTACTCATGATGAATATCTTTATGCAAACATATTTTGACAAGTGGGCAGTTTACATTTTGATACATATTGCCAAAGTTCTTTCTGGAAAATTCCCAAGTTATATTCCCACCAACAGAACATAAAGTTGCCCATTTCCTCACATATTTACCAACCAAATAGGCAAAAAGAAGTGCATATTTCTTATTCTTTGATGATCAATGCAGTTAACATTGTTTATATGTCTACTGGCCTGGCCGGCCATTCCTGTGTCTTCTATGATGTGCCTTTCATGTCTTCTGCCCAGTTTTTTACTGGGGTACTTAAATTTTTGAACTTTTGGATATTAACATTTTGTCATGCTTACAGTGACTATTTTTCCCAGATTAAAAATCTCTTAAATACATCTCTTTCTTCCACTTTCTTAACCCAAAGGTCTTCATCTTTCTTCCCAAAAGAGCCTGCTAACCGGCTCAATCCCAGGACCCTCCCACTCTGCCTATCTTCTTGGGGCTGCTGGAGTTCTTTTAAATACTTGAATCAAAATATGCCTCCTCTCTGCCTTCCTCCTTGTAGGTAATCTCGCTCTTGCTGTTCACCATGGAATCGTTCCCTGTGGCCCTCAGATGCCAGCCTCTCACCTCCTCAGTCTCCACAAACCCTGTTTCTGTCTGCCAACGCCTCTTCCCACTTCCTTTGCCCATCCACACTTACTCTGGCTTCAATATCCAGGTCTTTCCTCTAAAATGCTTTCCCATATCTTCCCAGAGAAAGTAAATCATTTCTATCACCATGTTCACACCTCTACTAGGGCTCTTATCAGAGATTCACTAGATCACACGCAGACTATGCAAGGGTATATTACAGTGAGGAGTCCCCAACCTCACCAACATGGGGACAAGCATTACTGGATGGTTTGGAAATACATGGAGATTTAGGAAGCTTCAAACACAATCCTACAAAATGAGGCTATGAATGAAAGCTGTGACTTAACTAGATTATGTGTTATTAGGCAGGGCATCTACATGTGAGTGGGAGCCCATAGCTAGAAAAGGTGTTTATCTATTATCATGCAAAGGACAGGAACACTAGAGGGATGGGACTGTATTGTGGGGTCTGAGTTCACTCACCAGGCATCTCCATGGCCTGGGTCAATTCCCTGAACTTGCCCCCAGCTCACCAAGCAATCTTCTGATCACTAACTTGGTTTTCAGGTACAGTGATATCAGGAAGGTGGTATTGTGGGCAACAGAAAGGTGTAGTCCCTTTGTTAAATAAATACATTTGCTGGTTTATTGGTCATATGATTGGTCCGGCTTGGCTCAGTTCCTGTAAACTTGATCAGGTACAGGAACAAGATCTGAGCATGAGAGCCCGAGCTGCAGCAACCTCACCAGTAGTGCCTGTCTGCCTGATGCCTTGCCTCTATTTCAAAACACAACCATCTCTCTCACTAAATAAACCCTTTTAGGGAAGAGCATTTTTTATTTATCTCTGACTTCTTGGGTTTGGCACAGGACATCTAACCCAGAGAGAGCTTTGCACTTAAAGAGCTAAGAAATAACAGTCTTGGTTTCCCAACTGAGTGTGGCCCTGCTGTTGCAATCAGTGCTTCCACATTCTGGCCCACTCGGCATGACCTGCCAGCTAAGGTCTGTTTGTGCCACTACCTGCAGAGGTGAGTGACAGCACTGTCGGCAGCCTCTCCTTACACCTTCCACTCCGCCTGAATAGCAGAGAAGGGGCATGCCAATTCTTCAACAACAATATTGTGCATAATGTCTGTGCTAGAGACGGGGGGTCATAATCCCTGCCCTCAAAGAGCCCAACTTTTTTTATGGGTTTGATTTCTTATTTCTAAGTCATACAAGCCACTTCCCTCTTCTGCTTCTCCTCAAAGTAGAGGGTGGAGAAGGGTTTGCTGGGATTATAAAGAACATCTGTTCCTTTTCACTCCCATTTTAAGGCCTATGTCTCATAGAAAGACCAGAGGTCTCACTAACACCTCACACTCAGAAGATAAAACCAAAATGAAATGACTCACCGCTGGCACTCCTCAGCATAATCAAGGTGCCTCAGATCTCCTCCACCTCCACTCTCTCACTAGGTATTCTCTTTACAGCTCTACATGCTATTTACCGGCAGATGTGTAAGCATGTAAATTTATACCTCTGCTTGCATGTCTCACAAACCTCCAGCCTCAAATATCCAGCTGCCTCCTCCACATCGTATTTGGATGTCAAATAAACACCTCAGACTCCACAGGTCCAAAGTCTTAACTTGATTTGTTCCTCCTGCAGTCTTCCTCAGTTTTCATCATTGCAGTTTCTTTTGTGTCCCTCTTCTCTCACCCCACATGCAATCATGAGCAAATCACATTGACAATCCCTTCAGAATATATCCAGAACTGGACAACTTGTCACCACTCCCACTACTGCCACACTGTGCCAAGCCTCTGATTGCCACAACAGCTTCCTATGTGTCTCTCCACCCTCTTAATGGGTGCCCATTCACATGGCAGCTGGAACAATCCTATTAAAATTCTAAGTCATGTCATGTCACTCTTGTTAAAGTCATCTCACTCAAAATAAAATCCAAGTTTTTCCTGTGGCCTCCAAAGTTCTTAAGCCTGAGGCCACACTAGAATCACCCGGGAAATTTTTTAAAATGCCAATTCCAAGGCCCTACTTTAGGTCAATTGAATTAGGATCTCTGGAGTTAGGACTAAGTCTTTTCTTTTATAGAGCTTTTCATGTAACTGAAGCACAATCAGGCTGAGAACCCCTGCCTTACACAGACTACACTCACCTCTAATGTCCACCTACCCCATTCCTTCCTTCCTCTACCGCCCTGGCCCTGCCTCGGCCACTTCTGCCTCCTGACATTCCTCCAGCCATGTCAGAAACTCTCCTAAGAGTTTTGTACCTGTTGTTCCCCTTGCCTACGAGGTGCTTCTTCTGGAGAGCCACAGTGGCTGGCTCACTCCCTACAGCATTCAGATCTCCACTAAAGATGTTACCTTGTCAGTGAGGCCTTCATAGACAAGTCCCCACGTTAAAGGGCAACTCCCATTCCTGTACCCTGTCCACTTACCCTACATTTAGTTCTTCAATGCATTTACCCTCATCTAACATGTTACACAGTTGTTGTCTTCCCTGTTCCAATGTCAGCCCCTCAAAGCAAGAGCTCTGTCCACTTCACTCACTGCTGCATCCTCAGGACCTGGATCAGTGCCTGATACCCAGTAACTGTTCAGTAAATATGTGTTACGTGGATGAATTAAATTTCACAGGAGTTATTAATGATAATGTCTGTAGGAAGATTATAAAGAGATCCATTTTCATTAAACTCATATCCTATCAGACATTTATTTTAAGAGAGCAAGTTACTTTAAAGAGAAAAACTTGCATTTTTAGAAAAATGCCCAAAGCAACATAAACCAATCTGATATATTTTAGCAGATACCTGAACAGAATCATTAAATAATTAGCTTACATTAGAGTATTTTTCATAGAAAACCTAAGAGGTTTATTTTCAAGTGTACCTTGCTCAAAGGTCTTTTCTGATCTCAAATGAAAGAATATGACCTGCTCTAATCAATCTTGCTTCCTCTTTACTCCTGAAACTCATTTTTCTGGAGGTGGCATTGCTTAAGCTTTAAATACTGGTTCCAGGAGAGAAAGTGAAAAAATCCTCAGTGTCTGTTATCTTGGTATCTGTTTTGTTTTGTTTCCTTTTCTAAAAAAAATTGTCTTGGTCTATGGCCATGCTATCCTGAACAAGTCCGATCCTGTCTGATCTTGGAAGCTAAGCAGGGTCGGGCCTGATTAGTACTTGGATGGGAGACCACCTAAGTGCTGTAGGTTTAAAAAAAAAAAAAGGTGGGGATTGTAAGCTGACAAAGTTCTTGAAATCTGTGAGGTCAACCAAGGGTTGCCTCACCTAAAATAATAAAAAATAAAAAATAAAAAAATAAAAATATCTTGATAATCTTTAATGCTGAAGTAAATTAATGGTGAAACAAAGAATGAGACTTAGACTTGTACTGTTTTATGTTATCAGATAAATTCCCCTATGTGAATAGTACTCAGTAAGAAATCTACTTGTGCTAGTCTACAGAGATGTGATTTCCCCACAGATGTTAACAACATTCTGTCTTGAGCTTTTAAATGATGTATTTATAAAATTCCCACCCAATTTACAATAGACACAGTCTGAGGTGGGGACTCCAGGTATGTCATTTCTCACTCTCCTGCAAACATCAAGTATACTAGAAAGAAAAGATGAGATAGAGTTTTACCTGTGTGTGTTCGTAGATGTTTCTTTAGCTGAGAGACGTCCATGAATTTGCGATGGCAGTGGTTGCATTCCGGTAATGAGTGGCCTTGTCGCAACAATAAAAAAAGTGTCAGTGCATATATGCTCTCCCTGCATTTCTTCAGTGATTTGTGTTAAAGCACTTCCCTGAAAAATAATCACTTTCAATATGGTACTTTAATAAAAACAATAACCTTTAAATTAATTTGGTAACAGTTAATATTTTCCTATGCATCTCAACTCACTGCTTCCCAAAGAGAGTTGGGACTTCCCAATCTTCCTAAATATAATCTTTTTCCCTTGAAGCACTGGTATGACTATTGCCAATTAAAAACAAGTGATGTTCCCAAACCCCCATTCATTTCTCATCAGTTGGCAGGAAAGAAAAAAGGCCAATAGGTGGAGCCAGGTTGGGAAAGCCGAGGCTGGCAGCTTTGGGATGGAGTCATCTCTGTCCAGGCACCACTAACAACCAATCTCCTGGTGTCCTCTTAGTCATTTGTATTTCCATTTCTCCCCCACCAATCCAAATTTTCTCTCACATTATTGTACCTGTATGAACTCGGTAATGGCTCTTTAGTTGTCTTTTCTGGCTGAAATATTTTCCACACTGATCACAGGTAAAAGACTTCTGTCCTGCCAAATAAAAATCAAAACACTAAAACACGCAAAAAGTATAAAGAACTAGAATGTTCACTAATAAGGTAAATACCACAGTGGGCTCAGTTCCCCATTTTCTACAAATGATACAAGGGACATGTCTATAAACCTAAATGCCATCAGAAGTCTACCACAGTAACATAAATGTGCAAAGGTACATAAGGCAATAGGGAGTGTTGGAGACTGGGGTAGAACTGAAGAATACAAGTTTTCCCCAAAGGCATCCAAAGTAAAATAATTCTAAGCTCTAGTGTTTATATAAAACGTGTTTGCATACTGAACTTCCAGCAGCCAGTTTGTAAGTCCTAGTTTAAGGTCCAATGCTGTGCAGAACTCTAAACTGTACTCTGACAGATCCACAGTTCTACCATTCAGTGACACCATATGGGAAATGACACCAGACTGAGAAGAGACCATTTATGTCATGGTAATGCCCACCCCAGGAATGGAACCTGGTAGCAGCTGGCCCTCTGGTGCAAGCCCGGCTACCTGAGTGCAGGCTCATGTGCTCCAGCAGCGAGTGCTTGGTGGTGAGAGCCTTGCTACACACGGTGCAGGTGTATGGCCGCTCGCCCGTGTGTATCCGGGTGTGGACCTGCAGGGAGTGCTTCTGGGTAAAGCCTTTTCCACACTCGTTACATTTGAAAGGTCGTTCCCCTAGAATAAGAGCCCCAGAAAATTGGCGTAAGCATCAATCTGCACATCTTTCTGTTCCCTTCTAAATTAAAATGATAAAAAGGGATGTCTCAAAAGGCCAGTGGACACTAGAAACAATATCAGCAATAAAATTTAGCAAGCTGGAACAGATAAATCTGATGCCAGCATTGAGGACTGCTAAGATACAACCTAATTTTTAAGACAGAGTCTCCATAAGGCTCCAGGAATTGGTGGCACCTGTTATCTCTGAAAATAGGGGTAAGGAGAATAAATGAGTCTGTTTCTAAGGTAGTTAGCTGCCTCAGATCCAGTATCCTGCTCCATGGAGTCAGGAGATTGGCCCTCTCCCCAACAGAAGATGGAGACGGTTCTCTGAGGAGGGTAAAACAAAGCATCTATGGATTTGGAGACTGTGGATCAGAGGTCTCCCTGTACAGTGGAGTGGGACGACCACAGGGAGAGCCGGTCACAGTTTATGTCTAAGACTCCTCCCAGCCTTCTTCTCCTTCCCATTCTAGACACTGGCAGCCAAGCCCACAGCCTCCATGTGAGAGAGCAGAAATTTGAAGAGTCTGAGGTAAGAGTATCAGCAAGGAAGTGGGGGCCAGCCCTACCACGCGCAGGGAGGCTGATGTCTACAGGCCCTCTCCACACTCTCAGAGTTGCCAGTAGCTTTTAGGAAACCACTTTTACATATAATTGTTTTTTTAAAAAAATCACCATTCAAGGAAGGCCTCTAGCAGTTGCCAAAACAAACAAGAAAAGGCAATTTGCAAAAAACAAACTGCCCAAGGTGAAGAAAATGTTAAAACCTAACAAGTAAATGTTATTAACATTGTCACCAGGTAAGATATTACACTGTGAAACAAACAAAAAAAGATCCTAATAAAATTTGAAAAAAAAAGAAGAAAAAAAGCATCTACATAAGAGTACAGACAGAAAAACAGTAAGAGCTGAAAGAGTAAGTGGAAATCTCTCAGAAAGCAGGACAAAAAGTGATAAAAAATAGGAGAAAAGATAAAGAAATTAGAAGATAGGTCCAGGAGGTTCAACAGCCAAATAGCTGGAGTTCCAAAAAGAGGGGCAGAGAAACAGAAGAAATCATCTATGAAATAATAAGAGAAAATTTTCTGGAACTGAAAGATAAGGGTTTCCAGACTATGAATTTACTGGTATCCACCTATTAGAAAACAGATCCACACTAAAGTGATTCAAAACAAAATTTCAGAATCCCAGGGACAAAAAAGAAGATCCTATGAGCTATTTTCTTTGACAAATCTTGTAGAACTATTTAACTCTTTAAATTCTAGAGGGGGACTGCATTGTCCAATATGGTGGGCATTTAAATTATTTAAAAATTAAAAATTCAGTTCCTTAGTCACTCACCACATGTCAAGTGCTCAAAATCCACATGTGACTAGTGGCCACCACAATGGACAACACTGTATCTGATGGTGATATTCTCATCATCATAAAAGGTCTCTTGGCCAAAGTTGGGCTAGAGGAACTAAAAAGAAGGCATTACAGCCTGATGGCTGAGTAATAGGCAGACCTTAGCAAAAGCATAGCTATGGTTAAGATGAGGAATGTTCAAGAGTCAGAAAGCAGAATAAATTTGTTTGGAGATCGGTATCTGGACAGTATAGCCTTGAACCAACAACTCTAAATAAGGAGTTCTGGAATCAGGCTCTCTGGGTTCAGCTCTGTCACTAAATGGATGACGTGGGGAAGTTACTTAAGCTTTCTAGGCCTTGGTCTCTTTGATAATAGGGATATTATCCCCAAGGGACTGTTGTGAAAATAAAATGCAATAACATTTATAAAGGCTTTATTACAATGCCCATCACCCAGAAGTTGCACAATAAAGTTAAGTTATTATTACTACTGCAAAGCACATTCTAATAAGCTGTGAAAGCATAATTACCTGTGTGGCTCCTCTGGTGGATTGCTAAAAAATGATTGTACTTGAAGACTTTGCCACAGTCTTTACAACGGGCCTCGGGGCCAATGGGGCGCTTTCTTCTTCCACAGACCCTCTTGGAGGAACTCTGTTCGTCTTCATCCCCAGCAAGTTTGTAATCTTTAAGTTTGATGGATCTTTGAATCCTCCGCTTGCTGTACCGAGTCTGGTGGTCCTGCTCATCCTGAGTCTTAGGATCACAGTTCTCATCTTTTTCAGCAGGCATTCCCTCCCCTCTACCTGGCTCACAAGCAGACTCAGATTCTTCCATTTCTTTTGCTGAAATCTGTTCATTCAGTACCTCATCGTCTCCCTCTTTAATCACAAAGTTTTGTCTGTTCTGAACAGAATTGTTCACTCTCAGCTGTATTTCATCCTCTGTAGCCAGTTCTGATTTCCCCTCCTGCAAACTGTTGACTTTTCTTGGTCTTCCCCGTTTCCGCTTTGGAGGATCATTTTTCTTATTAGAAATAACAACCACTGGTGCACCAGCTGTGTTCAAAGTCCTTGGCTTTGGGGAGCTATGGTTATTTTGAAAGTCTGTGTAAGCCTTTACTAAGTCATAGACTTTTAAAAATTGAGCAGTAGCTAGGATTTGTTCCGTACTTTTCTCACTGGCCTGCAGACAACCTGTGTAGATAAATTCCAGCAGGATACCAAATGTGTCAGCTACCATGCCTTCCAGCATATAAATGGACTGGCCGATCTCTCCCTCTTCCGCAAACATCATAGAGAAGTATTCGCTACTGGCAGCCAGTAAGGCTTTGTGGGCCCGGAAATGCACATTCTCCACGATTAAAGTAATGTCACAGAGAAAGCCTTTCCTTCTCTGATCCTCGAAACTTGCCAGGACAGTGTCACTGTGAGTGTCTGAGTGTACAACAAGCTGCCCAGAAGGCTCTGATGATGTTTCTGCCATTTTCTTTAATAGCCAAGAAGGATTAAACCTAAAAAAAGAAAATGTTTGAAAAGGAAGAATCATCATCTATCAAGATTATTCCCAGCCCAAGTGAGCTTACTAATCACTTCACATTATTAGTTGAAATGTATCACCTACAACTTTAAAATGTCTATTTAAAATTTAGCTTTGGGTTCTCATTCCTGTTGTACCATTACCTAGCTGGTGAATTTCCAACGTTCACCTTACCTCTCAGGGTCGATTTTCTCCTCTATAAAATGAAGGAATTGGGATCAACCATCTCTAACACCCTTCCCAGCACTAACTTTCCATAGTTGCACAAATATCGGAATAAGAATTAGTGTCTCGATTCCATACATTATTAGCCATTTTGTTGTGTGAAAACAAATATAAAAAAGGCGAAGAAAATGTACATGTGTGAATTGGGGGGTAGCTGCAATTAAGTAATAATAACGAAAGGCGCCCGGGGCCTCAGCTGTGGCAGAGCAGCGTGGATCGCCCAAGGCTGGCACTGGAGAGCACACAGTGCGCAGTGACGGGTTGACGATGCCCGGGGCTCGCTGAGCTGGGAGCCGGGCGCGAGAGAGGCCCGCACCTCCCGGCCCGCGCTCCTCGGACTGGAGTAAGGGTCGACATAGCTGCGGGTCCCGCACGCACGGAAGACGGGGCCCGAGAGAACCTACCTCTTGCGGCGGCCGACGAGGTCTGAATCGCGGCCCGCCTACCCAGCGGCCTGGCAGGCGCACCGGCGCCGGGCCCTCACTGCTCTCCAGCTGCGCCCGGCCTATCCCCGGGGGTTTCTGCGCCGCCCCAGCTTCAGGTATCCGGCCGCCGCCGCCACAGCAGCTGCCAACCCGGAAGCACCGGCGTTGGAAACCGCCTGCGCGGGGACGCCGGACCACGTGGCCCGAGGAGCCACCCCTGGCGGGGCGGAGCCGGAGGTCCCGCTCGGCGCCGCCGGGAGAGTCCCGGCAGGTCTAGAGTTTGCAGGAAGTTGGGCGAGGCGGACGAGAAGGGCCTTGTCACTCTGCAATTGTCAAAGTTTTATATCCTATCACCCCGGACGCCGAGGTGTCCAAGCTCCCGTTAAGGTCTCGAATGTGTGACGAAAGAATGAAATCTTTCGCATTCTCCTCCTGCTCCTTCTACATCATCATCATCTAATGCTGATAATAATAATTATTGGCCTCCTAAATGTTTTTCACATCTGCCTTCTTCTTTCCTCCCCACTTCAAATGCCTTATTCCAAGAAAGTGAAGACAGCTCTCTAGTCAGACAGATCTGGGTACTGGGTGATCTTGGGCAAGTTGTCCTCTCAGCTTTGCTTACCTTAACCTGTAAAATGGAGATGTTAAAAGTAGAGCCAACTAGGTTGGGTTGCTATGGGGTAAACAAGAATAAATATGTAATGAGATTAGTAAGTGCCTTTTTAAATTCCTCTCTGATATGATTACAATTATTATTCATATTTTCATCTTTTTTCAACAGACTATTACAGATCTATAACTAGTCTTAGTTGCAGTGTCGTTCTCTCCACTACATAGGAATACGAGTGATCTAAGTACAAATCATATCCAGAGACTGGTATCACTCCCCTGCTTAGAATCTATAGTGGCTCCCATGTGCCCTCCAGATAAAGACCAAGCTTTTTGATATGGCGTAAGAGCCCACGCCAAATCCATTCCCCTCCTATTTCTCTCTCCAGCAGTTTGAGCATTTTTTCTCTCAATTTATGTTTCACCAATACCTAATTGCTTATAATTTATACCCCCAATACACACTTCCAGATCCCAAACATGCCATCTATTGCCTCCAAGATTTTCAAATAAAAACTGGAGGTATAATTGCCAGCCTGGCTCTTTTAAAATTTTACTTGTTTTTGTTAAAATTAGCCTTTTCTTGAATTACTTCTAAATTCTAGGATTTGTGGGGGTCCAAGTGGGATGAGGGGGTTCTGCCAGACTTCTACACATCAGCAGGAAGAGAAGTCAGCCTGAAGAGTTGCCTGCCCGGTGGTGTCTGACACAAGAATTGCAGTAAAAACACAGGTCCTCCACGGAGCCTCAGCCTGACAGGTGAAGAGACTCAGTATTGAGTTAATCCAGGTACTCCTACTTCCTCTTTCAGCTATTGCAGACCTGAGGACAAGCTTTGCAGGGGAAGGCTGGGCCTGGAGGATTTTCTGCATCAGCCACTTGCAGTAGCAACTATCCCTCTCTGCAAGGCAATTTTGTTTAGGAACCATGTTGACTTTCTTGACATGTTTATTGTTGTTTTTGGTCAAGGCCAGCTAGTTTACCTTCAATGCATCTTCATAATTTTAAATCTTGCAGAGAAGAGTGTGGGGTGCCAATCATTCATCCAACAATATTTATTTAGTGCCTCCTAAGAGCCAGGCACTGTCAAGTGCCAGGAATATAGCAACTAACAAGGTCATTGCCTTCATGAAGCTTACATTCTTGTCCTTTCTGGGGAGAAAGCACAAAAATACAAGTAAATAATATAATTTCATAAAGTATTAAGTTTTATAGGGAGTGATAATGGAGACCGACAGGGAAAGTGAAATCAAGATAGGGTTACATTTTAGCTGAGAGCTAAATATTGTGGAACCAGCCATGTGAAGATCTGGAATAAGAATGTTCCAGGCAAGAAGAAAGAAAGTATAAAGGCTCTGAGACTGGAAATGAACATAGTATTTTTTGAGGGCCAGAAAGGCCTGTGTGGCTAGAGCACAGTGAATGAGGGGGAGAATGGCAAGCCATGGATTTGGAGGAAAGGTGGGCAGATTTTGCAAATAAAAACACCAGACATCTGGTAAAATTTGAATTTCAGATATACAATGAATAATATATCATGAGACATTCTTATATTTTCAAAAATTGATGTGATTATCTGAAATGCAAATTCAACTGAGCATCTTGTGTTTTATCTGACAACCCCCATTGGAAAGGATGTCTGATTCTGACAATATGGGAAGTTAGAAACATGAAAATTTTTCACTGCAAGATAAAAATGATAACAGAAAATACATACCTTAATTTATAGGTAATTAAAGGAAATCTGAAGTGCCAAAAAAAAAAAACAAAAAAACAAAAACAAAACATAGAATTAAACTCAGACTAGTAAGCTAACCTTTGAACCATGTAAATCCTAGGGACATTTTATAAAACTGGGACCTCAAGGTTTAAGTTTTAATGGGTAAACTGGGATCAGTAGACAAAGCTTTTGGTGTGTGTGAAGCAGGGAGTGGAAATACAGATCCTCCCACAGAAGTCAAGTTGCTTGGAAGGGCTACAATCTCCATGACCGGGTAGTTTAGAAAAAATCTGCCCGCTGTCAAAGGAAGATAGTGTGAAACCATATCTTTCTTGGCCTTGGCTCCATGTGAGAGGTAAAAATCTTTTCTGAAAATTTGTGACACATCAGAATTTTAAAAAGAACCATCCCCAACACAATCCTTCTAGAAATTAAAATGTAATCAGTGAAATTTAAAAATCAATAGATAACATTGTAGTAAATTTTATACCTAACCACATACAAAAACTCCACAGATAGGTTAAACAGCTGAAGGGAGAATTTATGATTTAAAAGATAAATCTGAAGAAATAGCCCAGAAAGCTAGTCTGAAATAAAGAGATGGAAAGTGTGGAAGAAATGTTGAGAGATATAAAAAATAGAATGAAAATGATTTATCATATAACATTAAAATTTCAGATGCAAAGACTAGTAAGAATGAGAGAGAAAAAAATATTTAAAAGTGATGATGAGAATTTTTCAGAATTGGTACAAAATAAAAATATACAGATTTGGGAAGCACAGCAAATTCCAAGAAGGCTAAACAAAAGAAATCCATAGCTGGATATATTGTAATCAAACTACAGGACATTAAAGATAAAGAGCTCTTAAAAGAATATAGAAAGAAAATATTAATTACCTCTAAAAGCAAGCCAGTTACAATTATGGCTAACTTCTCAAGAGCAACTGGCAAGCCAGAGTCTTCAGTGGAATATTTTCAAAACTTACCTATTTTTCCATTTAAAATAGTATGTTTACAACAAAATAAGCAGAAGTATGGAGAATTCCCACATACCTCTTGCCCCACACATGCACAGCCTCCCCCACCGCCAACTTTCAGCATCAGAGAGATACATTTATTACAATTGATGAACCTACACTGACACATCATTATCACTCAAAATCCATAGTTTACATTAGGCCTTAGTGTCATACATGCTATGGATTCGGACAAATGTGTAATGATGCAGCTACCAGTATAGTGGCTACAGAATACCTTCACTGCTATAAAAATCCTCTGTGCTCTACCTATTTATCCCTCTTTCCCTGCTACCCCTTGGAAATGACTAATCTTTTTACTCTCTCTATAGTTTTGTTTTTCCCAGAATGTCATATAGTTGGAATCATACTATGTAGCTTCTTCACATTGGCTTCTTTTACTTAGTAATATGCATTTAAGGTTCCTCCATGTCTTTTCGTGGCTTGATAGTTCATTTCTTTGTAGTGATGTATAATATTTTATTGTCTGGATGTACCATAGTTTAATTATCCATTCACCTAATGAAAGACATCTTGGTTGCTTCCAAGTTTTGGCAATTATGAGTAGAGCTGCTATAAGTATCTTTGTGCAGGTTGTTGTGTGTACATAAGTTTTCAATTCATTTGGGTAATTACCAAGGAGTATTATTGATGGATCATCTGGTAAGAGGATGTTTAGTTTATAAGAAACTGTCAAAGTATCTTTCAAAGCAACTGTTCTATTTTGCATTCCATCAGCAATGAATCAGAGTTTCAGTTGTTCTACATCCTTACCAGCATTGGGTGATTCTGGTGTTTTGGATTTTGGCCATTCTTATAGGTATGAGGTGGTATCTCATTGTTGTTACAATTTGCATTTCCCTAAGGATTTATTATGTGGAGTATTTTTTCATATGTTTGCTTTCCATCTGCCTATCTTCTTTAGTGAAGTGTCTGTTCAGGTGTTTTGTCTATTTTTAGTTGGTTATTTGAATTTTAAGAATTCTTTGTACATTTTGAATAATAGTCCTTTATCAGATTTTTTTTGCAATTATTTTCTCCTAGTCTGTGGTTTATCTTCTCTTTATCTTGACAGTGTCTTTTGCAGAGCAGAAGTTTTTCATTTTAACAAAGTCCAATTATTTATTTCATGGATCATATCTTTGGTAATCTAAAAAGTCATTGCCATATGGAAAGTCCTTTAGGTTTTCTCCTATGTTATCTTCCAGGAGTTTTATAATGTTGCACTTTGCATTTTGATCTTTGACCCATTTTGAGTTAACTTTTGTGAAGGGTATAAAGTCTGTGTCTAGATTCATCGTTTTCCATACGGATGTCCAGTTGTTCCAGCATCATTTGTTGAAAAGATTTGCTCCATTGTATTACATTTGCTCCTTTGTTAAAGATCATTTGACTATATTTATGTGAGTATATTTCTGGGGTCTCTTCTTTTACCAATTCAATTATAGTAGGTTTATAGTAGGTCTTGAAATCAGGTAGTGTCCATTTTCTGACTTTGTCCTTTTCCTTCAATAGTATGTTGGCTATTCTGGGTCTTTCATCTCTCTGAATAAACTTTAGAATCAGTTTGTGTATATCTATAAAATAGCTTATGGGATTTTGATTGAGATTGCATTGAATATATAGATCAAATTGGGAAGAAATGACAATATTGAATCTTCCTATCTATGAACATAGAATATCCTTCCATTTATTTAGTTCTTCAGTTTTATTCATTAGTTCTGTATTTTTCCTCACATAGATATTGGACATATTCTGTTAAAATTTATCCTTAAGTATTTATTTTATTTGTTTGCTAACATAACTAGTATTGTTCTTTTAATTTCAAATTCTACTTATTCATTGTAGGTATGTATGAAAGCAATTGACTTTTGTATATTAACTTTGTATCCTGCAACTGTATTATAATCAATTATTAATTCCAAGAGGGTTTTTGTTGATTTTTTTTGGATTTTCTACAAAGACAGTCATGTCATCTGCAAACAAAGACAGTTTTAGTCTTTCCCAATCAGTATACTATACTTTTATTTCCTTTGATTGTTTTATTGCATTAGCTAGGGCTTCCAGTATCATGTTAAAAGACAGCAGTGAGAGAGAACATCCTTGTCTTATTATCTGATCTTAGTGGAATATTTTCTAGTTTCTCACCATTAGATATGATATAAGCTGTAAGTTTTTATAAATGTTCTTTATCAAGCTGAAGAAATTATCCTTTTTCCTCATTCACTGAGAGTTTTTATCATAAATAGGTGTTGGATTTTGTCAAATGCTTTTGCTACATCTATTTGACATGATTGTGTGATTTTTCTTCTTTAACTTGTTTATGTAATGGATTACATTAATTGCTTTTTGAATGTTAAACAAGACTTGCATACCTTGGATAAATCCCACTTAGTTTGGTGTGTAATTCTTTTAATACTTGTGGGATTCAACTTGCTAATATTTTTGTTGAAGATTTTTGCATCTCTGTTCATGAGAAATAAATATTGGTCTGTAGTTTTTTTGTAATGTCTTTATCAGCTTTGGTATTAGGATAATGCTGGCCCCATAGAATAAATTAAGAAGTATTCCCTCTGCATCTATCTTCTGAAAGAGATGTAGAGAACAGATATAATTTCTTTCTTAAATGTTTGGTAGATTTCATTGGTAAACCTATCTAGACCCAATGCTTCCTATTTTGGAAAGTTACTATTTATTGATTAAATTTCTTCATAGAACTAGGCCTATTCAGATTGTCTATTTTTCTTATCATCCTGTGAATGACCTTCTTCTCTGAAGCCCCTCATTATTAGCTCAAAATGCCATGTATACCTCATTTTAATTCTCTGTCTCTGAACCTCTCATGTATGTGGGGTCTCTGACTCTCTTATATATGTGGGGTTCCCATACACACATATGTAATTAAATTTGGCTATTTTTCTCTTGTTAATCCATCTCATGTAGATTCATTAAACCAGCTGAAAGAACCTTGAAGGTAAAGTTTTTTCCTTCCCAACAACTTGCATGTGGAATCAATAATAATAATAATAATAATAATAATAATAATAATAATGATGATGTCAAGTAGAATAGAGTAGAATGTAGAGAGTAAAATGGTGGTTGCTCAGGGCTGGGAGTGTGTGTGCGTGTGAAAAATGGGGAGATATTCATCAAATGGTACAAATTTTCAGTTACTAGGTGAATAAATTCTGAGGATCTATGTACAGCATGGTAACTATAGTTAATAATAACATTGTACTATATACTTGAAATTTCCTGAAGCATTCTCACTTCACACCACACATACATACTCACACATATGCACAGACCTATACACACAAGGTAACTATTTGAGGTGATGGATGTGTTAACTTAATTGTGGTAAATATCTCATAATGTATACCTAAATCAAAATCATCATATTATCTATTTTAAGTACATATGATTTTATTTGTCAATTAAACCTTAATAAAGCTGGGAAAAAGAGCTAAATAACTCCTTTTAGAGATTAAGACACAAAGGCTCAGAGAAATTTATATTTATCTAAGGTTACATGGGTTGTATATTTTATTTTTTAAAGTCAATCTTGCTACTTCACATTCTAGATTTCTTATACTGCTGCTGCTGCTGAAAAATTGATAATCTTATTTTAAAAATCTCACTCAAATTCAATGTAGTAACTTTTCCTCTAGCATATACATCTTGAAAATGTCATATAAGACTCTAGATTTCATCTTTCTCAAAGCTCCAGGTGATTTCTAATTATAAAACAATATGTAAAACACATTTCCTTGAATACTGAAGAAAAAGAAAGGAGGCTATAGTTTACTTATCTCAAAATCCATTTATTTTGTTGGGAAAATGATAAAGTGACTTATGTTCATGAAATTTATAAACAATTCCTTATTTTGAAAGTGTAACTGATATTTCTATTTTATTTATATCAATTTTAATTTTGATTCTTGAAGCTTTCTAACTTTTACTGAGTAATTTTCTTTAATAGAGACTGACTTTTCTACTGAAAATGTTAAAAGGGAAAATGAACAATAGATTTGTTAAGTAAAACAAGTTAACTAAATATTCTAAGTGGAATTCTAAATGGAATAACCATTTTGCCGAAACACTGAAGTTTAGACAAAGAGCAATAAACATTAAAATTATATTAAAACATGCTTACAGAAGAATACTCCTTCCTGGATGACAGAGCTTTGAGTCTATTTGAGGTCTGGCAGCCATGATACGTAATTCAGGAGGGAAAAATATATCAGAGAAGGCCAGAGTTTCAGTCTATTTCCTTCCATGCCTCTCAGATAACTCTTGAGATTCTGGTTATAGTTACCCAAGCAAACTATTCATTAACTGGGTCTATATTTCTAAGAGAGAGAAAGGTCTGTAATTTATGATCAAAGTCAATGGCTCTAAACTGAGGTTCCTTGTATTTTCTAGTCATCTTGGCACCCAGGTATGTGATGAGTTCGCATCTCTCCATAAACTGCTCCATCTTCTTCTTATACTTTTTCCTTGTGTATTCAGAACCTTTGGGATTAAAGGCTGTAGAAAATTTTATAGAACTATGAATGTTTTGTTAGGTTAGTGAATCATTAAATTACAGAGAAAGAGAACTATGTATGTGATTGAGCTGAGAATATATTGAAATCCCAAATAAAGTTTGGGGGTTGTTCTACTTTAAATCATAATTGCTTTTTCACCTTTCTTTATGGCATGGTTTATAGAAAGCTGACTTGATTACTCAGAGTACTGCTTTAAAAACTAGAAATTCAGTTTTGCATGCCCCCATACCATTCAAAAGACCAACCCAGATCAACAATACTGTTTATCCCATATTAATTATACTACAATTAATGTTAAATTATTTCTGAGTAGTATATTATCAAAAATACATACCTTTTAGATGAAAGGCTACATAGAGTAGCGCAGATCTCTTTACACTTAAAAAGGGAAATTTGGGCTTTAAGCATCCTGCTGCATTCATTGCTTTAATTAGAGAAGTTGCTATACCCTGTGGGTAGGGAACAATCACGTGTATATTTGAGTATGATTTCTTTTGTTAGTGGCAAATAGATAAAGAGGCTATTCTTTGTCTCAAATAACCTCCTGGAGTTGGGAATGAGGCTTACAAAGACGGTTAGATGACCACTTGGCCAACAGGAAAGACAGAAAAAAATATATTTGATTAGGAAAAATGAAAATTATCAATTGGCTTAGTGCTAGCTAGGTGATGGATACTTGGACTTCATTACACAATTCTGTTTTTATATATTTGGCATACCACAAAAACTTAAAAAAGAAAGAAGGGGACATTGGATTTTGTATTGCCTATCTCTTCTTCCATTGCTCATAACTGGGCAGATTGCCTCCTACTATCTGACAAGGACTTCCAGGGACCACAGTTATCACTGCAGTCAAGATCTGGAGCCCTGTGCAGGCAAAAAAGGTATGAGGCCTTCTTGATAAAACTTAGCCTTTACAAGAATACCCCTTTCTGAGTGAGCCTTATCTTACGTTTTGATATTAAACTAGACTAAAAGCCAAACATCTAGGCAAGTTGAAAAAAACAAAGTGATTAAGAATTTGTGAGAAAGGTATGAAATTGTACCCTGGACATTATTTTATAAAATTGAAAATAGTGGTTGACTACTAATAAGTTTTACCACATTTAAAAAGAGTTATTTTTAGATATATAAAATGTGACTGCAATAGATAGCTTCATTGGGATTTGGGGCAAAATATGGGTTTGTTGGTTCAGTTGTAATGACACCATAACTCAGCTCTTTTAACTAGGGAATAAACCTCTCAGACTGAATCTGTACATTTCCAATTAAGAAAATGTTTTACAGACACTGAAATTCAAAATAAGAACCAAATTACAAGTCAAATGTAAATAATTTTATGACAGTTTACATTCTCTTCACTTCAGTGCAGGTGTTTGGAAAAGCAGGGGCTTTCCACACATCTTATTTTTTCAACCACCCATAAACAAAACAGGCTTTGCAGCTTAAAATCAGAAAACTCTGCCTTGAATTTCATCATTATCAAAATAAAATTTTGTTAAAGAAGAGATTGTTGTAGTCTTCTAATATATATACATAGAAAATCATGTAACAACCTGTTCCAGATATCCAGGCAAAGGAAGACTAGTAAGGTATATCGGTTCCTTTAATGGGGGAAGTTTGTGTGGAAGTTTCTGATTCCAATATTTCAATGGCAACCTAAGAACACAAAGTTCATTAGATAGATGTATACAAATATTTTCATTGTGTGTATACAGGGATGTAGATATACAAGAGACAACTAGAAGATAAAATTCACTACCTGTTTTTCTCCACTGCAGAAAATGATACAAGTGGAGAGACACAGTCTCCTAAAAATTCATGACCACCATCTTCTCTTGGATCCCTAGCCCTGCTCACCCATTCTCAATTTTCTTATTTTTCACTGCAACTATACAACATTTTTCTTATTTTCCTCAGACTTCTAACTTTCTCAAATAACTCCCTACACAGATGCCATGCTATGCAAGAGAAGGCATGAAAAGGGAACTTTCTCAGCGACTTATCACCAGCAAAGGCATATATAGAGTCTTCTCTTTTCATGGCAGAGCTTACCTCCCGTCTGAGATTGGTCTCGGCCCATGCTTTGGATCCCCACTCCACCCTCTCGCCAGGTATCTTACGATAGCAATTTCTCCCTTCCTCTCACCTCTGGCATTTCCTTCCCATGCTTGGGATAATTCCCATGCATCTGCTTTAAACACACTCATACTTCTTCCCCCATTGGAAAAAAAAAGAAGAAAAATAACTTTCATTCCTTCAACCTTATATCTCTTCTAGCAACTGAGTTTTTCTAGAGATCACAGACTACTGCACAAATTCCATCAGCAGATGTGACTTGATTCACACAGTACTTTTAAAAACTTTTTAATCAGTCACAAATGTAAAAAAATTAGAAAAGTTAAAAAAATTGGTTTCCAACTTCTTGTGTAAAGCAGGAATGTTTGGCAGTAGTAGAGTAACTGCTCTTCCCCCTTCACTGGGGCACGCATGGTCCAGTTTAAAGCAATGTTGTTTCTCATGCAACCTGCTTCTCTCATGTACTTTATTTTCTTGATGCTCTAAACATCTGTGATTGTAACCTGTGGACTACAGGTAAGGTCTTAATTTCATCACCTTGCATCCACTCCTTGGCACTCTGTAATTGGTTTCCACTCAACCCCCTTCAACTGAAGCCATTCTTGCCAAGATCACCAATGACTTGTTATAACCTAAATCTGACACAGTTTTCAAATCATGTCTTGCTTGATGTCTAAGCAGCTCTTAAATCTCTTGACCACACTTTCCAGAAATTCTCTCCCTTCACCTCCTGAAGCCTCCCTCTCCTGGCTCTCCTTTTACCTCTCTGTGGGTTCTTCCTTTTCATTCTCCCTTGCAAGCCTTTCTCCTAATTTTCATTTGTTGGTGTTTTTCAGGGCTTGTCTGAAGGCTGCTGCTTTTCTCACACTGTTCTTCAAAAGTGACCTCAAATGTGCTGTATTATTTTGGACAGGATTACTCATAATAGCCTCATAACTGGTAGGTATTCCTGCCTCCAATCCATTATCAACACTCCAGTGATAGTCTCTCTCCAAAGCAAATTTGATTATAATACTCAAAAACAAGTCAATGTATTTATACTGCCCTTTGGATCAAGTCCAAATGATTTATAGTGATTTTACTTGACCTTCCACACTCTGGGCCTGCTCATTACCTCCAGCCTCACCTCCTGCTCCTTTTCCTCTCCATAGCACACCTAGCCATGCTGAATTTCTTGCACTTCAGAGATTGGTTTTGTTTGTAGGTCCCTCTGCTTTGAACCTATCCCTTTCCCCTTCATCTAGCCAATTCTCCCTCCTCATTCAGGTCTTAGCCCAAACAGGCAATCCAGTTAGACTTTTGGACTATACTTTCCCAGAACTCCTGTCATTTCCCCACCCTAAACACCATCACACTCTGTGTTTGTCTGTTTTTTAAGCATTTCAAGTTTATTTCATCTCAGAGCTTCAGGCTTTGGGACAGCAGGGACCAATCCTTGTTCAGCATCACATATGTGTGTGTGTGTGTGTGTGTGTGTGTGTGTGTGTGTACATGTGTATGCATGCATGTGTGTATATATATGTATATGTATAGACATACGTATACATATGTGTATAGATGTACACATATATATCCCAGCGTGGTACATTGAATATAGAAGATATTCAAGAAATATTTGTGACTTAATGAGTGGTCTCACCTCAAAAATTTCTGGAGTTTTTCACTACTCTCACAAATATATATACGATCACGATATTCTAAGGCATATTTAATGTTACCAGGTACTAGGGCTTCATATCTGAAAGTCAAAAAAAAAATTTGTTGTACAATTAAAATGCAGTACTGTATAAATAAAATATCAAAATGTTTTCTTTTTCTACCTATGCAACTCAAGGAAGAAATAGGATATTTTCCAGTTAAGCAATAGTGACCTTTTGGCCAAAATGTTAAGATTGTTATATGAATCACTTATTCCGAGTAGAGACACCATCCCGCACTTCCATGAGGGTGAGGTCTTGCCTTTGCTTTCCATCCTGGTAGGTCACTGGACAGTAGCCCTGGAGCTCAGCACACTTAGGGAATCGCTTCTTCAGCTCTGACAGGGTCAGCCTTTTGGGAATCATGTCGGCAGATGGGAGTGGATGAGGTGCCAATGGAGGCACATATAATTCTGGGTTCTCCAAAAATTTCTATGTAAAAGGGATTACAGTGATGACTATTTAAGAAAGGATACCATGCCAATCAAAAACCCACCGAGGTTCTCCATCTACTCTTTTCATTTTCAGTAGCAAGGATTGAGAGCAGCTTTCGGCACCACAACAACAACTTCTCTGGCTGGAAGTCCCTTATAGTAGTACTCCCAAGTGATTTCATTTAAGGTCTCTCCTAATCTCTGTCATTCACTCACTCATTCACCTCATTCACACAAAAACATATTTGTTGAGCTCCTACTATGTGCCAGGCACTGGAGAGAACACAGTCACCTGCTCACTTGTCTTCCTGTCCTGAAATATAATTAATTAGTCAGGTGCCTTTTGGTGGAGGAGCTTACTTCTCCAGCTTCAATTATCACTGTAAAATGGAGAGGGCAGACTAGATTTTTGATCTCTAACCTCACTTCCGATTTTAAACTTCTTTGATTACCATTTAAATAAGCAGGAAGAAATGCATGTCTCCTAATAAAGTGCTCAAAAAAATTCTAATTCTTCAGAGGAAAATAAAATGTTCAGAGAGATCTGATTAGTTTATCATCACCAATCTTTTTATATTGTCAAATTATGGCCATTATAATATCAGCAAATCTATATCCTTTTCCATTAAATATAACTATAAAGTATACTGGGAATTCTAGTGATGGAAAAAAATTTAAAGCACATGAAACATTACTTCATTTCTACTGACTTCGACTTCCCTTCTACATCCTTAAAACTGAATCCCCTGGATATCTTCCTGTGGAATAAGCCCTGATGCTCAGCATCCCCTCCATTGGTGGGGCTCAACACTGAGTCGCCCTACCTGTTAAGCTGCCTCAGGCTGGGGGCCTATCACTGACCCTGAACTTCTGCTTTGTGACAAAATATGTCATAGAATGCAGTCTCAGGACTGGCCACTGAGTTTCCTTATTGATCCCAGAGACACAGGTTCCAATAATAGGGCTTCTGGTCCCCAGTTCCTGGGTGTTCCCAGCTGCACCCACCCCCTCTTATTTGATGAATTCCAAGACGGGCATTTTCTTTCCTTAGTAAATATTTGGAGTTAGGAACAGACTTACATCCAGTTTTTCCTGAGAACTCATTTTATAATAGTGCCCTCTGAACTCTGCTGCAAATTTCAAGGACTCAGTGACAGAGCAATCAACTAATTCGTATGATTCTGCCAGGCTGACAGGGCAGAACTGTCCGAATTCACCCAGGCGAGAGTTCAGTTCTTGAGGTGTGATGCATAACTTGTCAATGCAGGCAGCTTTTCCTATTAATAACAGATTAACTCTTATTCTATGTTTTCATAGAAAGCATCATTTTAAAAATTAAAATAACTTGAATTGCACAAGCACTTAATAAATGCATACACATTTAAAATTCCAAACAATAAAGTAAAAAGTTAGTTTCCCTTCACATCTCCATCCTCGCAATTCCTCCTGAGATAATCATTGTAGAGTTTGTATCCTTTTCAGACTTTCTCTAGACATTTTCATGTACACATATGTTTTTTGCATATGGTAGGATATGTCACTCACTATACTGTAAACATTCTGTAACTTGTTTTTATCAGTTAGTTATGGCCTTTGACATCTTTCCATACCATTTACCTATTTTTAATTGATGCACAGTATTCCATTGTAGAAATATACATATAGCTTACTTAGCCACCTATCTGTTGCTGAATAATTTGGTTGTTTTTAATTCTTAGCTATTACAAATTCACTCTATGTATGTTATAAACAATATACATCTATAAACACATATATGTATGTGCATATATACATACCCACTCATACACATGTAAATCTGCGACATATTTTTAATTTTTCTATGGATAGATTTTGGGAAGTGAAAATAGTTTGCTGACATGATGTTACTGACAAAAATCTCCCCTGTACCCAAAAGCCACCCAAGAGAAGGGAAAAAACATTTATCCAAAAGTAATTAGGTTTATCCTAAAGAGTATTTTAAAAAGAAAGAGCCCAAGTTCCTTCAATGGACAAGTTTAAGAGTTTTCTCTCCAATACAAGGCAGAGAGACAGGTATACGTGGAGTAAAGCAGTGGATACCATGGTGCCCCATCCAGATTCCCCTTCAAGGTGTGCGTACCCATCCTCCAGCTGCTGGGAACACTGGTCTTGGGGTCTCAGGGTTGCACTGGAAATTGCCCCTCTGTCATACCTTATATGCACCCTAGAGTGACTTAGGGTCAATGACAGGCCAACAGGAGGATATAAAGCTTGGTCTCTCTCCCCAATTTGGGAGAAACTGAAAATTCATCCCAGCTCCAATGCTCCCTATTCATAGGATCTATTGTGGTTTCCATTTCTACTACACAGTAGGTTAGTTTCTTCCTCTTCCCAATTCTACTGTCCTCACTTCCCCAGAGGGCTCTCTCCTGATTAGGGTTGTCAGATAAAATACAGCATGCCCCCATTCAATATTTGGGACATACTTAGACTAAAAATTTATTTGTTGTTTATCTAAAATTTAACTGGGCATCCAGTATTTTTTATTTTCTAAATCTTGAGATTCTACTGAGATTACTTCCTGATGAAGCTTCTGTACACAACTTTTTATCTTGTGCCTTTTTCTAGGGAACCCAATCTAAGGCAGGGAGGGTAAAATATGGTAACAGAAAAATACATGAGGCAAAATTTTTGCTTTCAAGATCTGCTGTGGAATTTTTCACTACTGTGACGATACTATCTAAAACTTATTGGGAGTAGATTCCTAAAAATTCAATTCTTCCCTTGCATCCTTCATGACTTATACTACTCAGGTGAAAACAAATTCCCAATCTGCAGACAAACAGGAACCAGAGAGATTGGTTACGCTCAAATAATGAAATAATACAAGATTCAATGATGCAATCATTATTGAAATCCTCACTGCATTTTTCCTTATTCAAGATTCTCTTAGCCACATTGCTCTCTCATACCTTATTATAGCTCCCCTATAGTTTCCAAAGTTTAACAAAAACATTAAACAGATGTCTGTGAGATCCCTACAGATAAATTCTTTGGAGCCATCACTCCTTTTAGAGATATCAGACATAGATAACTTTTCTTCTATTGTGTGTATTTTTGGAGAAAAATAAAAAAACTTATAGGAGTATATAATCAAACATTTTCTTTCATGAATTCCAAATATGGATTAAAAGACATTTTGTGCTCAAGTTGAATTTTTTATAGGCTCAACATTTATATTATACCATAATGAATGTAAATAGTAAAATTTAATTCTAGATTCTGAAAGAAAATTTTGCCAAGTGCCACTCCACAGACCACTGCCCTCATCTAACTACCATTCTTGAAACTGGCTTCTTACATGGCATTCCAAACACTATAAACTCTTCTAGTGAGAGACCATGCATTATTTTTATGTGCTAGGTTCACATAGGCACTCAATAAATGATTGCTTGAGCAGCAGTAGTCATTTATTAGAACAAACATACCTGCCCACAATTGGATAGTACTATATATTTAAAATACTGATTAAATTGTGGGGAAAATGTTCACATCGAATGAGCCAGGCATGAGTAGACTTTAAATTTATACTTTATTCTCTTTTAACAGGTAAATGTTTTCTTACCTGCTTTTATTTTTTCCAGGTATATCTGCACATATTTATTCACCATTTGAACGTGCTTACTGACTTCATTCCACACCCACCATTTGCTGTGAAATCCGTCAATCACATACCAGTTCTGATGTTGTTCTTGATAATATTGCTTAATCTCAACGATATTTTTGTGGTACTTTGAGTTCTTGACAGCTATTATCTGTGTGCTGTTGTGTAATGGATAAGGCAAGCTAATAGAGAAAGAGAAGAGGAATTGCTAAAGCTGTTTAAAACATACTTTTTTCTGAATGGTTAAAGTTCATTCCTTTATTATTGTTTTCATCACATTCATTACCTTTGTTCTTTTTTTTTTTTTTCCAGAAGCAATCTTCTGAAAATTTCCTTGGAGGGCACATCCAACTCAAAGATGGCCATGGGGATGATCGACCTGGCTTCCAGGAGACTCATCTGATACCCAGTTACTGGGTACCCATCGATGACGACACTAAGAAAGAGAGACAGGGAAATAAAAACTGTGCCAGGGGAGCAATAGTTGAGTAGAGGAGTGTAAATTAAAGAGAGAGCTCAAACGCAGAGCTCTCCTGTACAGGAGTAGCATTAAGATTGGGGCACTGCTACCTTTGCAGTGAGATAGGTCAGCGAGAGAATATCTGCACTGGACCACTACCATCTGGGGGCCAGGGAAGAGACATTCCATCACTCCACAGGGCATTGAGAAGCTCTACTGGGCTGTGAAAGTTGTACCAGCCTCCTTGGTGGACTGTGTAAGCCTGGAGACTTCTGGACAACTCAGGGGTTGCTGCAGGGAGTGAAGTGGCCTCTTTGCTTTTCGGGCATGCAAGTGTTCAAGCCAAGTTTTAGCTTGACAGAAAATTAAAGTATGTCACCACATAGATACCCAAAGTTTGAGAAGCATATCATACCCTTTACAAGAGCTTTAAACATTTTTTTTAAGATAAGTGTTTTGAATTCCAGTGAGTAATTGCTTAGAAAAGTTAACCCTCCCACCACACCCCTACACCCACTTACCCTGCAGTATTACATATACTTTCCATCAGAGATATTTCTAAGGCTTTAATAGCCAGTTCATCAGGTGCTACCATTCCTTTATGAAGATGCCAGTTTAACATAAGTGCCAGCTCAGTGTTTGGTTGGTTGGTTAATATGTAACGCAAAGCTTCTCCTATTGACAAACGCTTTAAGCCATATTCACTTGAAAATTTGTGGGCAACTGAAAAACATTAAAACTTTAAACTTACTCCATTTCAAAAATTCATCAGTTAACCTTAGTTTCAGATTCTGGTTAACTGATATTAATAGGAAACTCATTTTCATATTCCTCAAAGAAATTTTTGAAGTTAAAATTGCTACATTTTACTGAATATTGCCAAAAGGTCAATAATTTTTAGTACTTCAGGTGAGTGGCTGATGGGTCTGGGTAATGAGCCAACTCTGGGAGGTTTTTTTTTTTTTCATAATTGAACCAACATTTAAATTTTCTCTTCCTTTGGCATGAAGTAGCAAAATTTTTGAGAGCTATCCAAGGCATCTGATGTGTACTATTAATATTTGGTACTATGTCCAAAATAACTCAGTTAATTCTCTAGGAAACAATTTTTTTTAGAATAATAATGGCATATCTGACATTTTAATAGTAATTTACAACTTTGTGAGATTCTGTGATTTTATTTGATATTTTCTATCAGATGGGTAGGATGAATATTGTAATGCCAATTTTTTAGATCAGAGAACTGAAGCCCAGTGGAATGATTTATCCAAGATCATGCAGATGCTGCCATTGGTAGAAAGAGGGCTCATATTGGCCTTCGCTTCTCTTAAATGAGACCAAGCAATGGCTTGCAGTAACCAGTATTAAATGTGGGTGTGTTTTGTTGGGTTCTACATACCCTGCCTCACCATTGTCTGGAAACAGCAGTGTGTAGAGAACATTGAGAAAGAGAGTGTGTTCGATCTCATGGGAATGCAGATTAAATGACCGTAGTTGGGGCCATTTAGAAGGGAAGCTCCTGTGAGAGCGGCAGAACTCTTAATCTCAGTTTTGACACAAATCTTGGAGTCAGATCTACTTTTTTAAAGTTCTAAAAATAATTAAGCAAATCAACCTTTCTTTCAATAAAGAAATGAGAAATTGGATCATCTTATCTTCTCTCATTTTCACTTTCTGCTGTGGTTGTGGGATCTTATTTTGAATATCAATGTTCTTTCTGCTTTGCTTTGGGAAATATTATCTTTGTGAACATTTAGAATATGACCATTACAGAGTTTTCATATTAAGAAGTTTAAATGGGCAAAACAAACTTTTCATCTAAAGAGGTGAAATACAAAACTCCTCTTTATTATTCCTGGTGACAGATTAATCTTGACTCTCCATCTCTTCCCTCCATTTTCTATTCAGTAATTAAGTCCTGTTGTTTTCCTTTAAAATATCTCCTGTATCTGTCCTTTCTTTTCTAATCTCATTGCAACCAAACACTGTTCATGTTTTCATGTCATCTTGAAATACGACACCAATCTATAGTTGGACTATTTACCTTTATAAAAAACCACACACTCCAAAGTTATGTAAAATTCAAACATTATAAGAATATATTTACCAAATGCCTTTTCAGCAATAATTAAGATAATGAATTTTTGCTCTTTATTAATACAGTAGATTATATTTATAAAATCTTTAAAAATAATTTTAGGCTAATATAGTCATAATGAATTATTTGACTGTATATGTAAGTAATGTTAGTTTATAATTTCTTGTATTCTCTTTGTCAGGTTTTGATATCAGGGTTATGCTAATTTAAAAATGAACTGGTATTCTTTATACCTTTTGAATTATATGAATTATATTCATTAATAAAAAGAAAACAAAAATAAATTCAGAAGCTTACTGTTTATTTCCCTTGCTCTGAAAGCTTATAAAAACACAGGAAGTAACTCTTGAACTTTTAACCCTTTGAAAGTTTGCTATAATTTTCCTCCAAAACTATTTGACTTGGGTTGCTTTGGAGTGGGGCTATATTTTTGAATGTCTACTCTTCGATGGTTCTTGGCCTTTTTAGGTTTTCTATCTCTTTTTAAGTCACTTTTGGTAGTTGGTTTCCTAGAGAAGTGGCACTACTTTTCAGGAGATTCATGTATGCTTATAGGTAACAAAGGCAAACATACACTTACTTGTAGTTTTCCCAGATCTTGGAGGACCCACAATTGCAATCCTAATGGGTACAGTGGGCTTAGGTTTGGGTTGGCGGATATATTTGATTGGGTTCTTCATAAATTTTTCTTTAGTTTGCTTACTAGACAAAAAATAAATATACTGACGATGGATTACAGGATAAACTGAATTCTCTAAATTTTCACTTGGCTTGGTTATTTCTCCTTCGCTTAGCTGCAATACATATACAATTGAATTTGTAAGTTAGCTTTACTTTATATAGCATATTCCCAAAACACATTTGAAAAACGACAATTTCTAAAATAAGAAAATTTCTCTTATAGATAAGAAAATTATAATAAAATACTGATATTGAAAAACTATAAAAAGAACAAATTATTTTATACCCACATGCAATTCTATTTCCTTTTTCCCATCCAAGTACTAACCAGGCCTGACCCTGCTTAGCTCCTGAGATCAGACAAGATCGGGCATGTTCAGGGTGGTATGGCAATAGACTCTATTTCCTTTCTAATATCTTTAGTGTATACTGAATATTTTTGCCAAGGAATGTAAAGTTGTTTGAATATATTCATGGGACAATTTATCTTTACAAACTGGTCTATTCCTAAGGTGGTGTTATGGATGGAAATGTGCTCCTTAAAATTCATAGGTTAAAACCCTAACATTGTGAGTGACTGACTGTATTTGGAGATAGGTCTTTACGGAGGTAATTAAGGTTAAATGAGTCAGAAGAGTGGGACCCAATCCAAGAGGGCTGGTGTCCTTATAAGAAAAGGAAGAGACACCAGGTGTGCATGACCACAGAGAAAAGGCCATGTGAGGACACACTGAGAAGTGGTTGTCTACAAGCTCGGAAGAGAGGCCTCACTAGAAAACTGTCCCACTGGCACCTCGGTCTTGGACTTGCAGCCTCCAGAATTGTGACAAAATAAATCTCTATTTTTTAAGCCACCCAGTTTGTGGTATTCTATTACGGTACCTGGAGTAGACAGGTGGCGTCCTGGTTTATTTTTTAGGATATACTGGTAGGACAAATACCATTGGCTTCTCTTCCACATTTTTATACAGACAAAATCCTACTCACATACACATCAACAGCAGTCACAAAAAGGAAAAATACACCTAAGGAGCAGCCTCAAATGTAGGGAAGGAATGGAGTGGAAGGAGTGGGGCCACATCATTGTATCGGTCATGATGAGAACTGGGTAATTAACTGATGCTAGGTTTGAATATCTTTTGTTATAGTATAAGATGGCCAAGCATCAGCCATCCTTGGATTAGAAAGAGATGTGCAACAGTATGATAATATTACTCCTCCTCCAGAGCAACACCAGGACAGTTGTCACCATTCAGTGGTATTATCAACATCATCATTCTTAAACTGGAGTGGCATTCATGGCTGGAAGTAAATGCTAAGGATAAAAAGAAACTCAGGGATGGGGTGGCAATGTATGCTCTGTTTTATACTTGGTAATAAAAGAAAGCTGGAAGTTTAATTCTTCTACTTCAAATTCCTTACAGTAGTTTCTGTTATTGCCCCAAATATCTAGCATGTATCCTTTCTCTTCTGTAGATCAGAATACCCACAGTGTTATCAAATCAGAAATATCAAACTGTCAGGCACCCAGACAACAGCCCTGAAAAAATGATTCCTTATACGCTTAAACCTTTCCTTTGATCATGTGTTCATTTTTCCACATGGTATTTCTGTACAATCCTAATTAGAGGGTTCTGACTTTGTCTGCTTCTTCCCCTCTCTTGCCCATCTCAGAGAGGTTAGGGCATGATTATTGTTCACGGGCTTTCCAGGTTATTCTAATACATGCTTAACTCTATCCAATTCTCTATGTGGGAACTTAGTGTTATTATATTTTAGCATGAAATCTGAGGATACATTAAGGATCTACTGAGGTCCTTATGGTTAAGATAAATAAGGTAGCATAATTAAGTAGAATTGAAATTGACTGTCAAGAAGGAGGTTTCAAGTAACATGCACATGGCTTTATTTTGGACCTGTCCTCTAATAATCAGTGACCAATAATAGTAATACATATTAATAACAGCAATAACTCATATTGATTTAGCACTTACAAAAGATCAACCACTGTTACAAGCACTTTACAGTAATTAAGTCATTTAATCATTGTAACAGTATTGTAAGGTAGGGACTATTCTTACTCCCATTGCGCAAATGGGAATGGCTCTGAAAGGTTAAGTAATTCGTTCAAGGTAACTCGGCTAGTAAGTGGTGGTTCCGAATTCAGACAGTGTGGCTCCAGAGGAAATACTCTTCTCCATTGTGCTACATCACTGATGGAAGTAAGAAGGTATGCTTACTTATGAAGGGGGGCAGATCACTACTACATGACATTCTTTTATTGCCTTTATAGTACTTAATACTATCTGACTAGAACCTCTTTGTTTACTTATTTATTGACTATCTTCCCTCCCTAACCCAACTAGAATATAAACTCTACGACAGAAGAAACCTTGTCTGTTTTGTTCACTACTTTATTCTCAGGGACTAGAACAGTGGCTGGCACATTCTTGGTTAAGATTTGTTGAAAACCATCCCACATTGGAAGTTATCGAATTCCAACAGGATTAAACCTGTTGATCTACATTGTATCAAAATATAGTATTTAGAAATAAGTAATATTAATGGCACATTTTGTATGGTGTCTCACACTTTCTGGAGGGCTTTATACTCTTACATTTGATCACAGTGGCCTGGTGGCATTATTCTTCCATCTTACAGGTGAGGAAACAGAATCAAAGAGGTTACATGACTTGCCTAAAATCAGATAGCAAATTAGTATCAGAGCTCAGCTCTCTAGATTTTTAGCTTAAAAATATTTTCACTACTATTGGCTTCTGCTACAAAGTTAAAGAAAAAAAAAATAAAAGAAAGAACATGGCTTTCAGCTACATTTGCTAACATTACCTTTACAGGGTCCCAGTAGCCAAACGTGCTTATATACTTATAGGTAAAGCCGAGCATTTTCTGGGCAAGGTGTAATGATATTGGATAACATTTCTCAAAAATGCTTGCACGATTCTCCACCAGTGGTTTCAGTTTCTTATTCAATGTATATTGCACAATGTGAAGTTTCCGAGCTCCATTAATGAGAATTATTGGTATTAAACACTTCTCAAATTCTTCCTGAGGGGAAAAAAATCATAAAACTGAATATTTTTAGTGGTAAGAAGACACAGCATATAGACATTGCTGGTGACTAACTACATCACTCTAGAGCACAAATATTTTTCAGTTTCCTAGTGACTGCAGTTGGCTGCTAAAATCTTTGGCGTCATGTGGCTTTTATGCTACCCTTGATTTACTAACTTGTTTTCATGATTGTAAGTGGTACTGACAAAAGGGAATACAGCCCTAAAATACACATTTCTTTTGAAATGTTAAAAAGAAGCCAAGGCATAAATCAAATTTCTTTTGTTTCATTCTCAAATGTCACTATTCAAATTAAGAAAAATGAAAAAGTAATAACCTGTATTATTTGTAAATTATTTATATCTGCTTCAAATTTTTCTCCCAGTTCACTTCTCAAGCGTTCAAGTGCATCAACTTCCTGTTCTTCATCTTCCTCGCTCATCACTTCCTCATCTTTTGGAAATTCATCTTCAAGGATGTTGTCAATATCATCGTCATCTTCTTCAGGTTCTTCTTCACTAATTTCTTCATCTTCTCTAACAACCTAAGGGAGAAAATATTCCCTTTCACTTTACATATAAAATAGGTAACAAATGACACTGTTAACTAATCATCTGAAATATTTTTTAGTAACTGATTTTAGTTGGTATGGTAACATAATAAAATTTTAAATATCAGGCACCCAGAAATTTAATACCTTAAGACTCTGACACCATAGAGATCCCATAAATAAATAAATAAATAAATAAATAAATAAATAAATAAATAAGCTATTAAATGCTATTTATGTCTGTGGTTGTCAGAATGTTACATGTTTTTGATGGTCTTCAGTAAACATATTTAATTCAACTCAAAGAGTATAAAGCACTCATTAGCTGTGTTAGCTCAGGCAGGATCTATTTCCTCAACTGTAAAATAGGAATAATAAAACTACCTACTTCACAAGGTTGTTGGGAATATTAAATAAGTTAATACATGTAAATCCCTTTAAAAAGTGTCTGGCACATAGTAAGCATGCAAAAGACAGCTATTATTGCTATTATAGTTATTATTGTTACTTTATATAAAACACTGTATGAATAGAACAGTATAGGCCCTCTAGGAGGTTATAGCCTATCTGAGGAAACAAGAATGATGATACAAAAATGATTATTAAAGACTGTGACAGGATATTGATACTAAATGGTATTGTATAGGCGTTAAGTGTTATATAGTTCAGTTGGCATAAAACTGAACCCTAGAATACTGATCCTCTTGCACTGCCTCCACATTCTTCTCCCTGAAGTATTCCTTATCTCAGAGCACTGCTTTCCAGCTGGAAACCTGAAAGTTCTCTTGACTTCTCACTCTCCATCTCTGCACATCCAGTTTTTAAGCCCTGTTATCTGAAACAATGCTCGAAACCCCTTCTTTTCCAGTCCTACTCCACTATGTGCTTTCTCATTATCTCTTTTTCAAAATTTTATTATTAGTTTCAAGTACATAGTACATTGGTTAGACATTTATATAGTTTTTAAAACCAATATATAACCAATTGCTCTTTCTCTCTTCTGGCTCTATCTCATTATCTCTTGCCTGCAATCTTCTGATTAGCTTGAGTTTTTCTAATCAAACTGATTAGGGCCTGGTTCCTTTAAAAAGTTTCTGGAGCTGGGATGTGAACTTGAAGCTGCAGGGAGGAAGACAAGAAGATAAGACTCCATTCTTGCTTTGTGCCTAGACTCCTCTCTACAAAAGGAACTTGGCAATGAGATAGTGTTTCTCAGTTCTGGTTCTATTTTATTTGAATTTTGAAACCATTTGGTCCTCTTAATTCTTTTTTCCTTTTCATTATATTTTGACAATTTTTTATCCTGAGATTTTTCTAAAGATCACTTAAAATATGGTAAAATGAGTTCACATTACAAATGGCGACATCATAGTTCCAGATGAACTTGTGTTCACCTCTCTGGTTCTACTTAGTGGCTCTTCCAACTTGTTTCTTAACTTAAAAAAATTAAACTATATAAGTTTTAAAAGAAATTCAGTTTTGCTATAAAGATAAAATTATACAGTATTATATAGGTTAAAAAGTCTCTTCACATTCACATCTCTTTTCTAGTGTCCCATATGAAAACGATTTGGGTTAACAATTTGATTATGATTCTTTTAGATGTGTATACACACATACAATTTTATTTTATTTTAAAATTAAATGAGATTTTTAAATTTTCTACAACATGCTTTAAAGATAATTTAGCAATATATTTAAATTTATTTCCATATCATGACATGTATTTCATTATTTTTATTTAGCCATTCTTATTTTTTTTTAAATGTGAGGATTTTGTTGTTGTTCTATAGAAACCAGTTTAGTAACAAAATTAACAGCAAAAAGTGGCCACTTTTGACTCTTGTGATGTTTGATTTCTCTTTCCTGCTAGTGATGATGAGAAATTTACCAAACTTACATTATTCCTCTTCTCTCTTTTGCCTATTCCCCAGTTTTAGTCATATTTTAAATTCTTAATTCCACTTTGAGTGCCTATAATGTTAAATATTATCTCCAAATATCTATTTATTGAGTTACCATTTTTAGATGTATGTTTTGATTTCCCACAATTCCAGAGGATGTCTTTACTCTTTGTTCCACTTTTCCCTGTCTTTAGTTCCTAGATTTTTGTTTCCAATACTATTACACATCTGTCTTGTCACTGTAGACAAGTATTTAGTGCTTCATGTAGAAAGTGATTCTAAAAATTGAAAGCAAACAGCATTTGATTGATTTTGAAAACAGAAATCCAATAAACAGAACCTGCTATATTTAACCATGTAACCCTTATTCACTACAGCCACGGACAGGGACAAGGGGCTGCAACTGTCTATCAGTTTCTTTTTTGTTCTCTGGTTTTTCACAGTGACCTGTTTTTGTTTCATGGATAAAAGTTCTTGAATTTCTAAGGGAAACTGGAATTCGTAAAATGTTTAATTATTCCTGTGTTGTTTATTTGTTTGAGTCAATTGTTCTGTTTGTTCATTTTGGTTCTGCTTTGTGCTGATAATTTTCTTCAAGTATATGGTAATTCTTGGTTGTCTCTTCATTTTTATTAATAAAAGACTAAGTTGATTAATTCAGAGCAACTGCAAGCTCTGGGTATCTGAGTAGAGTAGGTTGTATTATTCTTTCATTTAAAATGTGAAGATGAGAAGAGGCAGGCAGGCTGGATCTTGCCCCAAATAACAAAGGGCATCAATCAACATCCTTTGGCACCTAGCATCTTCTAGGAAGATTATTTAACTACTTTAGCAATTATTTACCATTTTTCTTCATGGGGGCAAATGTCACTGTTCCGTGAGAAACTGGTGTTAGGAATCTTAAATAACTTTTTTTGTCATTAACCTCTCAGACTTTCTAGATAAAGTATATTAAAATAATGAGTTTTCTTATTTTTCAACATGCATGCTATTTCTTGCTCTTATCACATTGCTTTGGCTAGTTACTTCAGTACAATGTTGAAAATTTTTAAGGTTAACATCTTAAAAATCTTCATAGCAGACCATTTAAGAGAACCACAAGTTAATTATTCTTAAGGAAAAAAGATTTTGTTTTTCTGTAAATGGCAATTTGATCTTTTGGAACAGTGCTTTCTTCCCTCCTGACATATGGCATTTTTTGGTCCTTATGTGGAGATGCATGTTCTAAAATTCATGGCTTCAGAGATGTGCCTCAGGTATGAAGAAATAAGTTCATTTAGACTCTAATAATAACCATAACCATAAACCATGAATGAAACACACACACACACACACACATACACACTTCCTCTCTCTCTCTCTCTCTCTCTCTCTCTCTCTCTCTCTCTCTCTCTCTCTCTCTCTTACTCAAAGGGCTCTAGAAGAGTGAACAAAGGCAGATTTTGAAAATTTGGAGAAAGCAATTGGCTTAGGGTGAGTTCTCTGATTTTTGCATTTGTTCAGAGGGCAGTTTCCATTAGTGTGGTGGTGGCAAAGGGTGACTAAACTTCTGGTAGAAAGGTTGCTGTCTTTCCAGATGGAACAACCAGGGGAAGGAGCCACAACCAGGGTGCTAGAGAGTGAGAGTAAACTCTGGCGTTGAGAGAGCCAGAGAAGGAAACACCAAATTCCATTTGTAAAGATGGTCTGAATCTCTGTCTAATCTCTGAACCATGTATATATGTACCATTTGAGAACAGTATAAGCTGAACTGCCACCCATTGCCGGCATGACGGAGTTTGCAGGTTTAGTCTTATCAAGTTAATTACCTGCTAACACAAAAACATCAGCCCTCTCTGGAGGTATGTAACAGAATCCAGAATCTTCACAACATAATATTAATAATTCTGGGATATAATCCGAAAGTAGGATCATGAGATATGATCCATTCTCATAGAGAAAGATAATCATCATATTCCCAATCCATCCGTTTAGAGTTACCAAACGAAAACTTTAAAGCAGTTATTACCATTGTGATTAATGAGGAAAAGTAAAAGGTACTTATAATAAAAGAGGAAATTCTAGGAGGAAATAAAAAATATTAAAAAAAACAAACAAAAGTTTTAGAACTAAAAATTATAATATTTGAAATAAATATTGGGTGGGCTTAATGGTAGAATGGAGATGACAGAGGGAAAAATCTGAATTTGAAGGCAGATCAATGGAAACAATCCAACTTAAAGAGAGAAAAAAATAGAAAAAATTGACAGCTCTGGAGACATGTAGAATAATAGTGAAATATTTGACCTATGTGTAATTGATTTTCAGAAGAAGACAGAGAGAAAATGAGTCAGAAAAAATATCTGAGGAAATTATGTCCGTGGTTTTTCCAAATTTAATGAAAGACATAAATTTACTGATTAAAGAAGCATCGTGGAACAAACTAGACAAATATGAAAAAAATAACATGTAAAATTGAAAAGCAAAAATACAGAAAAAAAATCTTGAAAGGAGCCAGAGAAAAACAATATAGGAAAGCAGTTCAGGTAACCACATACTTCCTATCCCTCTGAATCTCATCATAGCAGAGGAATGAATGAAGAACACCAGAAATAGTGTATATTTGGATAAATATAAAAAAGGATTTACTTTTCTCTTAATGTATTTAAAATACATGTGACTCTTTAAAACATAAACTGTAATTTTTTTCTTGTGGTGTTTATAATGTATTTGGTTGTAAAATACATGACAACTAGAGCATAAAGCATGCTGGCAGAGTGGGGGTGAGGGTAAATAGACTTAAACAGTCACAATGTTTCTATAACATTACATGGGATAATAACTGATTTTAAGTAGAGTTTGAAAACCTGAGGATGTATATGTAATTTGAGAGCGACCACTAAAAAATAATGCATGTAAGTATATCTAAAAAGCCAACAGATAATTAAAATGGATTTCTAAAATATATTGAAATCATCATAAAGAAAGCTAGAGAGGGGAAAGAGAAAAGAGAGGGGACAAACAGAAAGCAAATAAAATTCATAGTCTCAAGAGAATAAGGACTAGATTTGGGGTAAGCTGTCATAACTCTCAGGAGGAGGCAGGGAGAAGGCTGCATCTAGATGGAATGTTATACCAGGAGAGTGGTGGACATTATAGTCAAAGTGCTTATTACAATTAGGGAGGAACTAAGAGAGAAATAAATGAAGAAATGGAAGAAGCAGCAAAAGACCTATCAGTGTTTTGAGGCTCTTCCCAATGAAAGATACACCATTCAGATACTAGATTCCTATATTACACTGGGGAGGCGAAGTTGCCTTCTATTTCTGGATTCTGAGACACTAATTCTGAATTATTTGGTTTTTCAATGCCTTGAAACTCAGTTCCCAACCTGTACACCCCATGTACACTTTCACTTGCTGTTTCATCCCAAAGTGTCCTCTGCACCTAGATCTTTGGGCCTATTCGCAACTCCTTTTTCCCTAGAAACTCTTAGAGAGGATCTTGGCCTGGTGCTTGGTCCTGAACCTTGTTTCAACCTGACTTTGGCTTCCCTGTAGGACTTATGGTACGTATTTCTATAAACTATTCACCATGGCAGTCTTTCACAGTTCTGCTTACTTGCTGCCCTGGCTCCTTGTCCTGGCTCTTCCTGGCTTCCCCCTGCTCATGGGTACTCTACATTTAATAGAAGGGACACAAGCACCAGAAAAGGAGATAGTGGTTAGGAAGATGGCCAAGATTTTGGAGCAAGGAGTAAGAGTAGAAACAAGGCCTCTGAGGAGGATGAAGGTATGTAATGTAAATCTCAGTATGAAGGGGGTTGGCTTATAGAATATTCTTCAGTCACACTTGGAGACTAAAGTTCCACACGATGGCGACATTTTCCTATGAAATTAATGCAAGTAGTCACCTTGAGACTTTGAAGTGACTTCTAATGTTAAAATGTCTTATTTGCTGCTAAAAAGTCAGACAGTAAAGGCAAAGGTGAGAACACAAACCTGGGAAGGGCTTTACCTGAATATGCTTCCCAAATTAGCTATAAAAAGGTGAGTCATGGAGCTGCATTTTTCTGTACAAAGAGGCAAATGGAAGTCAGTTCATGAAAGCAAGCTCCAGGGTCTATTTTGTCAGAGTAGGTTTGATTCAGGGTGTAACATTAACTGATTATAATACTCACACTATATGATCCTTGAGATACTACATTTGGTTTAATTTTTCTTTGTCTGGGCAGTAGCAGAACGTATCTTCCAAAATTCCCATCAAAGGTGTTGAAAAAATAATCAGTGCACAGTTTTAAACTTTGATTTGCAAAACATCTCAGGAATTATTTTCCAAAAGTCAATTAACATAAACAAATTGTGTAGGATATATACTTAATTTATAAGATAAGATATTGAATCTTTAAATGAAAAATAAAAAAGCCCCCATTCTAATGTTAACAAATGGCAAAATTATAAATTAAGGACATTTAGACTTTATCCTAAAAACTAATTATCTTAAGAAAAAGAAGGTTTAACTAAACAATAGCAAAGAAGGGAAATTAAAGTATTATTAACTAAGGAAAGTAGGTTTTTTGTTTGTTTGTTTGTTTGCCTACAGCACCTGGTCTTCTCAGTACGAACCAGGCCTGACCCCGCTTAGCTTCCGAGATCAGATGAGATCCAGTGCATTTAGGGTGGCATGGCTGTAGACAAAAGTAGTTATTTTAAATTTTTCCTATTTTACAATGAAAAAATCTAGGCTCGGAAAGGTTAAGTAACTTGCTCAATGTTATACAACAGCAGCAGAACAACTCTAAGTTGAGTGCCTACTATGTGTCAGCACTGGGTAGCCACCTATGAGCAAGAACTCGAGAGATTATACAAGTTTAGGTCAACTTGACCTCAAAGTTTCAACTACTATGGTAATATGTTCCAGAGACATATGAGGTGATCCTTAAGGGGACCACTAGGGGTTCCCAAGGGCTAAAGATGGTTAACTATGGTTGACTCCAGGTTAGGATGTCTGTCATTTTGATTCTAAACATTAGCATGACTTCTTCAAGAGAGTAGAACTGCAGAACATGTTTGTTCAGGGAATGAGCATTAACATGAGGTCAGAGACTTCTGTCAATTTTGCTCATGGTTGATTCTCTAGTGTCTGAAATAGTGTTAGGCATGTGTAGTAAGTGGTCAGTTATGGTTTGCTGATGGGCTCAATGACTGACTGAATGAACGAATGAAGATCAAGGCAAATAACAAAGAGGAAGGTGCTTGTTCCTTAGATGGTGCCATAACTTTCTCAGTCTAATGGTTTTAGATCAACTTTTGGTTGTAAATACTTTGGACAAAAAAAAAAAAGATTCTGGTCTCTCTTTTGCAATATTTTGACCCATAGTTACAGTTGCATTGTATCAGGAGTGTTCTATACATAAATCCAGCATATCCACACAATGGGGTACATGGTCACATGTGCAGACAGCCCTATTTTCTGTTATTCCTCTTTTCTCCTTCCCCTTGTTGGGTTGAACATTTTTATACAGATGGAAAACAGATTACAGAAGAGTCAGCCTTGAAAAGATGTTACAAGGGTACCTTAAACTAGAAGGAAATGAAAGAAGGCAGAGGCTATCTTATTGTTTTCTTTGGTTACAAGGGTTACTTGTAAACTGTATAAATATGAGCCTCAAGTCCTTTATAGAACTAGCTAGTCTAGTGACACCTCTTCTTTAACTCCTGTAACCCTAAGCAAGCTTGGCGGCAGCATTTGGGTTAGCTAGGTCATCCCTCTAAACAAAACAAAATCCATGATCTTCAAGGTTTATCTTTTTACAAGAATCAGCAGATGGGATGAGCTGTACTGAGCATCCTGCACAGTATATGACTGTGAGGGTTCACAGGTTCTGTCCCATTCCATTTTTTATCTTGAAATAGTCTATATTTTAGTTCAGCACAGCTTCACAAGCTCTCTGTCTAGACTTCAAGCCTATCTTTCTGTGGCATGGGCTGGAAGTGTGTAAAGCAAAAATAACAATCCAAAATAAGCATAGTTTCATATAGTATTATATTTTGTATTATATTATTAAAATATCTTTAGTGTTTTTTCTTTAAAAATGTTCATTTTTCTCAGTATAAAAATAATAAAGGTCATTGTAAACAGTTATGGACTAACACAAAGCATAAAGGAAATAAAAATTATATGTAATCTCACTACTTGTACATAAACTCTATATTTCCTTCAGACTTTTTCTATGTATCTTTTTATATTATACTGTACATACACACACACATAATGGCGTACTTTAAAAATAATCATATTTACTTACCTCCCCTTTCTTTTTCTTCTCTCTCTCTGCTATAAGTTCAGCCCTTCTTTTAGCAATCATATCATCCTATTTAAGAAAGAGACATTGAAAAATTTCAATGGTTAATGGTGAAATTACTTCCTATGTGTTAATATAATACATATTTTCCCCAAAATAATATCTATATTATAGATATTATCTATATAGATATATAGATATTTTCCCTGCCCCCAAAGTGGGAATAACATTCCGGTGGAAGGATGGTGGTGATTATGTTACTATATCCTTATACCTCCAGATCTTTTGATCAGCCATTTCCCTTCACAGGGATAAACAGCACTTGGAGCCAGTCACTAATCCACAAAATTTAGAATCCAAATTTATTACTTATTTGCTTTTGGTAAAGAGGTAGATTTTGTATAAGGAGGAATAGGGAAAAATTTGGAGGCAACCTGTTGAAAATGTTTAATTACCTTTTATCAAACTATTAAAATAAAAGAGCCTAATCAAATGAAATGATACACTCACAAGTGAGGAAAGCATATGTACTCTGGATACATCTACAGACATGGTGTATGGGTGGTCCTCCAGGTTTTCTAGGGGCCTCTAAATCTAATGGAATCCTCTGATATGTCCCCAAGGTTCACATGAAAACTGATCAGCCCCATTTCAGTTTTAGGGCTCATTGGCTCAGGACTCTCCAAATTGGAGTCCCTTTAAATCCTGAGAAATTAGAATGATGCCTGAAGACATGTTCTGGAGACTCAGGTCTAGGCCAACAGGACCCTGATGCTTTTATCTGACGGTTAGTGAGTATATATTTTAGAAAATTTGTTTTGGTGACACTCAAGAAATATGTGTAGATAAAATTATAAAACTGAATGGAATCAAATTCATTTAGTTTTTGAACCCCTAGAGAGATTCTGTAGCTCCTTAGAGGGTGAGAGGTTACAAAAACTCTTATCATTAATTTTTTTTAAAAAAATCAGAGCTTTACCACAGGTGCTTTAACTATAGAGTTGTAGGAAGTCTCCTTTGTGTTTTCATAGTATACACAGAGATAACTGTATATACCACGAGGAATTGCAAAGTACATAGAATAACACATATACATATTTGAGTCTAGTTTTCCTCTGATCCTTTCACTCAGGTAAGTTGTAGTCAGTGAAATTTAACTCATTGTATGTCTGTCAGATGCCATCACTGTTCTGAGCACTGCAATATATATACTCTTTCATTTTCTGCTCAAACAGTGTCTTCAAGGCTGACAGTATTATGCTACTATAAACTCATGTAATGTTACACAGCTAGTGAAGGATCGTATAAGAAACATCCAGATAAGGGGGTGGAAAAGCATATGGTACGTTAGGTGCTTGCAGAAGTGGGTTTGTATTTGCTCCAACAAAGTCATAAAGAGGGTGTGGAACAAGATTCAGATGCTTTTAGTGCCAGACTAAAGAGTTCGGACCTTCAAAGGGTGGCTTGATCAGAACAGCATGTTTGGAATATCAGTTTGGAGTGGCCAGAAGGAAAGCCTGGAGGGTCCAGAGATGAAGCCAGGAAGGATGATTAGGGGGTCACTGCAGGAGTGTTGGGAGTGAGCTAAGCAGGATCTGAACCAGGGCGGAGTTGTGGATGTGAAACAGAAGGAGCGAATAAGGTCATGTGCTAGCTCCTGAAACCTGTTCTTTCCTTTTCCAAATCCCTAAAATTCTTAGGGCATGTGATGTCTAGAATGAAGCTTTATTGCTTAGAGTTGCTCTGTCCAATGTGGTAGCTACTAGCCATATTGTGGCTATTTATATTAAAATTAAATAAAATTAAATACAATTTAATATTTGAGTTCTCAGACTCACTAACCCCATTTCAAGTGCTCAGTAGCCATATATGTGGCTAGCAGCTGCTTTACTGGAAAATGAAGATATACAACATTTTTATCATTAGAGTTTTATGAGCTGGTCTAGCGGTGCCCAGGCCCACAGTGAGGTAACATGCAAATGTGCTTTGTTATTTCTTTTTCTTTCTTTCCTTTCCATTCCCACGCTCACAGAGCCTCTTGCCTGGCAGACACTTTGGTTCATCTTCAGAAAGATCAGGCAGCCGAAAAAGGAAGAATGTCATCGAGAACAATGTGTAGCTGGTTATATGTCCACATCTCTCTCCTTACTTCCATAGTTCTTGGATGGCTGAGAGTTTAGCTTGCCTTGATTTTGGCTGAAAATCGATACACTTTTACCAACCTCTCTCTATTCCCCATAACTCGCAGGGCCTGGCAACCACTTTTCTACTCTGTTTCCATGAGTTTGACTTTTTATTTAGATCCCACGTGTAGGTTAATGCCACGCAGTAGTTGTCTTCTTCTGTTTTATTTCACTTAGCATAATGCCTTTAAATTCCATTCACGTTGTTGCAAGCGGCAGGATTTCCTTCTTTCTTACCTTTCTCACAATTGAGTAATATTCCATTTTGTATGCAAACATGACGACTTTTTGTATCCATTCATTCATCCATTGACAGATACTTAGGTTGTTTCCATATTTTAGCTATTGTTAATGATGCTGTGATGAATGCAGGAGTGCAGACATCTCTTCAATATCCTATTTTCATTTCCTTTGTCTATACACCCAGAAGAGGGATTGGTGAATCATATGATAGTTCTATTTTAAAATTTTTTTGAGGAACCTCCATACTATTTTCCATAGTGGCTACACCAATTTACATTCCCACTAATTTACATTCCTGCTTGTCTTTCATCAAAAGTCATTCTAACAACTGTGAGGTGATATCTCATTGTGGCTTTAATTTGCATTTCCTTGATGATAGTGATGTTGAGCACCTTTTCATGTACCTATCGGCCATTTGTTCATCTACCCATTTTTAATGGGATTTTTTTTTATATTGAGTTGTATGAGTTCTTCATATATTTTGGATTTTAACCCCTTATCAGATATTTAATATGCAAATATTTTCTTCCACTTTGTAGATTGCTTTTTCATTTCATTGATGGTTTCCTTTTCTATGCAGAAGCTTTTTTGTTTGGTGTAGTCCCACTTGTTGATTTTTGCTTTTGGTGTCAAATCCAAAAAAATGAAAAAAATAAAAAATAATTGCCAAGATCAATGTCAGGGAACTTACCACCTATGTTTTCTTCCAGAATTTTTATGGTTTTGATTCTTATGTTCAAGTCTTTAATCCATTTTGGGTTGTTGTTGTGTGTTGTATAAGTTAGGGATCCAGTTTCATTCTTTTGCATGAACATCTTTTCAATGTCATGTAAATGTGGCTGCCCAATTTTCCCAACACTACTTAATGAAGAAACTGCCCTTTCCCCATTACATATTCTTGGCTCTTTTGTTGTAAATTAACTGACAATATATGTGTGGGGTTGTTTCTGGGCTTTCTATTCTGTTCCATTGATTTATGTGTCTAGTCTGCTATCAAACCTCTCTATTGAATTTTTCAGTTCAGTTATTGTACTCTTCAACTCTGTGGTTTCTGTTTGGTACTTTCTTATATTTTCTCTGTTTAAATTCTCACTTTGTTCATGCACTGTTCTCCTGACCTTGTGAGCATGTTATGACCATTATTTGAACTCCTTATTAGGTAAATAACTTATCTCCATTTCAGTAAAGTCTATTTCTGGAGTTTTATCTTATTCTTTTGTTTTAAACAAAAAAATATTTTTTTTGATTCTTCATTTTCTTTGACTCTCTGTGTTGGTTTCTGTACATTAGATAAAACAGACACCTCTCCCGGTCTTAAGACAGTGGCCTTGTGTAGATCAGCCTGGCCTGAGTTCTTGGCTATCTTTCAAATCCTTGTGATTATCCAAGCTATCCTCTTTGTTCTTTGAGGCTCCTAGTAGTTGAGGTGTGCTATGACCCCTCAGTGTCCCAAAGCACAGTCAGCACAGGCTGATGAGAAGCTGGATCTTCAGGCAGCAGCTATTTTGATGTGGGTGATGTAGGTATTTTCTTGTTTGTGTAGGAGTAAAATGTGTAGGAGTAAAAGGTACAAACTCACTCAGCTAGTTTCTGGGTTTCCTTCAGAGAGAATTGCTTTGTATGTAGCTGTAGATTCAGTGTATCCATGGAACAAAGTGAGTTCAGGAGGCTCATATGTCTCCATCTTGGGCCAGAATCTGGGACGACACTTTGTCTGCACATTCTACCATATTTAGTTCATCTATTCATCAGTTGATGGGCATTGGGTTGTTTCTACTTTTTGGCTATTATGGATAACATTGTTATGAACATTCATATACAAGTTTTTATGTGAACACATTTTCAATTCTGTTAGGTAGATTCCTGGGAGTAGAACTGCTGGGTTCTCTATGACGCTTTTGAACATTTTATGAAATACTCACATTACAGTTTTAGAAAAGATGTTCTAAGCTAATATCTAAATCTGTTTCACTAATAGCCCTATGTGGCCTTCATGGATGGTGTCATAATTCCAGGAGCTACTAAAAAAGTCACTGAAATTTTTAATTCTTTGTGTTTCAAGGCCTGTTCAACCTACTCTTCATCTGCCTTGGAGAGAGAAGAATTAACATGTTGATAACCACATAGGCCTCAAATAATTCTTAACTCTTTAATTACAAACACTCTTAATATTTGTAGAAAAGTATTTTCATATTGACTATGGTATTAAAGTCAGAAAATACGTTTTTGTAAAGACTGCTTTATAAGTTGAATATATGCTGAACATATTTACTCTCATACTTATTTACTAGACACATACCTTGATTTTTGCTTTCATTTCTTTAATGAGTTTTTTTCTTTCAAACTTCTTCTTTTGTTTCAGTTTCCACTTTTCAATTTGGGGAGGCAGGAGACGATCTGAAACATCTTGATCATCAACTTGTATAAGAACAGCAGCATCTGGGAAAAATCCATGTTCCGCCAGAAACTGGACCTCTTCGGGATATCGTGGGAAACCATCTAATATAAAACCTGTGGAACTTGATGGAAATTACATAATTTACTTTATTTACTTAAAATACTACATTATGAATATTGATTTAAAAATGAAAAATTAAGTCTGCAGCCATGCCACCCTGAACAAGCCCAATTCCATCTGATTTTGGAAGCTAAGGAGGGTTGGGCCTGGTTAGTACTTGGATGGGAGACCACCTAAGAAGACCAGGTGCCATTGGCATAAAAAAAAAAAAAGAATTTTAAGCTGTCAAGGTCCTTGGAATCTGTGAGGTCAACTAAGGGTTGCCTCGCTTAAAATAAAATAAAAGAAAAAATGAAAAAGTACTGGTAAATCTCAACTTTATGTAAGATGTGCAATGAATTGTTTGAAAAGTTTACTATAGTATCTTTTATTTCATTTACTATTTCCACTAGCATAAACATGATGTGTCTTCTCTCAAATATATTGAATTAAATTAAAATTATAATACTTTATACTTATATTTATAGTATAGATAAGCTTTCTTTAATTATAAATACTCTTAATGATGAAAAATTAAGAGAAAATAAGTTCTCTGCCTGGGAGGAATGCCCAGCTAAATGAAAGTGTTACTCTTTATGTAAAGGTGATTTTGGTCAGCCCTCCTTCAGTAGGAATCCAACTTTTAGCAGTTTTTCTTTTATTGATATTTCCTTTCTTGAAACAATTCATACCCACTCCCCCAGGTGTCCTTGTAAATAATGACAATTATTAGTGGATATATTCTGGCTCATATGTGTAAGATGATTCTATTCAAATACGATTATTAAACTTGTTCAAGTGACGAAACTTTAAGAATCATAAAAATAACCAGAATGTTAACATGTTCTCATTATGGAGAACCTATAAAATGATCAGGCTTTGAGAACTTGGCTTTGTTTGGTTGAGAAGGTCAACATTGGTTCCTTGTGAATGAGAGTTTATCCTCTTTATCTAAAATTTGATTTGTTTATGTATTTATATTTAAATGTATGTTTTCTTCTTAATATGAACAAGACTTTCATGATATTTGACAGCTTGGGCCTTAATTGGCATTTAAAGATGTTTTTATCTTATTAAATGGGCAAATGTCCATACATTAACAATAAAATATGTATCCTTTTCTTCAGAGATATTTTCAACATGGTCTTTTCTGCGAGGAACAATTTCATTCCTACTGTTGCAGCTGTCACTTCTTTGTTAATGACTTCTAAATTTTTACCTCTACATCCAACTTCTGTTCTGAGCTTCATTTCAGAATTTTCAAAAAGCTGCTTAGTTTCTCCATGTGAGTGCCCTCCAGGAATTATATATGCATTATACTGTCAAAAACCATATGCACTGTTATTCTTCCACACTGCTCTTCATTCTAATTCACTAGTATTCAGGTGGCAGACTTTAGAGATGCTTGGACTGTTCCCTCAATTCTCTTTTTGTTCTCATTATATAATGACATTTCTTATGCTATTACAAATTCTTCATTATAATACATTTTAATGGTTGCATAATATTCAGCTATTTTATTTGAGCTTTTACTATTTCACTTTTTACTTTTAACTTTTCAACTCATATGCTTTTTTTTTTAAAGTATGGTGTGATGGCAAGAGTTAAACTGATAAAGAACTGATCACTGTTGTTGCAGGCAAACTACTTACATTTACTACAACTATTGTTTTAATTTAGGGAATAGGAAATTAAAATTGATGACTAATAATCCTACTCATCTGGGCCAGGGACTAAGTGAAAGGGTGTCCAGAGGAACACTGGGACTGGCTAATTACTTTAATTCTCTATGATATAGTTTCCTTATCTCCAAAATGAGATAATAAAAGTTTCTACTCCATAGGGTAGTAGTAAAGATTGAGCAAATTAATATGAATAAAATGTAGAACAGTACTTGGCACATATTAAGTTCTATATAAGAGTTTGCTATTAGTACTATAAATAACATTTCACTTTCTTCTGGTGGATACAAAGCCAAGAGATTTTGGTTAGAAAAACAAAGTCAAGTTTCAAACTGGTGATCTGGAGATTCTTACATTAGTCCTGTCTGGGGTCAGTTTTGATTCTAGCTTTTGATAAATGGGTAGTTATTAAGTAGTCTTAACTGTAATTACTAAAAGGTGACAATGAAAAGAGTCCAGCCCGGCATTAGTGAACATGGGTTTAGAACATGAGTTGTCAACTGAAACTACACATTAGAATCACCTTAAAAGCTCTTGAAAATACTGATGCCTGGATCCCAACCTCATACTCCTAAAAAGATATAAGTCCTTTTTTTTGGTTAGGAGTCGCTGGCATCAGTATTTAAAAAAAAATAATTCCCCAGATGTTTTTAATGTATAGAATCACTGGTTTACATTGAAAAAAAAAATGGAGAAAATTCTTAAATTTATGTTGGATTACATTTTTAACTTTTGAGACTATAGCAAAAAAAAAAAGTCAATAAATGTAAAATCCTATATAAATTAAGATACCGTATTGGTTCCTTAAACCACCACTCAGAAAGAATTGCTTCAAGAATTTCCGGAGGCAATGGCTCGTTTTCCATTAGATTTAACCTAATTGCTTCTTCTTCTTCTGTAAATTGAACTTCTGAAGGCTAAAAACAAAAATCAGAAAACAAAACAAAACAAAATTTGAAACTCTATAGTAATAAACAACATTATATAGTTGATTAAGATGAGACCCATTTTTCTCAGGTCATTTTTTTAATATATCGTTGCTTATAAGGTTTTTTTCTTGAAACCAATTTTTAATATGGTTTTAAATATTAAATTATATCTACTATAGTTAAGAGGAGTTACTAGTGATTAACATAACCTATTTTCACACAGGGCCTCAGTCTATCTGCCTCATCACTTTTTGCTAAAACCTTGTTCTACCTATATCACACACCTGTAAGGCTTAACTTATTTTTGTCATCTGTCTTATAATTATTCAGCCTAGATCCTGATTAAAGGACAGGCTAGCCAGGCAGTCATCTGAAATATGATCTGTACCTGGGTCTATTTATAGGGGATCATTTGAGAAAAGAAGCTAGATATATCTGAAATGGTTAAAAGTGAGTTAGAATTAAGAACTTTTTCTTTACAATCCCAGACAGAAACCATCTAAAACATACAAACTTTCTCATGAGGCATCATGAAAAATTAATATTTTGAGATTTCCATTGGCACTGGGGCAGATTTTCATGCTATTTGATTAAAAAAAAAAAAAGAGAGAGAGAGACCACATTAATAGAAAACCTTATAATCTAGGTTAGACATATCAAATAGCATAGTCCCAAAAAAATGCTATACAACAGTTTTATCAGGGAAAGCTTTTCTGCTTTTTATTGGAGACATGTAGAACAGTAATTTACATTCTGGATGAACAGTAAGATCCGTATCTAACACATGGAGGTATGGAGGGGAATGACTTTTAAATGACTCTTATAGGTTAATTTTTTTCTTCTTCTTACAAACTTTATATAGAGTTTTATACTGCTTATAGTCTACTTTCTGAAAGTAATATCAGTAAACACAACTATCTGCAAAGAGAGTATTAAAATTACTACCGGCTTCTTTGTAATTTCTTTCTCAAGCGTGACATTAGCCTGAATTGCAAGCTCTTCAAGTTCTTGTTTTATAAGTTGTTCTTCCTCAGCATCTTCCTCAAATTCGGGTCCAATTTTCTTTTCAGTTTTGAGCATTAGTTTTTCTTGAAGAAATTCTTCAAACTGAATGTGAAAAATACCCAATTTTTCTGCCAATTGTCTTCCACAGATAGTTTTGCCAGAGCCATGGGGGCCTAGAAGGCATATCCGTAATGGAGGAGCCTGCCATGGGTGGCGGGTAAGGGGAGATGAGGTAAGGGAAAGTGAAAGAAAGGAAATTTTGAGTAATTTTGAAAAAAAATAAAGCTAATAACTGCTCCTCCTAAGACAATGATTACTTCACAAACTCAAGGATGTTTTGACATTAGGATATCAATAAACATGATCCATTATATCAGCGATGGTCCCAAGAGAACATTAACCATCATAAGATCATCTTGATATCATCTGCCACATTTAATAAAATTAATTGTTTTTTTTTTAAGTTTTAACTAAAAAATAATAGAAAAATCCCTTTTTAGCATGGTAAAAAAGTCTAGTGATTAATTATATTAATGTGATATGTTAAAATGATCAAGCATTGTAAGATCTATGCAGAAATACATAAACTTTCTATGATATTGTTAAATAAAAAAGATTACAAAATATTACATACACTAGAAAGAATATATACTCATGTGCAAGAAGATGAGAAAGTAAAACATAAAAAAACAGTCTTTGTCTAAAGCTGGTGCATTAGTGTGTGCTTTGTTTAAAAAATGAATACAATATTGCCACAATGTGTTCTTTTGAAATTGTTCTTTTGTAATACACATAACAAAAAAACTTGAAGAGATTTTAACCATTTTTAAGTGTACAATTCAGTGGCACTAAATACATTTGCAAAGTTATACAACCATCACCACTATCTCTCTCCATAAGTTTTTCATCAGCTCAAACTAGAATTCTGTATCCATTAAACAGCAAACTTCCATTCTCCCATCCTCCTAGCCCCTGGTGACCATTATTTTAGGTACCTTGTATAAGTCAAATCGTATAGTATTTATGTCTGGCTGCAATGGATATTTTTAAAAGAAGGTAGAAAACTGTTTCAATGATGATCAATAAGTAAAGAAAAAAAATGTTCCCACAAACTTAGAAAAAGATTGATTGTTCTATAGCTATTTGAACGAGTTTTAAAACAGTTAATTGATCAAAGACAACACCTCAGGAAACATTCTTTTGCAATCTTTTGAATCAGTGTCAGCCCTGGCTCTTGAGAATCAAAAAATCGCCCCTATAATCATGCTTCCGAGTGTGGACTAGATCAACGGCAGTCTCATCTGAGCAATTATATGTCCTCAGATGATGTCATCCTACTAAAAGGCCAACAACCCCTGAATCCCATCTTATGATCAATAGACTGCTCCGCTCAGAGACACTAACCAGCACAGATGGTTAAGAAATAAAATAAATACAATAAATTCCAAAGCAATAAATTTAGCTGTGTCTTTTCGTTTTAGCTAATAAGAGAGATACTAAGTGTTGGTTTGATGCAGGCATTACTACAGAAATCAAAACAAATAATTATTTTAGGTTATATTCCAAAAAGTTGTTCTTGAAACTTAGATATTTTCACTAGATTATTATATCAGATAGGGGACTTCATTATTAAGTAAAATAGTGGATGTACTAAGTCCCTGAAAAAGTATGCAGGAGCAGAGAAATCATAAGGATGGGGATATGGTTTTCACCTTTAATGGTTCTGTATGAGCCACGTACTCCTGAGGATGCTCCAAAAATTTTTCTTTAGCTTCCGGACTTGAAAAGTAGTAGATCTTGTCTCGATATTTAGCTGCTTCGTCTGTGTTGCCTGGTTGTAAGATGAAGTTTTCTTTGAGAACCACGGGACAAAAGTGCTTTGTATCTCCCAGATGCCTCTTCTTCTCTTTTATTCTATCTTCATTCTAGAAATATTATTTAACATTTGGGGAATATTTTGAAAAGTATTTTGATGCAATACTAAAGAAGAAATTTTTAAAAAGTCTCAAATAATATTTAACCCATAACAATACACTTTTATAACAATTTGTAAAGGCCAGTTCTTCATAAAGAAAATAAAGGAATTTATATTTTATTTTCATAAAGAAAATAAAGCAGCCCTGAGAATCAAGGTATTCTCAGCCTTCTACAGACTTAGTTGTAAAAAAACCCATAGAATATGCAGATGCAGGGTCAGTTTCTAAAATAATACTATTCCCTAGAAGTAAAAGCTGGGTCAGGGTCACAACTTTTTACCCATTGAAATGAAATAGAAGATGCTTCAGGATTCACTTTGTTTCCTACTAAGTGGATATGTAATAAAAAAATCTGGAAATATTTTATTCTATTCTACCTGAAATGTGTACTATATTTTCATTTGTGAAAAATAAAGAACCTATGGGTAAAGCTTTTAAGGATTCTTGCAATTTATTTAAAGCAGTGGAAGTACATTTAAAAAATAATTTTCTATCATAAAATACAAGCTTATTATAAAAGTATTCAAAACACATCACAATGCATAAAGACTAAAAATTTCCTCTCACCTTTTCCCTTCCAATACTATACTAACAATCTTCATGATTTGATGTGCATCTTTCCAGACCCTTTTCCCTAAGTATATCCTACTAATATACATACAAAAATAGATTAATATTTAGGAACAAATACATTATTTTTAAAAATAGCAATGGACTAATATTTTACATGGTTATTTTCTTTCCCCCAAAACAAGATATAATGAACAACTTTCTTTAAAGGTGTGAAAATGAGACTAATTTCCACTTTTCTTGCACAATTCTTTTTAAAATTTTAAAAATTATGATTATGATTTTTTCAATTACAGTTGACATACACTATTATATTAGTTTCAAGTATATGATATAGTGATAAGACATTTATATAACTTACAAAGGGATCACCCTGATTAATCTAGTACCCAGCTGACAACATACATAGTTATTACAGTATTGTTGAGTATATTCCCTATGCTACACTTTGCATCCCTGTGACCCTTATCTTACACCACTCTTATTCAGTTTTTGTATATTAGGATTATGCAAGCTTTATAATGACCTGGGAAGTACTAATATTTTTTGATGATGTGGAAGAGTTTAAACAACATAGAAATTATCTAATCAATGAAGGAATATTAGAAATGACCCTAAAACTCTCCTCTATTATTTTTATTCGTTCAGTTTTTATCTTTCTTTGTTCCTAGGCAAATTTTAGCAATTCATATTTTGAAAATCCTTTTCATCTTGACTTTAAAATGTATTAGCATACAATTCCTATAATTTAAAACAACCCTCTTTTTTTTTTATCTGATTACATCCCAGTACATTTTTATTTCAAATGTTATTTATTGCTTCTTCAACTTGTCAGAAGTTTGTTTATTTTATCTCTCTTGTTAGTGAACCAACTTTTCATTTTTTGAAATTAGGTCTATTATTTTTATTTGGTTTTGTTTTCCTATTTCATTAATTTTTGCCTTTAATCTTCTGCTTTTGACTTTCTTTTGCTTGATTTTGTTGTGCTTTTTCCCTAGGTTCTTGAGTTGAATGCTTAATTAACTTTCCCAGTCTTTCTTGTTTTTTAATAAATGGACTTAAAGTATGGTTGCCAGACTTAGCAAATAAAAATACAAGCTCTCCAGTTATATTTCAATGTCAGTTGAAAAATAAGTTCCTAGTATGTACCATACATAAACATGAACCTTACATAAAAATTATTCATTTATCTGAAATTAAAATTTTTAGTTTGGTAACTCTAATTTCTACTTCTGCTAAGCAATAAAGCTTTTGTATATGATCTTACTTATCATTAATTTTTAAATAGTCTGTAGTTTCATTTTTGATTTCTTATTTAACTCATTTGCATTTAGAAAGAAAATCTAACTGATGGCAGTGTCTGATCACAATGCAATAAAACAAAAAATTGACCCTGGAAGTATAGTACTTCTTTAAAGTATAAACACTTGAAATTTAAAAAATATAAACATTTGAAATTAAAAAAATATGTACACACAGGAAACTAATATACCACTCTAGAAGACCACAATGAATGTCTATATTAGAAGATTAGGAAGACATATTTTTAAGTATATGAATGAAATATAAAGAGGTGGAAAATATGAGGAAAAAGATAAGATATTTGGAAGATAAATCTAACAGACCTAACCAGTGATATGTATTATGGATGGACAAAGAAGAAGAGGTGGAGGAGAGGCAAGGATTAATTAATTAAAAAAATAAATATTACTTGTACATCCATCACTCAGAGATAATGGTGGTAAATAACCACCATTAACACTTTTAACAGCCTAACTGAAGTATAATTGACATTAAAACACAGTACATATTAAAGTATGTAATTTGATAAGTTTTGACATATGTGTTCATCTGTGAAACCATCACCACAGTCAAGATAACGAACACATTCATCAATACCACAGTTTGCTCATGCGTCTTTGTAATTCCTCCTTCCTGACCCTATTTGCCTTTCACCTAATCAACCCCTGGGCAACCAATGCTCTGTTTTCTGTCACTATAATTAGTTTGTTTTTTTTTCTAGGATTTTACACAAATGTAATCACACAGTATATTTTCTCTTTTGCCTGGCTTCTTCTTCATAGCATAATTATTTTGAGATTCATCCAAGTTGTTGCATGTATGTATCAGCAGCCCTTTTATTTATTTATATTTTTTTGTTGCATAATATTCCAGGTTTAATTATCTCCATTCCTGAGGCTAGACCCTTTTTAGTACTCTACCCAATGCCTTGTAAATTATGAGGTTTTTTCAGTCTGGTTAGTGGGAACAGGCATTGTTTCTGGCCTGTGTGTGAACCAAGTGCTAGTCCCTCTAATCTCATCAGGTGGTACTTCTCCTGGCCCTGTACTCTGCTCTACAGTTCTCTGGAGTTCTTTCTCTACACACTTCTCTCCTCTCTGGTCTCTTCCCTGTGAACTCTAGCTAATTTGGTCCCCTGGGATTCTCTGCTCTGTCTTCTCCTATCAAGGAGTCGGCTAGGTTTTGCCTGGGTCCCCCTTCCCTGAACCATGGCCTAGGCAAGGGACATGACCTTATAGACAGTAAGCTGGGGAAGTCAAAGGGTGTACCTCATTTGCATCCCATCTCTCTGAGCCCGCTGTGCTTCACTACCTCTTGTCAATGTCTTGGAACCTGTTTCATATACTTCATCTTGCTTTTCAGTGTTTGGGGGCAGGACAGTAAACCTGATCCTTTTTTACTCCACCTTGCCCAGAAAGACTGTTAACATTTTAGTATACATCTTCCTAGAATTTTTCTTATGATGTAGTATATTACCTTTTGCTTTTGTCTGTTAGCACCTTTCTTCCCCTTTTCTAGAAACAAAATCTTTCTCCTTCTTCTCATGGAGAAAACTGCTGCTTTCATATTCCAAGGAGCTCAAGTGGACCAGACAATCACAGTAACACTCCAACTCATAGTCATTGGTGGGCATATGGCTGAGGTTGGTTCAATACATACTAAGTCCTCTAGTTATTGTGTTTAGTCAGGACAACTGACTGGGCTGGGAGAAGGAAAGTTCTTTCTCGTTATTTTTCCAGGTGGATGTAAAGATAGAGGGCTCTTTTTCTTCCTAGATCAAAATTTCTGAAGATGTGCTTCCAGAATTTCTTCCTTGGAAAAAGCATCTTTGTAGATGTAATTAAGGATCTCAGAATGATTTATCACCATTCACCCGGGTGGTCCTTAAACTCAATGACAAGTGTCCTTGTAAGAGAAGGAGAAGATACAGAAGAGACAAAGGCCATGTTCAGACAGAGGCAGAGATTGGAGTTAAGTAGCTACAAGCCAAGAACTGTCTGGAGCCAGGAAAGGAGAGATTTTCCCTAGAACCTTTGGAGGGAGTATGGCCCTACTGACACCTTGATTTCAGAATTTTGGCTTCGAGAGAATTAATTGCTGTTATTTTAAGCCTTCTAGTTTGTGGTACTTTGTTATGGCAGCCTCAGGACACTAATACAGCAGGTAAAACTGACTTGTAGCAAATTAGGAAGAGTGGAAGGCAAGAAAAGACACTATATTATCAATGAAGACCATACTTAACAAATATAAGTTTGCAGTATTACAGACAATCTGGGGATTGCCTGCAGATATAAGCAAGAGACCATTCTCTTGTAGACCAGAACAGGACACAGAAGAATGGCAGAAGAATGATTGAAATAAGAGAATATGAATATAGGGCAAAACCCACAGCTGTTAGTCACCCTGACAGAAGGTCTCAGCAGTTCCTCAGTAATAAAGAAATGAAAGTTGTTACCAGAATCATACTACATAACATTTGTTGTTTGACACACATATATCTGGGTTTAATTACAACTGTATGTTTACCTAACTTAATACATTATTTTGTTCATTGATAAAGCTCAAAATGAGAAGAATCACTTTCTATTTTATTATCGATAGATGACTAAATTGGGTAGCTATCAATTGAGAATGTTTATCAAAATTCTGGTGCAAAGGGGGTAGATTGGTGCCTAAAACATTATTCCTGTTTGAAAATATTACTCACTATTATCACGCAAGCAGCCCCTCAAAGGTACCATGGCTGTATTTTACATAAAGTACTCACTTCTGTTAAATTTATAAAATATTTCTGTCTCTAATACCTGTAGATTTTTCCATGAAAAGAAATATAAAAGATTTCCCTTTCTTTTTTTCATGGGTGTAACATACTGTCTAAACAGCCCTGGCATTTTAAGAATGTGTGCTGAAAATGTGTATTTATAAAATGGAGGAGGTCTGCTTGTTTTCTTGACATCTAAGAGTGCTAGTTACGACTCTGGATTTGTCCACTTTCAATGAGGTGAGCCATGTGAAGAAACAGTGATAGAAGATTCTTACTTCTTCCTCTTCCTCTTCTTCCTCTTCTAAATCCTCATCAACTTCTGCTTCGGCCTGATAGTCTTCTGTTTCTTCATCATAATCATCTATAGTTAACTCCCACCCAGCATACTGGAAAGGTTCTGTAAGAAAAAAAAAAAGAAGAAATATTTGGGAAGATATTTTTACAATAAAATGTTATTGGCTTATTACCATAGTCAAAGATTAGGAAAAGTAATCATAATAATGATGTCTTTGTTTAAATGTGTCTGCAAATCAGCCTTTACAAATTCTTTGAGTGATGACTGGCCAGTTTGGCCAGCGTTGTTTGTGCTCCGTGGCTGTTCTGATGGCTGGGTGCTTGTGCTATGAGAGCTGTTCAATATTTTAAACGTCATAACTGGATATGTTGAATGTTTTACTTAATGGGCCATCAAGAAAGCCTTTAAGCTTTCTGAGTGCTTTTAATAATGTTACCTGCTCTTGAGAGTCAGTGTTAGGATTGCAACCCTTACTTTCCATAGTCTCAACTACTTTTTGAAGTAGTTGCTCCGGAGTTTTATCAGCAATCTCCAAGATGAAAACTTGAACGAAAGACTCAGTAATTGCCAATTCCAGGTATTTCCAGATGTAGCTGAAGGATTTAACCTTCTCTTTAATTGGGTCCATTTCAGGAACATCAGGATAAGCATCTTCTGGAAACTCAGGTAGTACAACTTTTGAATAAAGGTTAAAGGAAAGAAAAAAGAGGTTTCAAAGATGGTATCTTTAGACATATTGCCTAAATAATTTGTATTTTATAATATTTTAAGAACGTTTCAAAAAAATAAAGTGTTCTAAGCAATGATGTATACTTATAAATTTATATTTTAATTATGCTTCATTCTTATATTGGCTATAGATGAAGTATTACCTATTAATAAACTTATTTGAATAACCAGTATGCATTTCATATAGCAACTTTACCTGTTAATAAAATGTATAAAATAAAATTTGTTGAAAAAGTGTTATAAGCTGGCAAGATACACTTTTAATATAATGAGCTAAATACAACTTATTTATGACTGGCATACAACATAGAAAGACATAAGTAGTTGGTACTATGCTGGTACTATGCCTAAAATAAGAGACTAGACCCCTTGCCAGGAAAATATGAAAAGCACTTTTATACACTAACTACTTTTATTTTATAAGCTAACCTGTTTCAGATGGTTTAGTTTCCAGGACGTCTTTGGATTCTTTTGGAATTTCTGTTACAACTGTAGTTTCTTCAGTAGTTTCAGATACTTAAAAAAAGAAATATAATAGTTAGTGTATAAATTTTAAAACATAGTTCCTTTATTGAAGTTTTGGCATAAAAAAATTTCAAAACACAATCTAAATTGTATATATCACGTCTATCTGAAAATACAGTTCTTGTTAGATAAAGTATGGCATAAAAACCTCTAATAGTATCAAGAAGAAAATAAAGAATATTCTTAAATATACTAAAAGACATTGACCAGAATAATGACTCACACGTGGTACATACAATTCTAACTGATAACAGTCATGTGTACAGCACTGAAGTAGAACTGGCCCTAGATGGAGGCTGGCTTTAGAACATGCAAAGTTAGTTCCCTGGGAGAAACGGTAAGGATAAAAGGCAATAAAACTAAATTGTCCCCTAGACCTGTTATACTAGTAAACACTAATTGTGAGATACTGTGGATACTAGAACACTGGGGATATGTTTGATGTGTCATATTTAATGGATGTCAGTTTATTTTACTTCTTTTGGTATTTTATCGGCTGTCTCCTTGCAAAAGGTAGGTGAGTAGGAGAATTGTCAGCCTGATCAGTTATGAACTAGATAAAATAATGAAGTTTCTGGGTGGGAGCACAAGTCAGCAGAGGTGTGGGACTCTTAAAAAAGGCAATTGGATATTTGAATAACCAATATGCTAACTCCTCTGTCTGGCTCAAGGGAATCTGATTTTATATTTATTGCCCCATAGAGCTAATGCCAACCCTTGTAGTAAAAATTTATCTGTGTTGAACTTGAAATTTCTCTGTGTGAAATTTCCCTTAGTCCTGTTTCTTTTCCCAGCTAACGACAGGCTCCTAGCTCTTAACTGCCCCAGGTATCTGAAGACCTTTAGTTTGTAGTATTAGTTTCTAATCCAATATGAACTGTGCTTGGAAGCATTTACAAGCCTCACTCCCTCGACGGTGTGGTACCTTGTCTTGTTACTTTAAGTCTACTATCCAGTCCTAAGAGTGACTTTCATTGTCTACAGATTCCTTGCCCTACCCCAACCCTCCAAACTGCATCCCTGTAGCAGGGCTGGCTTCATGTGTATGTGAATTGTATAGTTACACATCACTCATTTAGTTTAATGATCTTTGCTTGTCAATTCGTAATTTTTAATAACTTTATCTTTGAACCATGTTTTGTAAGCAAAATTCAAAGGGACTCTGAAGGGACAAGAGAGCATGCATATGAGCAGAGATATGCACAATATGTGTTTGCCAGTCCTTGCCATCTCATTCTCATGAGAATTGCTGATGCTCCATCACGAGTACAGAATTCCAGGGGACCTGTGATGTGGGGGAGTAAGTGTGACTGAGTGGTGACTGTAAGCAGGGGAAGATGCTGACAGTCTTGAGAGACCATGTTTTCCCTATGAACTACATCTTGCTGATGCAGAAGGAAGATGACAGCAGAGGGACGTGAATGACCAAGGAACTCCATCACGTCCTTTCTTACTCATGTTACTTTCCTGTAGTAGTTAAATACTTAGGCTGAAAATGATGACATAGAAGGAAGGGGAAATTTAGGCCAAGCCAGTTTTCCTTTTCCTTTCAGTCTCTCCTTAATCATTAGTACGCAAAAGGTAGAGAGTTTTGGTAGAATATGTGCATCTTAAGAAGTAAAATAAAAAGCTGCATTAGTTTTGTGTACAAAACTGACTTAGTATTCCGGTAAAAATGAAATACATATGTATGTATGAGCTGCGAGATACGAATTATATAATTTCATTGATTCTGCATATGAGTTAAATGCTCTTATATTTTCATTTAAAAATGGCACTGTATAACATAAAGATGAATGGTCAAATTCAGACTAATAATTTAAATTTTTGATTTCTCTTTACTCATAATGACACTAAATAGGAAATAAAAGGCAAACCATAACAAGCCGAGAGAGATTATGGAAGAAAAGAAAGCGCTTTATATTTTAGTACCTTTAATGGCACCTTTTCCTGGTTTCTGAATAGTGTGCACCACAAATGACATAGCTGGCCCTGTTCCTGAGAACCAAGAAGGGCAGTGCAGAATTTACTTTTCTATCACACTCTAAATCATGTGATTTGGACTAAATGGCTGTACTCCAGAGGATCATCTTTCCATTCTTAGCCTACTTCCATTTTATTAACAGAGAAACACACATACTCACGTATGAGCACACACACCAACGGACATGAGTAGAATTAAGGACACGGCTGTCAACAAAGTCTAACCTGATTCAGGTTCTCTTTCTGGGACCTCAGTCGCTTCAGACTCCTCAGGTAAGAGTGCCCCAGTCTCCTCGGCCACCTCAAGGGCCTCAGACCCTTCAGGAACATCAGTCTCATCAGCTTCAAACTCTTCTTCAGCCTCAGGTTCAGTCTCTTCCACTTCTAGAAAAAATGAGAAGAAATAAATTATCATTCGGATTAGGTCAACAAATATTTAACTGCATGCCAGGCAGTCTGAAAAATGCTGAGAATGAAACAAACCCTCTTGGAGCATGGAATTTAATAAGGGAGAAAGATATATTATCTACATATTTTACCCATTAAAATACAGTGGTAGGTAAAGGATTACAGTCATGTGCTCAGAGTGTTATGGGAGCACTAGCTTACGGGTTCATTTAAAAGAGGAATTATTTATAGTAGTCCAAAATATTATAACAGTAAGAAACTGAAAACAGCCCCAATATCCATTCAATAAAAAAATGGCTAGACCTGCAGTGGCTGATGCATAGCCACTAGCCACACGTGACCATTGAGCATTTGAAATGTGGCTGGTCTAATCTGAGAAGTGCTGTAAGCATAAAATACACATGGATTTCAACAATTTAGCATGAAAAATTGAATATAAAATACATCAATAATTATTGCATTGATTACATTTCAAAATAGCATTTTGGATATAGCATATTAAATATTTAAATTAATCTCACCTGTTTTTTACTTTCTATGTGGCTACTAAAAAATTATAGTTATATATGTGACTTGCCTTATATTTCTATTGGGAAGCACTGGGCTAGACTATATTTTTTTATAGCTAATAATTAATAATAAAGTATGTTGGTGAACATGTTAAATGAAAATTTAAAAAGTATAACTCCAAGTTTTCCCTAGTTGCTGATGGCCACTGACAGAAATATATGCATAGAGGTCTTTTGGGAAAAAAATGGGGTGAATGCCAGTGCCAGAAAATCCATTGCTCCTTTAATATATCTCTGAAATGGATTGAAAAATAAAGTATTTATATGCAAAGATAATATAAAAAAATAAATAAGCTTGTTTTCTGGATTCTTGTGGGAATTCCTTCCCCCAGTGAGTACCTTCCAGAATCACATTCCAGTGTTGTTTGTTTGTTTGTTTTGAATCTAAATCTGGGTGATTAAGCACCTAAGAAAAGTATCCTGATGTGTTCCTATATCTTGAGGTCTGACCAGGACTGCAGAGCATGTAGCATGTGGCTTCCAAGTACATGACTTGGAATGTGGTGAATCTTTTGTGTTATATGGAGAATTTTATAATGACAAGCAACATTTGCTGAATCATACTAGGGTTTGGGATGAAGTTATGTGTTCTTCACAAGAAACTCAAACTGCCCAGAGTCCTAATCCACAGAATTATGTGCATAATAAAAATTATGGTTGTTTTTATAGTTTCCAGGTGGCCTTTGGCACAGCAATGAAAAACTGAAACAAATACTCTTTACTTTTTTGAGCCATGGCCTCCTTTGGCAGTCTGGTGAAACTTATGGACCCTACTTATAATAATGATTTCAATCTCATAGAATAAAATATGTAAGAAGCCAATTATACTGAAATACAGTCATCAAGATATCAAAAAAATTTTTGTGCTGTAGGAAATCTATGCATCTTTACTCATGCATTAAATAACAAGAACTAGCAGCTGGTTTAATAACTACCATAATTTGGGAATAGTGATAAGCATAAATAAGATAAACAAAACTGTAATATGATATAAAAATATCTTCATTTCTATTGGTGACAAAGCCAAGTTACTACTAATATAATTGTTGAGTTTTTAAACCTATATTAATTACTAGTTGAAGGAAAAATTAAATTTCAGTTAAAAGTTAGCTAAAATAAATTTGTAATTATTTTCTCATTCATTTTCACAGATCCCTGAATTTTATTCACGGACCTCAGGTTAAGAACTCCAGTCTTAAAAGAAACTTTTGGAGCAAGTTCTTTAGCAGTGTAAGTGGAAATGCAGGATCCTTCAATAGAAGTAATCCCAATAGGCACATGTCATCTTTGACAAAGGCAATCATTTTTAAGACATGCCGCACATGTTGTCCTGCTATGTACCCCTCTTTGCATGAGTAAGTAACTATGTCAGGAGCCTTTTCCCTATGAATCCATAACTACAGTGACCATATAATTTGTTGTTCAAATTGGAACACTTTGAGCATAAAAGGGGGTCAAAGAAATGCTTCAAGACTATAGCCATAAATCTGGACTCTAATGGGCAAATAGAGAAATATGGTCACCCTGTCTTTAATTCACTGAAATACTACAGCAGCTTGCAACACCAATATAAAATTAAATGACACGTTATTAGTCATATCAATTTGTATTTGCCTTTTGCTTTTGCATTCATAGCTTCCAGTAGCTTTCGATTTTCTTCTTCTATTCTCAGTGCCTCTTCTTTGGCTTTTCTGAAATTAAAAAAAAAAGTGCAAAGTTTAATTATCTTTGGAAATTTGGACACTTTACAAGATTATAGGAATTAAGGCTTATAGTGGTGAAAATAGAGTACATTGTTTATAATATTCCTTATACTTTTTACTTTACAATGTAAATGTTTAATTTACTCATTTTGAGGTCAATTAATTTTCAGGGTATTTTTTTTGGAAGAAAAATTGGAATGTTGCACTTTGAAAAACTTTGACTATTAATTAGGAAGTCTGTCAAAATTAATAAGATTGTCTAACTCCAAGTTGAAAAGGTGAATGGGAGAAATTGTACCATTTTCCCTTTTGATTCAATGAGAAATGTTCACAATGCTAACTGAAAAAAATTATAATATAAAACTATGTATAATATAGATTTAATTTTGTATTTAAAATGTATATAAATGACAATTAAAAGACTAGAGGAGAATTAATCAAACTGTTGATAGTAATTATCTCTGGATAATGGCATTATAAGAGTTTCTAATTTTATTTATTTTTTTGCATTTTTAAAATTTGAATAAATAGAAAATTTATAAATTTATCTTGTAGTCAGAACAATTATTTTCTGATTTACTTTCTTTTTAACATAATTTAAAGAGACCTGGAATATGAAAACTTAAAACATCTGGAGGGAATCTGTTTTTCATTAGGGTTGTAGCACTAAGCCTGCCTTAATGGTGAATAAATGTATGAGGGAATTTAGTAAAATGATGGATAAAGGCAATATTTATTAAAAATTAAAATATGTATACTTTTGACTTCAAATTCTATTTCTAGGAATTTAGCCCTCAGGAGTTGGCATACTATTGTATAAGAATGTTGCATTCTTTTTAAAAAATTGCACCTTTAAAATACAATACCAAAAAAACTGTACCAAATATTCACCAACAGGGACTAGTTAAATAAAGTAGAACTCATTCATATCAATAGCACATTTGGGACAGTCTTCCGTATAGGCCTGAAATTTTCTTATATTCAATGTTCTTTGTGCCCTTTTCCCTTCCTTTGAAAATCTAGTTATGTATATTCTCTTCAAAAGACATTACCAGATCTCTTCTCCCAACAGGTGTGTATTTTGTTAAAATGGGGTATTCTCTCTCTGTATTCCAAATCCTGTGATCCAGCCTAAAGTCTTGATGTAGTTTGAGCTGTGATCAGACCTCTGATGTCACTGGGTATTGTTTCTGAACACCTTCCTTCCCCATTTTAATTGTGTGTGAATTGTCAGTTCATACAGGGCTCTTTTGTGAGACTACCCTTACCCAAAACCTGGATAATGTATGCTACTGTGAAGAATCTAAATCTGACAAGAACGAGGAAGAATTTTGTTGCCAGTTTTTAGACACTTAGAAAAACCACTTGGATAGACAAGTCAAAGAGTAACAGTTATGACAGAAATTATCCTGCATTTGACTGGCACATTTGGAAAATAATGCTGGAAAAGCTGTAGAATTCAGTGTGTCTTCAGATAATTTGGATCAAGATGGAATTCTTAATTGTTAACTTTATCTCTTTTCTAACCAAGTTGCAATGCCTCTAAATAAATGAGTCTCTGACCATTTTTTTTTGTTTCTGTTTCAGATTTCATTTTCTGCAGTAGACGAAAAAAAAGTTTATGTTTTGAAATACTCATGCTGAATTTAAAAGGCAACATATAGACATATAGAAAAGCCTGCTTTATTCTGAGCAAATCTTTGACATTAAGAAGTTTATAAAGATATAAAAATTTAGAATCAAAAGTAAAAACTGAATATAGAGATAGCTCAGAAAATTCTATGTAAAAGGAAGGTGAAGGTAGAGAGTTGGGAGAAAAGTGGATGAGATCTCTTTTTCCTTTTAAAAAATTTATAGATATATGTATTTTAATCTATTTAAAATGTAGCAGACCTTCAGTTTAGAAATCACATGAACTGCGTTTTACTCTTATGTCAATATCTTCATCTTTTCTCAAATATTTGACTATTTCTCATACACTGGAAAAAAAACCTAGGTAATCTCTTAAATCCTAGCAGATTGTAGCCCTTGTGACAAAACTTTTAAAAGCTAAAACTAAATATAATCAGATTGCATTATTAATGAAATTAATAATATTTCCAGTCAAAATAAAAAACTTTATTTCCTATTCTGAAGAACTTGATAGTTTATTAAATCTATTCTTGACCCCAGTCACAAAGAGATAGATATGTGTTCACATTTTTAAAACTTCATTGCACCCAGATTGGAAAATAAACTCTCAACATTAAACCTGTGAATATGGTAAAAAACTAGTCTTGTCCTTTCCTTATATAAAACTTAGGCTTTGGAATTTAGTCATATCACACAAGTGTATTTTCATTTATTTTTTAAATCATATTATTCCTTACATTTGTGGATTCTAGTTAGCAAAATTATTTAAGTCACAGATATGGTAAAAAAGAAAAAAATCTTATCTGTGCTCATTTTGATACCGTCCCTTGAGTGTAAGATGTGGGATTTAGAATAAGTTTGATTTGGGACCATGAAAACATCACAACTCTGTACTTTAGAGATTCTATTAGAATGGGATCTGTTAGATCATCGTTCTGATATTAAAGAGAGTTCATAAATATAAGTTGTAAGTAGATACTTAACCACTATATAAGAGATTTATTAACCTGTTATACTGTGTCAGGCAGATTTTACCTTGTTGCCTCTTCCTCTTTTTTTTTCTTTTGTAGTTCATCTAATAATCTTTCAAATATCTTAGAGTCAATTTCAGGTTTATTCTCTAAATACAGCCTATTGAGTAAATATTTTCCTGAAATATAAAGAGAATAATATTACTTTTGAAGCTATATAAAATATAGTGAGATATATTTTTTGAAATTAACAATAAAAAATTAATTCTGCTTATATCCAAATATTTTTTTCTTTAAGTGCTTATCTAAATAAAGCCCAAAATCTTTAAAATATTAAGATACCATGTTAAATCTTTTTTAAAAAGTATATATTGGCATGGTATAAATAACTAAAACATGAAAACAGGCAGTACATTATTGTTCCCTCTGCTGGATACTCTTTTCAAACATATTTCCCCAGGAGGCAAAAATGACAGAATATTCTTAGCCCCTTTGGCAAAGATTAGTTAACCTAATCTTTGTGGGAGTTTACATGTGGGAGTTATATTTACATGTGGTGGTTTATTTCTGGGCTCTCCATTCTGTTCTGTTGGTCTATTCATTCCGTGATTATTACAGCTTTGTACAAAGTGACAGAATTATTAAAATTTAGTTCTGCTATCTGTATGTACTTAATATTTCCCATTTGAGGTGAAGAAAGACTAACATATAGTTTTTGCCCTTGGTCTTATAAATATGATTTAGAAGTTAAGGTGCTGATTGGGAGAGGGCATTAATTTTCAGCTCCAAAGAATAAACAAAAGGGCCTGTTGGGACATCGAGTGATCCAACACACTACCCGAGCCGCCTACTCGGTGGGTGGATGCCTCATTATGTGTACCTCTAGGTTGAGAAGGGGTTGCTGGGGTAGCATTTGTACCTAGGCTGGGTGGAGAGTTTTCCCTTTTATAGTTTAACTGAAAATATCATCAGCCACAAAAACTTCCCTTTCTAATTCACATGATAAATATTTACCAACCATTGTTTTCCGTATTTGATAAACAGATTACTAAATCTGGTGTAATTCCTTTCTCAACTAAGACTGTCCACAGTTCTTTTACAACAGGGCAGTTGTCCAGTATCCATCCTCCATATTTTAGGGCACCAGAAAACCTGTGTTTGTTTTCTTCAACTACCTGTGAAAATGACACATTGATATTACCATTATAGCTAGAAAAGTCAAGGGTGCTATCTTGATATATAATTTTTGTGAACCTTAACCAATTGTCTTCTGAATTTTTCTGACTTTCAGGAGAAGGAAAAAAAAGCCATTTAATTTCAGAAGAGAAACTTAAAGCAAGAGAGCTATAAGTTTTAAAATTGAGAATGGTAAGGGAAAGCCTTTATTAAATAAATATAACAACACATTTTTTGTCCTAATTCAGAAGGTCTGGGGTGAGGCCTGAGTTTCTAACATGCTCCCAGGTGATGATGTCTATGGATTGCTCTTTGAGCAGCAAGGTCCTAGTCTAGCTTGCCTTTTTTAGTGACGACACTCTTTACTTCTCTTTTGCTTTTATCCCTCAGTAAGAGAGCTGAGAGGTACTGAGATGCTTACTAACAGCTGTGGAGGGAACTGTGTATAAACAAATCTTGCAGGGGCTTAATGAGTTCTGCTAAACTCTACCCCCACTCGCCACTGAACAGCAATAGCTTCGACACAAGTATGGAAATTAGTAATGTGGATCTGTGGATACACCAATTCTGAGGCTTGTGTACCATCAGGTATCCACAGAATGTTAGAAGTAATCCAAAGAGAAAACGATGAAGAGGACCTGTAATCCTCTGGCCTACATAGAATTTAAGATTATCTGCTTTATGAATTTCCATCTGAATGAAGAGTATTTTGAAAAAAAAAAGAAGAATTTTAAACAGTTTGAAATGTGTAACGTAAGAGAATTAGGAGTAAAAAAAAGAGAAAGCTATAGAGAAGAAATGTAAATGACATAAGTCAGACAGAGAAAGACTAATACTGTATAATTTCATTTATATGTGGAATCTAAAAAAACTGAACTCATAGAAACAGAGAACAGATTGGTGGCTCCAGAGGTAGGGGTAGGAGTGAGGAAAATAGGAGAAAGGGGTCAAAATGTACAAACTTGTAGTTATAAGATAAACAACTGAAAGTCTGATATAAGGTGACAATCTAAATTGGTTTCCCCAATAGTTAATTTTATTAACAATTTTAACAATTCTTCCTTCCCTTTGGACTGTGATATAAACTTTAGCATACCCTGAATCTTTTATCTATACTAAGCTCTGTTTCTGTACCTTCTCTGTGGTACTATCGATTCCTGTGTGACTATTAGGCTTATATACCATTGTAGCATTTTGACACATTTTACTAGCTGGTAGAGGAATTCTCTCTCTATTAAGCTTTGCTAGACTGTTCTTATCCAGTCTCAACTATTGGTTCTTCCAAATCAATGTTAGAGTTAATTTATCAGTTTCCAAAAATATATTGAGATTTTTATTTGAATTGACTTTTTGAAATATATTTCCTACTCACAGAGTAAAAATGGATGACAGGTACAACAGTCTCCTGCCCAGGTCTCTGTTCTTCAGAGAACAAAGTTCTGATACGAGCTTTGATGTTAAACTCCCCTACAATCTCAGAGTCACAGTTTACCATCTAATGACACTACATGTATTCCTCTATCAGAAATATTTTAGTAGTACTTCCTGTATATAGATTTGTACCCTCCAGAATAAACTCTGAATGGAGAAGTTTTTCAGTGAAGGGCAAGGATGAGACTTCCACAGTGCTAAAGACACACCTAACTTGCTCTGTCTCTGGGATGCTTTGTCTCAACATCCAGGCAGAGATGACAGCCCCAACCTTTGTAGAATTCCCGCATTATACATATCTGTTTACTGCTTAGCACATAACTCAATTATTGGAATATCTGTCAGCCTTCTTCCACTTGACTGATAACTCCTTAAAGGAAAGAACTATGCTTAATTCATCTTCATGTCCCTGTGATCTAGCTCAGCACAGGGAAAACAGTAGGTGCTCAGTGTGTTTCTGAAGGAATAAACTGATGACAGAACAACCTGAGATGCAGGAATGCAGAGAAAGTTGAAATATCGCTTTTGGAAGTTCTGAGGGGGATAGTGACTCGCCTTGGGTACAGCCTAGGGCTCGAAGATTCCACCCAATGTGCTACAGAGTGGTTCTAATAGAATAATGTTTTTCTTCTCACATAATTTCAAATTGCATCATTTTCAAATTATAGAGAAATATGGGAGACGTTCATTGAGAGCCTAAAATTGATTTGTTCTCTTTGACTTTGCTCTAAATGCTTACTCAAGGTCTCTGTGCAAAACAGACACATATGAATATCTTGTTCTCTATAAACAAAAGATAAACTTTCTGATTAGAAAATAATTTGTGTGTCCATCCATCTCCACTATGAATACATGTTCAGAGTGGTTGGATAAAATTATCTATAGAGCAAAATTTGTCTTGGTTTACAACTAATTAGCTCATAGATGAAAAAAATAACTTTGGCACTGGCTTCCTATGCATCTTGTTTTAACTAACTTAACTGAATTAAAGACAATAAAAGTTAATAAAGAATTAATTTCGAAGCTATGAAATTATATTGCATAATTGTCGATAAGTGAAAACTTACCACAGAGCATAAACAACTGTTCAGTTGGGGTACATTACATACAACAATGTTTACTATAAAATGTACATAAATTTGAAGGCTACTGATTTCAATACTGTCAAATGAGACTATATTAATTATACATATATTAGGTTAACATTTTCTGTTGCTGTTAAAATTAATTATAAAAATGAACAGCCTTGATTTCTTACCTCATCTAGGACCTCTGCTAAGATTTCAGCATGTTTTTCATATGGCTGTTCAAAGTTCAAATCCTTTGTTATTTTCATAGTCTCCTTCATTATGGAAATAACCTCTGGATGATCTGCAGTTACCTCTTCTATTGAGTCTTCTATTGAGTTTGAAGTACAATAAGTTAATAAACTAATGCCATTAATAATTTCAGTGGACAATTCTATTGGCAATAGAACATAATTATTAATACCTGACCCAAGAAAGTACTATCTTTGTGTCACTGTCGCACATGCTAGAAGAAAGGGGAAATAGACTAGGGAAGAAATGTCAGGTCAGGAATTACAAAACATCAGAGCAGTGGCTTAAAGCCAATGCATCAGAATCAAAGTAAATGAGGCAGGAAGAAGTTAAAACCCAAGAAGTCAGGGAGAATAGGAGAGGACCAAAGGATTCCAGAGGTCAAGCTAAAACATGAGCATCTAGGGAATGAGTATGAAAATGAAATAAATACTTTCAATTACAAGCATGAGACTACATGGGACAGTAAGAGGACAGGAGGTAGGAAAGTTGGCATGAATAGCAGAAAGGGTGGCATAGGCTGGTTTCTCAAGTGTTACACTTGATTTCTGCCCTCATTGGATGCTTAATGTCTTCTTACATGGCTTAGCTGGCTCATAGGTTGCATCATGATGTAAATGAGACAGGAGAGTGGCAGCTCCACCTGACTCCTCTCCTTCTGTCTTTCCTGTTGTGCTTCCTGAGCTGCTGTCCCATCAGGGTCTCCTGCCAGATCCTAACTGATCCTGGTCCAGAAAAACCCCAAAGGGCCTTCTAAGAGCAGCTTCCTACTGCCTTCCCTGCCTTAAAATGAGAAATCTGTTTTCAGTGATGGAGAGTGCCAGCAATTTCTAAAGAACCAGAGTGGAAGAGTCAAAAACTCATCGTCTTCCTGAAGCCTTGAGAAGGGGAGCATGATGTGACAGAAATAACCTGGTGAAGATACTAAACATGTTAGAAGCTGCTAGTTTTCTACCCAATATCCTTCTCCTCTTCCCTTATTTTGTTGGGGTCAGCAATGTGCCCAGCTAAAAACACATCTTCTAACTTCCCTTATAGCTTCGAAGGCCCACAGATAAGATGCAGCAGATTTTTTTTTTTTTGATAAGGGGAAGTTCCTGTCATCTCTTTAAAGAGGAATAACTCAGCTGGGGGTAGTGCCAACTTTGTCCTTTGCCCTTTTTCTCTTCCGTTAGGCACATTGATATGATGGCTGGAACACAAGGAACCCTCTTGTTAATTTTTTTTTAAATAACTGTCCCATACTTTAATTAACCATTTGAATTATGATGTATCTTTTTATTATACATGATGTTGTGATTATTTAAAACTGAAACTGGTATATTAAAAGTCATTGCCCTCCTTAAATTTCATGCTAATTTGCATTTCTTCTTCTAAATTATTTAATTTATTTTTTATTATGGTGGCATGAAATCCAGTAAGTTTCAAGCGTACAATTCAAGAGTAAGTGTTATGTATTTTGCATTGTATGTTCACCCTCCTTAGTAAGATTTCTTTCTGTCACCATGTATTTGACCCCTTTTACCTCACATCTTATGAATTGTTATGGTAGCCACATGCCCAGGATGGCAGAACAGAAAAATAGTTTTCTTGTCTTCCCAATATTTTTTTTCACAAAAACTATATCACATTTTCTTTTTCCTGTGTTCCTGCATCTCCCACTATTTATAATAGAGTAACCTTTAAGATAGAGTAACTTGGGTATTAATAATGCTTTTTTAAAAAAATCACATTTCACCATCAAAATTCCAAAGGAATTATTTGTGATCTATGAGAACCAAATTACCCAAATATTAATTTACCTTTTTTTGACTCCAACTTTAGATCTTGACTAATGTCTTGAGCACTTTTAAACATAGATGTTTTACTGGTTTCTCCTTCATCTGTGAAGAAAACATTGTTAACACCCAAAGAACAGTATTAAGTTGTAAGTGTGTTCCAAAGAAGACTGTGGTATGGGTCCAAGGACCCAGGACTTGTGTTTCTAATTTTTTAAAAATTAAAATCAGGACCAGTATGAGGGAAGGGCTCTCTTAGTGTACTGGTGCTGGAGACTCTGCTTCAGCAGAGATGGGGCTCCCAGGTGTCACTTGGCCAAAATTTTAATATCCAGGGTTCTTCTGTGAAGTGTGTGTGTGTATGTTCTGGGAGGAAGAGTGCCATACATAAGTTTGTGACAGTGCCCAGTTCAGTTCCTACTAGGCTTGAAATAAACACCGGGCAAGCACACATCTGTCTGAATCAGGAAGAAGAATCAAATAAAAACATCAGCTCTACATTCTATAACACAATAAATTATAGATGCACTTAAAAACTAAATATAAAAAGGTTGGACAAATTAAAAAAGGAATATGAGAATATATGAAATCTCTAGTTTACAGGAAGACTTTTTAATCCTAAAAGAAAATAGAAGAAATCAACAAAGGAAAAGTAATGATTTGACCACAAAAATAAAAAAAATTTTTCTACTTCAAAAAAAACCCAGAGTATTTTAAAGGAGAAACCACTCAATTTGGAAAAAGAATATGAAAAATAAATTAAAAAATGACTAATATAGAAAGTTTATATAGAAACCATATAACTGATACAATTTAGAAAAATGGGAGAAAAAAATGGTCACCTCAGAAAAGGAGAAATATAAATTATTAACAAATATTAAAATATTAAACTTCAGAAACAGTTAAGGAAATAATATTTTAAAGACAAAATACCAAGGAAACATAATATGTACTTCATATATTACTGAGGGGAACATAATTTGGAACAATTTTTACGCAAAGAAACTCGACTCTATCAATAACTTCATACTCATTAAATAACCAGTGACTCCATTTATATCAACATGTAGACAAAACTTTATGTAAAAAATTCATTGAATCATTATTTTCATAGCAAAAAATATCCAAAAAATAACTTAAGTGTCCAACATAAAGAACAAGTTTAAACTATTACCTTAAGTAGAGAAACTATACAATAATTGAAAATGAGGGTTAAAATATCTCCTTAATGAAGTAAAATAATTAAATGTTATATTATGAATCAAAAAAGGTAAAAATAGTTCACATTGTATGCTTTCATTTATGTTAAAATATGAATGGAAAAATTTTATAAGGGTAAATAGCATTAAATGATATTTCACAGCTAAAACTCTAGGTTTACAATGCCTGGATTCCAACACATTAAAGGAAGTAGAAAGCTTTAGAGAAAGATTATTATTATATTATGACTGTTAAGAAACATTAAAACATTTTGGTAGGGTTCTAATCATATTAGCCTTTTCAGTTTTTATGTTTTCTTCTTCATTCTAGAAAATCTATTTTTGTTCTATAGCTGTGCAGTTTAAACCTGTAAGAGAGAAAAGCTAACTCTTTTCTCCTGAACTTTCAAATTTGGGTAGGGGATATTTTAAACTTCAATATAAACATGATAAAATATGCAATAAATGGACATAAGCTCTATAAGTATGGCATTAACAGTTCATTTTGTTACCATCTCCATCAATTTTAAGAGCTTTATCATTACCTGACTTCATTTTGGCTTCTTCATTCTCCTCTAAAGAGCTTTCTCTCCGGGATTCATGAGTAAACACTGCAATAAAAGAATAATATGCTTTATCAGCTAACCTGTTTATACTAGGAAAGATTTTACCAGTAATAACAGCAATATATTTCTTTACCATCTTCATCAATTGAAGACTGCACCTCTTCTATGCTTTTATCACTTGGGAACATGCCAAATTTTTTCATTTCATAGTCCGCTTCAAGTTCTCTTAAAGCTGAAAGATAGTATAATTGGCTGTTAACGAAAGGTAGTTATGGGTAAGGAGACAGGTATAGTGATTAAATCCTCTGCTCTAAACTCAAGCACACTTGGGTGTGAGTTCTGACTCAGTCAGCATGACTTTGGTAAATCATATGATCTTACCTCAATTTCTACTACACAAAATGAGGATCACCAAACCAAAAGAATTGTTACAGGGATTAAATACGATATCAAATGTTAATGCTGAACTTAGAAGAAAATGCTTGGCACACAGGAAGCTTGCTCCATGTTAGCTGCCATCCTCTGTATCATTATACAATTTTCTACATTAAAAACCCTCAATATTCTCCACTGATGAATTTTTCTTAAAAATATATTGGAGTAAAATTCTCTAGTAAAGATATTCCAATTTTTTTAAATATTAAGAAAAGTTAACCCTATTGCCAGATTAAGAATAATTAGTGAATTTAAAAAAGAAAGAGGCTTTCATGTTTGTAACATATGAGAAGTAGCATATATTTCTATATTCTGGTGGGAGAAGGCAATTTGAAGAATGCTTTAAAATCTATGCTTTTATGCCATAATGTGATACAAAAGGAGTCACTACAGACTCCAAGAAACATTACAGATTACTGTTCCTCCAGGAACCAGGATAGCTTCCTCTTTTGAAATAGGTTTCTGTTAAATGTCTCTTCTTCAGAGAGGCCATCCCTGATCATCTCAACATTCCAGCACGGGTACCACTATCATTGCCTATCTCATTACCGTGTTATATTTTTTCTATTTGTTTGTGGTTTTGTTTGCCCTGTAACCACCATGAGGACAGGAGCTTTGTGTGTCTTGCTCACCTCTGTAGCTTGATGCCTAGAATCATGTATAACACAAAGTAGGTACTCTATTATTATTGTTGAATGAATTAATAAATTCATTTGGTCTAGCTTTAAATAGGTTGAATAACAAGTCATCTTAGTAGTCTGGGTCAATATTCTCAAGCTTTGGTTTGTAAGTTGTCTGAGTATTTTTAAAAATTTTGCTTTTCATTTTGAAGACAATTTACTGAAAACATAAATTCATTCTAGATCATCTGGATGATCATTTGGATGGCAAGCAATTTCAGTGCTGCTCTTTTTGTTGTTGTGTTTTGTAATTCCTTGGGCACCCTATTGGACTCTCCTATTTGTTTATAGGCTGATGAGAAGAAGAGAGACAGATTTATTTGGCAATAATGCGTTTTTGCCTAGCAAAAGCTCAACAATGCAATGTACAAAGAGATAATTTCCTTGCTATTTAAATAGTTTCAAGCATAGAAAATGATGGGAAGGTTCCCAATTTATGTAAAAAGTTAATGAAACCCTGATAACAAAATCTGACAAATGGAGCACAAAGAAGAAAATATTATATAAAACCACATTTATAAGTGTAGAAAAAAAATTCTAGATTAAAAACCAAAAGAAATAATATTAGAATAATATGCCATGATGGAGTAAAGTTTATTTCAGAACTAGAAGAATGGTTTAATGATGAAAAATACATTGTATAATTGATCAAATCAATAGGTCAAAAGATTAAAAACTTTATAATCATCTTGATAGAGGCCAACAAGGCATTTGATAATGTTCAACATCCATTTCAGATAAAAATATTTAATAATCTTACAGAGAAACATTGGAAAAAATCCATTTAAAGAGGCCTACTATCTCTGCCACTATTTAACATCATTCTAGAACTGCTAGCACATAATTAGTCAAAAAAGAAAGTAAGCATAAATCATGGGAGAAGAGGAGTCGAAACTACTTTTTTTTTTTTCCCAGATTGGCTATCTGGAAAACTCAAGAGACTCAACTAAAAATCTATCAGAACTATCAAGTAAGTTTAATAAGGTGGACAGTTACAAACAAATATATAAGTATCAAATAGCTTTGCAATATTCTAGTAATAACTACTTAGAAAATATAATAGAAAATGATTGCACTCAACAGTAACAAAATGACAAAATATCTAGGTATAAACTTATTAAGAAAAGTGTAGCACATGAGGTAAGGTACAAAATGTTAAGGAAGGATACAGATATTAAACCTAAAAAACAGTGATTTCATCTATTTGCATGAGAAGACTTTATAGTAAAGACATACATTCTTGTCAAATTACTGTTTAATGTTAACACAATCCTTCCACTAGAATTTGTTGTAGAACTTGACAAAATTCTACATGTATCCCAAAGCCTAGTACAGTTCCTGGCACATAGTAAGCATTCGCTTTATGGAATAGGTGAAAGAATACCCAGGAATAATCTTAAAACAAAATGTTCTGAGGAAAAGTTTATATTATCAGATTAAAATGCATCATAAAATTTTAATAATTACATTTTGTATTACAGGCTGTAATAGATGAATAGAACAAAAAGTTCGAAAGTTTACACACATACATACAAACTTAATATTGAGATAAAAATGGCATTTCATATCTCTAGTAAAATTATGGATAATTTAGTAAATATTATTTGTAAAATTAGTCCACTGTTTTGAAATAATAAATTTAGATTCCCATCTAACACAATTCATTACAACAGTTACATATTAATTAAAAAGCATTATTTTAAAATGAGAGAACGCAATTTTGCATATAACATAGGATCATAATTAATCATTACAGACATGAATAGAAAAAAGAGAGGGTTGAAGACTACATCAAATTCTTAACAAGGGATATCTCTAGGGAGTGAGTATGAGTGAATCTTTTTTCCATCTGCTCTTTACAGTTTTCTGTGACCTCTGGAGAGACACAGAGGATAAGAGCACAGACACTGATCTGAACACCAGTTACTTGCTGGCTGCCAACTGTGGACAAGTTACTTAACCCCTCTGAGCCTTAGTTTCTTCACCTACAAAAGGAGAGATAAAAATACCTACCTTGTAAAGCTTATTATGAGGATTAAGTCGGGTAATGCCTGCAATGCATTTAGCATAGCCACAACATATAGTAAATACCCAATAAATATTATCTGCTATGGCTTTTGTAATGAGAAATGCTTTATTAGGATAAGAATATTTGGAATTGAGGCAGTGATGGCTATATTAAAGGACAGTACACTGTCACAACTTCTGAAAATCCAAACAGTGGTGGTTGAATCTAGCCTAAAATTTTTGGGGCTCACCTCAAATTTTGGATCCAGATCTTTGAAAGTGAGAAGGATCCTACATAGTGCATAGGAAGTGCTGCACTGAGAGTAGCCCACTAAGAGAAAACATTTAGATTAAGCTGTTTTCCTGTGTTCTAATGTGACTGGTTATAACGGTGCCAATTATAGATATAAATTCTACCAAAGCCAATCAATGAATTTCAAAAATAGCCATAAAATAAGGCCTCTCTTTTTTCCCAGAGGGGAAAAAAAAAAAGAAAACAACCCTTGTGTCTATTCTAAAAAAATACAATACGGAGTGAGTCACAGGAAGAGGCAGAATGGTTGGGAGAAAGAACACTGGGATGTTGGAAACGAGGGGTCAAGCCTCAGTTGTGCTACCAGCTGGGTGAGTTTCAGGAAGCCCTTTATCTCCATGTGCCTTTTTTCTCACTTGTAAAGTTAGGGAATTGTGTTAGTTGATCACTAAAGCTTCTTTCAGTTTCATCTCTTGATCACTTTTTAAATGTAAAATTAACATTCCCCAAATAGAAAGATTTAATTTACAATCAGGGCTAACACACAAGTATGAAATAACAATAGCAGCAACAACAGCTGACTCCATGAGTCAGGTGGCGTGGTGGTGATGTCATGATTGGTGTAGATAAAGGCCAAAGTTCTGCTCAGTCTTGGCCCGCAAACAGGCTCACGAAAGTAAAGAAATCTAAGTTTGAAAGCTCTTTCTTATTCTTTTCCTTAGATGTCTAGAATTAAAATCTTCTCTTTTTATGAATCAGGTTTATGTATACTAATTCTTCAACCATTTATTAAGAGGCTTCCATGTGCTAGGTGCCAGACATACCAAGACAAGCAAACCAAATTCTTGCCCTCAGGTAGCAAGGCTTCATTGTTGACCTAGTCTTAAAAGAGAAAAACAAAAACACAAAAAAACATATATTTTTAAAAGATGAGTCACCTTGTTTTCTAGCTTCTAGTTCTGCAAGAAGCCGTTCTTTCACAGTTTTAATAGCTACTTCGGTGGCCTCAGCTATAGTATTTTTTATTAATGTTTCAAGGGCTTTATCAAAACGTGGTTGAACAAGTTTAGCATAGTCAACTACCTGCAAAGAATATTTGAGAAAACCAGTATAAGCACAAGTTACTGTAAAATTTAACACAATGTTCATCTATATCTATATCTGTAGCTATTTACATCTATATACCTATCTCAAAAATCTTAATGCTGCTTGAAGTATGTTATTTTCAGAATTCACTGATTTTTGAGTACTTGCTTTCATAGAAATTCAGTCATATTTTTCATGTAAGATTGCATATTTATATATGTACATATCATATAACATATATTCAAATTACATATATATTTTTAAAACCAACTTTGAATGTATAATTACATACAATAAAATGTATCCATTTTAAGTATACAGTTTGATGACAAAGTTTCCTCATGCTTCTTTATAGTCAGTTCCTGGCCCCTGGCAACCACTTTCTGTGTTCTGTCACTACAGTTTTACCTTTTCTAGAATTTCATATAAATGGAATCATACATTATGCAATCTTTTCCAAGCTTTCCTCTCTTATCATAATGTTTTTGAGATTCATCAGTGTAATTGTGTACATAAGTAATCTGTTAGTTTTTATTGTTGAGTAGTATTGTTGTAAAAGCATACCAGTTTTTATCTGTTGATGGACATTTGGGTTGTTTCCTATTTGGGACTTTTATAAATAAAGTAGTAATGAACATTTGTGAAGAAGTCTTTTTGTGGATATACATTTTACTTCCCTTGGTGAATATCTCAAAGTGGAATTACTGAGTCACATGGCAATTGTATATGTGACTTTATAACAAACCACTAAACTATTTCCAAAGTAGTTGAACTATTTTATATTCTTACTTACATCCTTACCAATACTTTGTGAACCTTTTAAATTTTAACCATTCTAATAGGTCTAAAGGAGTATCTCATTTTAGTTTAAATTTACATTTCTCTAGTCACTAGTAATTTTGACCCTTTTCATGTGTTTATTAGTCATTCACTTACCTTCTGTTTTTAAGCATATGTCAACTTTTGCCCATTTAAAAATTAAATTATAATTATATGTATTCTAAGTCCTTTGTCAGGCAGATAATATACTTCATACTAAATTGTTAGGAATAGATTTCTATATGCTTTTTAAGTTCAAATAATATTTCCATATCTCTAGATTCTATTTTGCTTTTCCTTCAATATACTTATATTACTTTATTCCATGCCAATAAATATACATTTACATAATTAATTTTTAGTGGATGTATGGTATCATATCAGATAAATATATCACAATTTATTTAACTAAAATACCAATAATATATATTTAGGTATACATGTTTTTATTAATTTAAACTAGGTTATGATTAATACAGTTATGTAGGTATCTTTGACAGTTTCTTTAAGAAAAATCTATAAAACAGAATTGACAGTTGTAAGGATTTTAGGCTTCTAATTGCCATCCCTAAAGTTATACTCTCACCAGCAGTGTATGAGAACAGACTTTTCCCCATCCTCATGACACATCAACCTTGCGTGTTAATAATGATCTTTCAACTCCAACAGTGAGACTGACATAACTGGTTTTTTGGCATCTCTCTGTTTAAAGCTATTCTTATCTATTATTTTGTAATTTGCCTGTTTTCTATATACTTTTTTCCATTGGAGCTTCATCTGCACATTAAATTGTAAGAACTCTTTATATTTTAAAGTTATAAAATAACTTTGACACATATTGTGATGATTTTAAAACATGTGCCCATATCCTTTAATACTCCTCCCTGCAGAAGGTGGATCCTAATTCTCCTCCTCCTCAGTGTAGGCAGGACTTAGTGACTTGCTTTAAATGAAGAACATGATGCACTTTTTCATTAAAAAAGTAAAATGGCAAACCACAGAGAGTGGTATAAAATATTTATAACACCTATAATAAAAACAAGAACTTGTATACAGACATTAAAAAAAAACTATCAATAATACGCAAAAATATTTAAAAATGTGCAAGAACTGTTGGTGGGATTATAAGTCGGTATAGCCACTATGGGAAACAGTATAGATGTTCCTCAAATAATTAAAAATAGAACTACCATGTGACTCAGCAAATCCACCTGTGGGTATTTATTTGAAGAATTCCAAAACATCAATTCAAAAAAATATCTGCACTCCTATGTTCATTGTAGCATTATTTACAATACACAAGATATGGAAACAACCTAAGTGCCCATTGATAAATGAATGGATAAAGAAGATGTGGCACATATACACAATGCAATATTACTTGGTCATATAAAAGAATGAAATTTTGCCTTTTGCAACAATGTGAATGGAACTAGATGGGGGTATTATGCTAAGTGAAATAAGCCAGACAGAGAAAGACAAATATCATATGATTTCACTTACACGTGGAATCTAAAAACAAAATATATGAACAAACAAAACAGAAACAAGCTCATAGATACAGAGAATAAAGTGATGGTGCCAGATGGAAGGGGGGTTGTAAGAATAGGTGAAAAAGGTGAAGGGATTAAGAAATACAAATTGGCAATTATAAAAATAGGGGGATGTAAAGTACATCAGCAATCCCCAACCTTTTTGGCACCAGGGACCGGTGCTCCTATGAAAATCTAATGCCTGATGATCTGAGGGGGAGCTGAGGCAGTGATGCTAGCGCTGGGGAGAGGCTGCAAATACAGATGAAGCTTCACTTGCTTGCCTACCTCTTACCTGCTCTGTGGCCTGGTTCCTAAAAGGCCACGGCCTGTACCAGTCAGCGGCCCAGGAGTTTGGGGACCCCTGCTCTACATTCCAATAACTCGTCAAATGCTTTGGTTCTGTCTTCGAATTATATCCCAAGTCTGCCCGCTTCTTACTACTTCTACTGCTGTTACTGTGGTCCAAACTAGAAATAAATCACTTACTGAGGGTGGAGAACTATATCACTGTGTGGAGAGATCAAAAATTGACAGGCCATAAGGCAGGGAGGGTCAACTTATCAACACCAAAATTGCCAAGAATTAAAGACAGGACTGAGTATTTGAAGAGAGTGACAGTGAGCAAGGAGGGGTGTAACTCAGGAAACAGCAGACTGGTGGAACCAAAGGACATAATGGGTGGCATCGTCTGCATGATGTAACAGTCAAATCCGGGGGTTTTTCGGAAGCAAGGAGGGACGATGGTCTGGAAGCTAAAATAAACAGCAAGGAGGGACATTTCCCCACTCTAAGCCCAGTGGAATAGTTATCCAATTGACAGTGTAAAATTAAGAAAACTTAGTACAAATCCAACAAATTATACAAATTATAATCGAGTACAGATAGGTAGAAAGTTAGCTTGATAGCTAAGTAGTTACCTTTCCTTTGTAATGTTCTGCAAGCAAATTGCTAAGTGTTGTTTTCCCTGAAGACTGAGGTCCAAATATGAATACTTTAAATGGTGGTGCTGGCATAGGTGGAAGAAGATAGGGACGTGGGTTCAATAAAAATTTTTTAAATGTTTCTTCTGATGACATACAGTACATTTTACCTAGAAAACTTAAAATATGCCATAATCATAAATGACTGAAAAGAGGTATGGGCAAGTTTTAAAATTAAGTTCTGAAAATCTTATTTACCTTGCAGAAAAGTCTGGCAATCCTGAATAGATGTTACCTTCTTTTAAACTCACAGGACATGTCTGTCCCCATCTGCTTCTCTGCCATCTGTATCTTGGTGCAATAAGTTTATAAGATGCAAGAGTACGGAACAGCTCTTCCTGTGAATAACCAATACCACTTTAAATATGTGAGTATAAATTTTGCTAAAATTAACAGTTTTACGTATTTCATTTCTTATTGGATAGTGCTTTACCATTTAATAAATAATTAAGGCAGTAAATTTTGACTCCTTTTCTTAATTGCAGTCATTCTGCACTTGTCTAAAATTCAATAATTTTCCTTTCTGTTATAAGACCTTGTTTAAATTTTACTGAGCATTTTCTATTACAAGGTAGAATGAGCACAAGGTAGATAGAGTGTTTTTTATTATCTGTTTCAGAAAACAGATTCAGAAAAGTTCTTACTGAAAAAGTTAGAAAATGTACCAGATTTTTAGTCAATTTACTTAAGTTTTTAAATAGTTAAGATGTTATATACAGGCGATTTTTGCATTTACTTAGCTCTTTCATTCATCTTAAAATGTAAAGGTTGCCCTCAGCAATCCTTTCTGTTGGTGATCTTCAGGAAAGGTAAGAACCAATTCTCTAGAGACTGTGGATTGCTGGAAGTTCACTGCCCTTGTGCTGCCTTAGCAGGGGATGAGAGAACTGAATAGGGCTGGCATGGTGGGCAACTTCCCAGGGGTTGCTGTCCAGGCTGGCTTCCTCCCATCTTCAGAGGTGGATTTCACATTATCTGCTGGTTACAGAGTTGACTGTGGAGGGCAGATGAGAGTGGGAGCAGTGGTCTTGCCTAGACCACTGCAGCATCAGAGATCAAAGGGGCATGCACAGAGCAGGGATGCTGCATGAATATCCCAAACTGAAGGTTGAGAGAAGTAGCTAATTGTAAAGGAATGTGTCAATGCTTAGGGGAGATGCATGAGACTGAGAACCTTGTTGGTAGGTCTAACCCTCTTCTCCATGGAGTCCAGAGTCCATGGGCTAGGGACTGAAACGTATCCAGTCAGGTCAGGAGGTAGCCACTCTTTCTTTATCATCCCCATTTCCCATTCCAACTTGGGAAAAGTGTTTGAACAGCAGACCATGTTTCTCTCTCAACTTCAAGCCTAGCAGGTGATGAGGGGTGATGAGAAGATGTTTTGGATATTACAGTCTTAAAAACGATCTGGATTGCCTCTGGTTAAAGGCAGCCAACACATGCATTTGCATTTGTTGCTTTCCTAAAACCTCATGAAAATGATAGCAGAAGAATGAAAAAGAGGAATGAACTTGTGAGGACACAGAATGGGAGGAGATATCAGAGAAGCTGACAGCTGACCTGCAACAGCTACACATTTTTGAAGCTAGAAAGCAGAAAGACAAGTGGTAAGTGACACAGAACAGAGAAAGGTAAAGGCTCAGTGTCTGTGGTGGCAGGGATGAGTGAGGTATCATAGGGATGGGTGAGGTGTCATAGGGATGGCAAGAATCAAATTGATTCACTTGGCAAAATCCTCGAGAGGCTCAGGACCCGTTGACACCAGGCACCTCTGAAACGGGTGAATGGATAGCAGAAGACAGGAAGATTGGTTGAAAACCTTTAAAAGGAGGTGCTGGTGGCCAAAACCCCTACCCATTTCACTCAATCAGCCAACTACCCATTCCCTCAGCCCCACGATTTGCATTTTCAAATCATCTCTCCTTCAATCATTAGACTGGAGGCTTACTTTCTGGAGAGACTGCACCTGGGGATCTTGTGAGAGGGGCCCCAGACACAGCCATGGCGAGGGGGAGGCACGAGAGAGTCAGCAGTTACAGCCACTATACTCAAGCTCCCTTTCCACTTGAACCTCACAGTGAGAACCTCTGGACCATGCCGTGGTCCAGCAACTAGGCGGGCAATGCCTGGCACAGCTCGTCAGCTTTGCTGCCAGCTCTTTTGTGATGTGGTCAATGGCCCGCACAGCATCAGTTAATTTGCCAGGCCCAGTATAAAATGAAAATGCAGGGCCCTTGTTCTAAAGTTATTAAGAATTTCAAGACTGTGGCAGCAGACCATTAAACTAAGCTCGAGTTCTTAGACAACTGTGCAGGTCATTAGCCTTTGAAGCCAGCCTTGCCCCTGCAATACAGCTGTTAAATATTTTGAATATTACCTTTGGTCCTAAGCACTTTACAAACATAATCTCATATAATCTTTATAATAATACTATATGGTAGGGGATATTACTCCCTTTTTAAGCAACTAAACAAAGGGTAAGATTAAGCAAAGTCACAGATTTGGTAGACTGTGGATATGGAATTCGAGTCCAGATTTGCCTGATTTGAAACCCAGTGTTGTCACTGTCTGTGCTGAATGCCAGTCTGACATGTGTTTCCTCCCACCTCAAACACAAACCCACATCCCACCCACCCACATATCCCCCTCCTCGCTAACGGCTCATCACGTGTTTCAGCTCTTACACTCTTCTCCAGGGAGTCTGAGTTCCCATGAGCATCTCTGTTCCTCTTTTAGCCCTGTAAGCCAGTGGTTTTCCACCCTGGCTGTACTGTAGAATCATCAAGGAGGTTTTTAAAAAAAATGTAACAAATATTTTTAGTAGTGGTAAAATATAAATAACACAAAATGCAGCATTTTAACTATCTTTAAGTGTACAATGCAGTGTCATCAAGTATGTTCAAAATGTTGCGCAACCATCACCACTATCCATCTTCAGGACTTTTTCATTAACCCAAACAGAAACTCTGCACCTATTAAACAATAACTCCTCATTCCCCTTCTTCCCTCAGCCCCTGGTAATCTCTGTTTTACTTTCTGCCCCTATGAATTTGCTTATTCTAGGTACCTCACTTAGGTCTAATCGTAAGTGTAACCATACATTATCCATCTTTTGTGTCTGACTTGTTTCACTTAGCATAATGTTTTCAAGGTTGATCCATGTTTTAGCATGTATCAGAATTCATTTCTTTTTAAAGCTAAATAATAGTCCATTATATGTATATACTACGCTTTGCTTATCCATTCATCTGTTGATGGATATTTGAATTGTTTCCACTTCTTACACTGGTGTACAAATATCTGTTTGAGTCCTTGCTTTCAATTCCTTTGAGTATATACCTACCAGTAAAATTGTTGGATCATATGGTAAGTCTCTGTTTAACATTTTCAGGAAATACCAAACTGTTGTACACAGTGGCTATACCATCTTCGACAACACTTGTTATTTTTCATTTTTTGGACACACACACACACACACACACACACACACACACACATACACACACACACACATTTAAACACTTAATGGTGGTAATCTTGTAGTTTTGATTTGCATTTCCTTAATGACTAGTGATGTTGAGATTCTTTTTATGTGTTTATTGATCATTTGTAAATCTTTGGAGAAATGTCTATTCAAGACCTTTATATTGATTTTCTTAAAATTACCTGCTTTTAGCTGAAGGACAGTCCATTCAAAACACACAAGAACTTCAAGATTTATCAACCTTGATCAGCCAGGTTCTTCAGTGTCTTAAGCTTTAAAGAGATTTCTCACACTCAATTGGGTATAGGAATCCTCTCTGGATCTAGTAAAAATACCTTTTGAGGTCCCACATCCAGACATTCTGGTTCAATCTGTCTGGGGCGTGGGCCTAAGGAAGGTATATTTGTAGTAAGCTTCCCAGGTGATTCTCTTGCAGGTGATCTGGATTGCCAGGGAGAAACACTGCTTAAAGAATATCTGAATAATGACTCCATTGTGCACTGTCACAACTGCCTCTTTTATGAAAAAGAGGACAGGCATCTTAGTCATATCTTATGAACTATATATAACCTTAGGCCTATGCCTATGAGGGCAATAATTTCTAAGGACAAACTTTCTAGTTGGGAAATTCCCCCAAGTTTTATTGATACTGAAACTTTTCCTTCAAAAGTGACCTGGAGGAGGAGGAGGCTTGGGACACAGCCTCTGTGATCCCCAGGCCCACCTTTTTTCCTCCTGAGCACCAGTTGGTGCTACTGAAGTCCAAGAATGTGTTCCAGTTATGCTATCCCATTAAGATCTAGGGATTACAGAGTATAGGACACAAAGTGACCTCTCTTCAAAGATTACTTTATTTGAATTATGATACCTATTTATAATTCTGGTTTTTGATTTTTTAATTTTGATTTATATAGGAGAAACTAAACTTTCCAGAATAGGTCAATTCCTCCAATTATGTTCTTGTGTGTGCTCACTTTGGCAGCACATATACTAAAGCCCCGTGGACCTTCGAGCACTTAGTAATTACAATTTGATCTCCATCACACACATAATACGCCAGTGCCAGGAACACAGTAGTTATTCTAAAAAACTGGTTGAATGATCGAACGAATAAATGAGTGCTTATGGTGTTGAGGGCTTTTATGTCTTTGCCTTTTTTGATGCTGTCCATTTTTAAAAGTGAACCTGGTTTCTTTCTTTCTCATTATTCTATGGTTGATTGTTTTGCTTTTATTATTTTTCTTTGTTTCAAAACTTTTATTTTGTTGTATTTAGTGTCTATAAGAATATTGTACTAATATTAAACTTCTTCCCAGAAATCAAATCGATTTTTATAAAAGATAATCCTGAAACTCCTTTAAACCCTGTAAGAATACAAAATAAAGTAACAACTTATAATGAAAAGGAACACTTTCAAAGAGTTAAAAATAGCTTACATTTTCAATTGTTTCATTCATTTCTTCCTCTGCACTCTGAAGTTTAGTTAAAATAGCTGCTCTTCTTAGGTTCAGATATTTAAGTCGCTCCATAACTGTCTAAATTTAAAGAACAAATCTTTAAATACATTGACATTTGAACATTTCAAATATTCTGAAAAAGTGATGAGCCCATGAGTGAAATAATTTCTTGCTTCTTTCTAGTTTCTGATTGTTTGCTGGCAATCTTTGGTGTTCCTTGGCTTTTAGATGCATCACCCCAATCTCTGCCTTTGTTGTCACATAGCTATCTTTTCCTTGTGTATCTGAGGCTCTTCTCTTGTAAGGACACCAGTCATATTGCATGAGGGCCCACTCAGATTCAGCATGACTGAATCTGAACTAGATTACAAGGAAAAGATCCTATTTCCAAATAAGGTCACATTTATAGGTAATGGAGGTTAGGACCTCAATATGTTTTGTGGGGACACAATTCAACCTATAACAGTCTGCCCTCTGGTCCCCAATTATTCATATCCTTAGAGGTCTACCTCTATGGGACATCTTCAGGGAGAGGGAAGACAACCATATGAAGAGAGAAGCAGATTCTGGAGTTATGCTGCCATAAGGCAAGGGATACCTAGGGGTGGGATACCAGAAGCCAGAACAGATAAGGATGGATCCTTCCCTAGAGACTTTGGAGGGTTATGACTCTGCCAACAGCTTGATTTTGGATTTCTAGCCTCCAGAACTATGACTGAATAAATTTCCGTCATTTTAAACCAGTTTGATTATGGTATTTCTTATGGCAGTTCTAAAACACTCTGTGGAAGAATCTGAAACACAGAGTCTGAGATAACAGACGATGAGACAAAGTCCTAATGGCATATGGTAATCTGTGGTAGACTGTATTATTTGTTCACAATTCATCCTTCCTTCTTCTGCCTTGTTAATTCCCTAGTTTGCGCTGGGTAGAACACTTTCCTATCCCATTTGTATTGAGCTTCTCCATGTAACTTGTTTTGGCTAACAGAAGGTGGGCAGATGTGTCAGGGTACCAGTGCCAACTAGGGCCTTAACATGCTGCATGCTTGGCAAATTTCAACCAGGCCTATTGGAGTTTCTGCCTTCTCCTTGAGGAAAGTGTGTCCCAGGTTGCAAAAAATGGTGAAGTTCTGCATATATTTTGAAGCAGAAGCCTGATGTTTAAGATCGATGGATTTGATGTACGATGTGAGAAAAAGAGAAGAGCAGCTGGAAGGATGGATTTGACATATACTGAGAGGAAAATACTGTGAGAAGAATTTTTTTTGAGACAGGGTAGTGATGATGGTGGATCGTGAGTTTTACTCTGCATATTTAAATCTGAGATGACATCTGTGAGGTTATAGAAAATATATATTGGTCTCTGCCTCTGATTCCTGGCACAGAACTTCCCAAACCCTTGTAAATTCCAAAGTGATAAAGCACTAGGAGCATCTTTTGTTCTATTGAAGTGACTATGAGTAAGTTCCTGAATGGCTTCTGGATGGGGGCTGGTCACCAGAAGGACCAAGCCATGATTAGAAGCTTAGAATTTTCAGCCTCACCCCTTAACCTGCAGAGAAGGGAGAGGGGCTAGAAACAGTTAATAACTAAGAAAGCCTCCATAAAATCCCAATAGTTTGGGGTTTAGAGAGCTTCCAGGTTGGTGAACACATCCACACTGGGAGGGTGACACACTCCAACTCCACAGGGACAGAAGCTCCAGAACTTGGGACCCTTCCAGGCCTTGTCCCATGTGTATCTCTTCATCTGGTGGTTAATCTGTATTCTTTATCATATCTTTTAATAAACTGGTAATGTAAATAAGTATTCCTATGAGTTCTGTGAGCCACTCTAGCAAGTTAATCAAACCTTAAGAGGGGCTTGTGGAAACCTCCAATCTGTAACCAAGTTTGACAGAAATTGGGGTTAATCTGGAAACCTACTACTTGTGATTGGCATCTGAAGTGGAGTGGGAACAGTCTTGTGTGACTGAACCCTCAACCTATGGGAGCTGAAACTATCTTCAGGTAGACAGCTTTAGAATTGAATTAAACTTTAAGATACCTAGCTGGTATCACAGAGGATTGCTTGGTGTGGGAGAAAACATCCACACATTTGATGACTAAAAGTATAAGAAGCAAAGTGTTCTGTGAGAGGGTAAAGAAAGACTCACAGGTGGAAAACAGAGTTTTTCCAATATAACATCCAACTGAATATATTAAGTAGCAGTTGATTATTCAAGTGTGGAATTCAGGGGAAAGGTCTGGGATAATAATATGAACATAATAGTTGCCAGAGTTTAGAACGTATTTAAAATCATTGGACTGGATAAGGTCGTCTAAGCAGTGAGGGTAGCCTGAGAAGAGTGAACAAGGAGTGAGCTCTGGGATCCTCCAACACTAGAGGTTAGAGATGGAGAGTGTCCAGTGAGGGAGAATGGATCATAGTAGTATGGGGTCCAAGAAGCCAAGGGAGGATAAAGAGTGGGGAGAAATGATGAGCTGAGTTAAATGTTCCTTCTAGAAGACTTAGATAAAGACTGAAAAGTGACCAGTGGCTTTGGACAGGAGATCACTGATGATCTTAGCAAGAGCATATTCCAGTTGAAGATTTTCATAATTGGCTCCACTAGTAGCATTATTACTACATGGAGATCAATTATATCAAACCAGAAATCTGGACATTATCTCTGACTCTTCTCTCCCTTAACTCCTACATGAAGTCATTCATCAAGTCCTGTCATGTAGACTTCTTAAATATCTCTTAGGTCTGTCTTCTTCCGTGCATTCCCGCAGTCACTACCCTAGGTTAGGACATCATCTCTAACCTGACCTACTGAAAAAGCCAGCACTTGTCTTCCTACCACCAATTTTATTTTTCTCCAATTTTTTTCTTTGCACTGCAGTCTGAGTAATCTTTCTTAAATAGAAATAGGATCATTTTCATTATCTGGCTTAAAACCTTTTGCTGGCTGCCCACTCCCCCATGAAGAGGTCTAAACTCTTTAACAGGGCTTACGAGGTCCTCCTTGGTGTAACCCCTGCTTATTCCTAAAGTCTTGGTACTATTCTACCACTCCTCCCTGCCCCCTAAACCACATCTATGTTCCAGCCCTACAACTCACTATGTTCTTTCTTGCCTCTGGGGCTTCACATAGACTCTTCCTTCAACATGAACCTCTATACTACCTACCTCCCCTCGCCGAGCCTTCAAGGTCCAATTCTTACTCATCCTTAGAGTTTCAATTTAAAAATAATTTCAGACAGATGGACTTCTTCACCAGACTAGGTTCTACCCTTTTGCCATACCATTTTTCAATCCCATCAGCAATGTATGCAGGTTCCAATTTTTCCACATCTTTGCCAATACTTGTTAGTGCCTGTTTATTTTTAAAATTTTAAAATTTGATCTTAATGGGAGTGAAGTAGTATTTCATTAATGTTTTAATTTGCATTTCCCCAATGTTTCACATTAAGTACCTTATCATGTGCTATTGCTGTTACTTGTTTTTACTTTTCTTTGAGGCATTTTTTTGGTCATACAGAGATTTTAAATTCTAATGTAGTTTTAAATATAGACAAAGGAATAAATACAACATCAAATATTTAAGTGTCAAAATGAATTTTTCAAAAATGAATAGTTTTTAAAATGTAAATAAATTTCTGATGTGTATTAAAATAAGTAAAATCTAGTAAAAAATTTTTTGATTTTCCAAATTGGGATATTCTTACTGCATATTACACTTACCATGAAGAGCTCCTCTGGGGGCTTATTTCCATCTAGTTCAATGAGAAACTGGGAATTGTGTTCAGCCATTACTTCCTGCAGATAATAGAGAAGAAATCTTATAATAATTCAGGTTCATTGGGAAAACTGAATGCAAGATTTGAATCTTAATAAACTACAAAAAACCTTCAAAGCTAAATTGCTTTATAAATGACATAATATATGGTATTTTCCAGTGCTCAAGAGATCATTTGCAAAAGCCTAATCTTCTTACCATGAATTTTATTGTTTCTGGTTTTTGTTTGTTTGTTTTTTCTCTACTTTGAAGTCTTAGAGTCCTCCCCATTAGAAAATGTTCAGGGTTATCTGTCTCTCTGTATATATTCATAAAATAATTTCTGCCAAACTGATAGTTGAAAAATGGAATTGGTTTGTTTTCTTTTTTGTTCCTTTGGCTATGAGAAGGTTCAGCATCCAGATCTTTATATACTACCTAATTATAACCTCTTTACATTTTCTCTTAGATTGATTTTTTCCCTAATATTTGTGGAAAGTCTTTAACACTTATTCACCATGGGGATGGCAAATATTTTACATTGCTATTATTTATCTTTGTTTATGGTATCTTCTGCAATATAAAATATTTTTACAATAAAATATATCTGTTTTCATTGTTTCTGGAATTCCTTTCTTGCTTGAATTAGATTTTCTTTACCTCAAGCTTATGTTAATAGTCTTCTAATTTTAAGGTATTTTTTGTTTGTAATATTAAAATCTAAAATCCACTGGATTTTATTTTTGTACACTGGCAATGTTGATGCTATCTGAGCTCTGTGTTCTCAAAAAGTAGGGATCATTGAGAGTTGAGAGTCATCTTCACTCTCCTTCAAGGACTTGAGTAAGATCTGTCTCCATCCTTCCTCATGATTCCCATAAGACTTGAGAATGGCTCACTTATTTACCTGCCTCCATAAAACTCCAGGGCCTCTTCCTTTTCTTTGAGAAGGCCCTCATCAATGAAGGTTCTCTCTATTGTAATAGTCTGAACAAAATCATTTTAATTGTCCAGTACATTCTGCCTTTCACAATACTGTGCAAGATGGAGTTTTAAGAGTTTCTTTTAGACAGAGAAGACATTATGCCAGCATTATGTATTTAACCATAAATAACCATACTCTGAACAAGGAAGCACATGATGCTTTTCTGTATTTGAGATTCTTTCCTTAAGCTAGATTCTTAAGAGTGGACTTAATAAGTCAAAAGGTATGAACACTCCTAAAGTAAAAGATACATGTACCCGGTGAGACCAGAAATCAAGATGGGAAATGAGGACTTAGTTCTGGATTACTCTTGAGGCAGGATATAAACCAGAGAATTATTCAAGTTAGTTTGCTCTCTCTCATTTCCTCATGTCTCTTAGAGGTATACTGAATTTTGGTGGTCTTGCCCTCCCAAGTGCATTGACATCTCATCCAAGTCAGAGGAGGATTTTCTGGCTCTCCCCCACTTCCCTCTCTACACATCAGTACCCTGGAGTTACCATATAAACAATAGTTTTACTGTTCATCAGGTGTCACCTAGGCCTCAAGTCTAGGTCTTGGTTTTTAAATTCTTGCTTTGTTGGCACTAGGACAATCAATTCTTATCTATGCTTTGTAGCAAGGCCTAGAAGTTTTCCACTTCTGGACTTTTTATGACAAGCTATTAAAAAATGACCATACTGATTCCTATTCCTTCAGCAAGTTTTCAGTGTTTACTTTACTATATACTTGCTAGCATTAGAAATTATATTTCTTTATTTAAATTAGCATTTCTTTATAATCCGTGAAGTCGAACATTTTTCTAGAGGCCTGTTACTCTATTGTCTTTCATTTTTGTGAACTGCGCACATTTGTGCCCAATTTTCTAGGTAGGGTGGGAACTTATAGGCTTAAAAATAATTTCTATGACCTTTTCATAACTGATGTGGATATATTTCCAGTTGTCTTTTTAGAAAAGTTTAAAAGATTTTTATTTCCAGAAATCTTACATATAATGAAGTTGAAGCTATCATTTTTTTCCTTTATGATCTCATCACTTGTTCAGCTGAACACCTGTTAAGCATTTACTACTTGCCAGACTTTGAGCACTATACTGGGCGTAAGTGATGCTAGGATGTAAGACCTGGTCTCTGTGCTTGAAGGAACCATCTCTGCTCCCCCTATGAATATAGTTTTCTGATTTCCTGAATTTGGTTTTAATTATGCTTTATTTCATATCCAATGCCAACCACTTAAGAACTATGCAGGCTAGTTTTGTTAGAAGAAAGAGAGGATGTTATAGATAGACATGCAGATTACTCTAAAGAAGCTATGTTTAAAGGCCAAGGATAGAAGAGGGGGAAAGGAGGAATAAAAGTTATACATAAGAAAACAATTAAATTTGGTTTTCATTTTGGAGAGTAGGTGATGAGAATGAAAATGATTCACATATTTGTCTTTAAAAGCATATAAACATTAGAAAACAGCATAAAACAAATTCTTTTAGTTTTTCTATCAGATGGGAAGAAGCAACTTCAAGACTTTTTTATTTGTCTTTTAGTTCTATTGCTTAGCATGGTGTCTGGCTAAATATCCAAGTTCAATAAATGTTTGTTGAATAACTCTCCACCACAAATCTGACAGAGTCTTCCTTGGATTTTTGACCATATAAAATATGCTTTTCATGTAATTTTAATTTTAATAATAAAATTTTTAAAATGCTAATTATGTTAATTAAAACTTTCCTATTACAATATATAATGGCTGTATCATATTTATATATAATCAATTTTAATGAGATAACCATAGAAACCAATCTGGGGATAGTTCTTCTTTAGATTGTAATTTAAATAAATTAACAATTCCTTCTAGACTAAAATACATCCCTTAAGTGTATATTTGTTTTGATAACCCATAAATTACAGATTGAAAATCTTTTTACAAAATAGTCTTTTAACATGGATTTTCCAAACTCCAATCATAAATGAATTCCCATAGTGACTTTTCAGCAACACTACTGCTTTTGTAAGAGCAAAATAATATTGTTCTATGAAACAGCCTTTGGGATGGAAGCCTTATTCTAAAAGCAATCTACCAAACTCAAGAGGAGGAGAATCAGGCAGATAAAAAAAATGAGTAAATAAATGTGAAAGCTATTTAACCATTGACAGAACACAATATATCTTGTTCTTACTTCTAAAGAATGAAGAATTATCTCCTTATAAAGTTTAACAACATGCTCAATATTTTCCAAATAATCCTCAGGCCTCTGAACTAGATGTTGAAGAATTTCGGCCACCATCTGCATTTCAGCAATAATTGCCTAAAGAGAAAAGAAGGAATTTTAAATATCTTTATGTTAATGATGATTTAATTTATCAAGATGCCATTTGGAGGTGAAAAGCAAGCAGAAGGGAAAATCAGAAACAGAATTTTTATTTAAGAGAGAGTGCACACCCTAAGGGGGCTTTATCAGATGAAATAAAACTTTAAATTGACTTGGAGACTTATTTAATTTCTTTTTGCTCCTCAATGAGTAGAGAAGGGCAGGGGAAGAACATCAGATTTTTAGAGACAAAGAAATTAGATTTTCTCTGAATACCTGAGCTTCTACTTAATTCAGTTATTTGGTAAAGATTGATCGGGTGCCGACTATGTGCCAGGCACTTGTAGGGGCTTGAGATACTGCAGTGAATAAAACCAACTAAGATGCTGGGGATCATAAAGCAAACATTCCAGTTGGGGAAGACAGAACATAAAGTAGACAAATAAATGTATGACAGTTTAGGTGGTGGTAAGTACGAGGAAGAAAGATAATACAGGATAGAGGGAATGGAGAATGATGGGAGAAGATGCTATTTTAATCAGGTGGCTATAAAAGGGTTTTCTGAAGAAGTAACATTTGAATAGAACCCAGAAGGAAATGAGGGAGAAAGCCACATAGATTTCTGGAGGAAGAACATTTCAAGTTAGAGAGAATAGTAGGGGTAAAAGTTCTCAGCCCAGGGCCTGGAAAGTATTCAGTATCATATTTATTATCCTATTATGATTACCATATTTATTATCTAATTACTAACTCTAGTTTCTATCAATGCATATACATCCATATTTTATACCATTTGAATCATATTATTTATTACATAATAAGCTATTTTATAATTTGAAATGCTTTAAATACTGTTTTAATGGTCAAATAATATATTAATATCCAAAAGACATTATCCTTTCTTCTCTCTAGCAGAGGGCTTTGCTAGGATGCTTGTAAATTCTGTCGGTACACAACTTCTTACTAAGTACCTACAGTATGTCAAGGACTCTTACAGGCTTGGGGAATACAATTCCTGCTCCAGAGAGCTAACATTCACTGAGGTAAACAAATAATAAGCAAGTAATTTCAGAAAGGGATAAGTGCTATGAGGAAAATGAAGCAGGGTAAGAGGTTAGACTTGTGCTGTCCAGCATGATAGCTACTAGCCACATGTACCAATTGAGCATGTGAAATGTGGCAAGTGCACGTTGGGACTGTAAATGTAAAGTGCACACCAGATTTCAAAAACCTAGCATGAGAAATGTACATCATTCTTAAATAAAAATATAATATTAAATAAATATAGTATTAAAATTACTTTTGCCTGTTTCTTTTTACTTTTTTTTTTTAAAAGTGGCTACTAGCACATTTAAAATCATATATAGTAAGGTATATTTCTGGGTTAGAGAGTCGCTTCCTGGATGGTCTCTAGAAGTGAAATCCCTGGGGTGAGATATTGGTGATGGAAATGAGCAGACACGTGAAGAGGATCTGGAGGAGATTGTGGTAGGCAGAGGAGAGAGGAAACAGAGAGTACAAAAACTGGATGTGAGACTGAGTTCAGCATAGTTAAATACTAGCTGGAAGGCCAACGTGGCTGGAATATAGTGAGCAAGTGGGGAGAGATAGTGGGGGTGAGATCAGAGAGGCTGGGTCCATGGCTTTGTAAGCTATGCGAGGGTGTTTGGATTTTCACCTAAAGGTAAATTAGAAAGTCACTTAGGGTCATATTTTTAAAAAATGGTTCTGGTTTCTGTAAAGAATGGACTGGGATAGGGAGGGTGGAGGAAAGTGGAAGCCACGAGAACATGAACAAAGCTGTTATAGCAGTTCAGGAAAATTCTCTACATTTACTTGCATATATATTAAGGGTGAACACTTTCGCACCATTGACCTAAGTAGGTGACAGGTTTGCTCCTGAACGTGGCTGTACCACTAGGCAGGGATCAGTGCAAACTGGGCCCCGGGAGCTGAATCCAGCCTGAAGGCATAATTTAATTATCTCTCCCAGCATTGGCCTATATGGTGTTTTAAATTTTTCAGATTAGTTGCCAACTATTCTTATTTTAAAACACTGATTTCAGGTTCTCTGGAGAAAAGACTACCTGGTAAAAATAGGCCAGCTTTCTCACATGGCAATAGTTAGCTGGGCTGGAGCCTAGAGGCAGCTGTCCTCTGAAGAAGGACATGTACCCTCTAGCTGTCCAGTAAACCTTTCTGTAGCAATAGAAATGTTCTATAACTGTGCTGTCCAGTTTGGAAGACATAGCCACATTTGTCACTGAGCACTTGAAATATGGCTGGTGCTACTAAGAAATTAAACTTTAAAATTTTATCCTTTTAATTAATTTGAATATAAATTGCTACACGGGACTAGTGGCTACTATACTAGACAGTGCAGTCCTAGCCTACCCTAGTTCTCACTCTTCCTGGTCATATCTCTGGCCAACATCACAAGCTGACATAACTGTGGCTCCTGAAACTAAGTGAGTTATGACCCTCTATCTTACCATCTTTACGATGATGTGCTTTATTCATGCTAAAATGACATACTTTTGTTCCTATTTGCTATATGGTTTTCCTTTTTTTTTAAAAAAAAAAAAAAGTCTGGAATAGATGCTATCACCTAATGCTTTATTTGCACAGGGAAGTGGTTTTTAAATAGGCTTTTTTATATTAAGAGGTTTTTAAACTGAGATATAATTGACATATAACAGTATATTAGTTTCAGATGTCCAATATTATGATTTGATATTTATATACATTGCAAAATGATCATCGTAGTAAGTCTAATTAATATGCATCACTAAAAATAAGCAAATATTTTTTCTTTTGATGAGAAATTTTAAGATCTACTCTTAAATGAGAGAGCAAATGTCAAAGATACATTGAGCCCATTAGTGAGGGAACCAGCAGGATGACAAAGCTGAAGTATACGAAACACTGAAATACTATTGCAACATTAGATACAAGGCTGCTTAATATCCTACAGGGCAATAAAACTGTAACCTTTGGGGATTATCTATTTTACCTAAAAAATTATTTGCAATATGTCCATTTATAAATTAACAAGAGTCTAGGTTTTAATAGAAATGAAATTTATTTATAATAAGCTTATAATAAATTTTAATTAGACATAAAAATTATATAAAATTATAAATTATAAATATGTTAATTTATATTAGAAATCACAGGTGTATTTTAGTAGAGTAAGGATTGGCAAACTATGGCCCACCCCATCCCTGCGGGCCAAATCTAGCCCATCACCTATTAACAGATTTCTTACTATTGAGATGTCCTCAATAAGACATGGTAGAAGATTCTTTTGGTGCCCTACTGCATTATGCCACTAGTATTGACTTTAGGATTGTTGTAACAACATGTACATGTGAAACTAGGCTACAGATTTCTTCTCATGTGCTTTCTTTATCAACATTTGCAACCTGAGTTATGTTAGCTTCATAAACTAGATTATGCCTGGGCTACCTTGCTCCTCATATTACACTTTGTCTTTTGTTACTCTAACTCTTCACTCTGACTTGCATAGTGCTTGCTACATAGTAGGTGATCAATGACTATGTTGCTAAGAAATGAAACAGATTAGCTGTCAGGATGTGAAGGGACTTCCAAACTGAGAAGAAAGTTAAACTTGATGACCTCCAGAGTGTGATCGAATAGTTCTTAAAAATATGAAATATTTTTGCTATTTCCTCCAGACTAAATAGAAATATAAAGAAAATGTAATGTTCTCTAGTATCTATTTTCTATTACCCATGCCATCATTTAATTTAATTAGCGTGAATTATAAAAGTATATTATATGGTATTGGGATATTACCTCTTCTTCTTCTTGCTCTTCTTCCTCTTCCAGTTCCTCCTCTCCTTTTCCTTCTTTGTGTGTTTCTCTCTTCTTTTTCCTACGATTTCCAATGACTTCAGGATCCCACTGATCCCTTGTGTATATGTACCCTGTAGTGCTGTGCTGCCTTTGCCCAGAAATTCTTTGGCATAAATCAAAATCAGGGCACTAAGGAACAACATCAGTAATCACGTAAAGCATGTTAAATATTATAGTACTTCCTATTCATATATTTTGCAATAAATAAACCATAAAATTCTTAAAACCCTAGGTGTATGAAATATTGTAAATGTCATTTTATGTCATCATGAGCTAAGAGAGGCACAAGACACAACTTCTACATTATGCCACACTTTTCTTTATCCAAATTAGTATATTTGAGAAAATATTAGAAGTTTTAAGATGAAAAAAGAGGGTTAGAGAACAATAGAAAGAGTTAGAGAAATAGAATAGAAAACAGTTTAGCCTGCAAAGGTACACAGGCAGATTCTGTCAGATTAGCTTGAAAATGCTGAGAATGGAGAAAAGTGAGAACTATCCATATATTTCCAATAACAAATATTGTGTATTTGCAATATTTACTATCATTTACAGTTTTATGGGTGCAGTATCTCATAAAATGGCAGTCATGAATGGGACCTGAAAGGTCATCTATTCTAGTCTAACCTTTTCATTTTATAAATGAGAAAACTGAATCTGGATAGTTTTTTAAAAAAAGCCAAAATCAAAGTCTACAAGCAATTTTCTTCCTTCAAAGTGCTTTCACATGTGTAATATTTGACTCAGTTCTTTAACTAATCCTGTAAGAGAAGTGATCCAGTATTATGATTAAAGCCATTTTGCAGATCAGAGAAGGACTGCTCTGGCAGGTTAACACTCTGGTTTCAGATCACAATGTCATGAGGGGGAACTACAACTTGGAACCAGGCCTTCTGATTTATAGCCCATGCTCTGTGGCTCATTATTAAAGATAACATGAATTATCCTGCTCTAAATCACTCTTAGGATAAAAAACTCTAGATGACATTCTACGGTTGTAGTTCTCAGACATTAGGGTGTAACTGCATATGGAGAACTGTAAATAAAGATTTATCCTCTCTTTTGTGATTTATAAAGTCTGGAGTGAGGCTTAGAATTGTAACAGACATCCTCAGTGATTCTGATGCCAATAGTTTATGTACCATATAAGGAAATAAGAAACTTTGGAATGTTCCTTGCTTGCTTTCTGATTCTTCAGGATACCTCTATGTGGAGATGGTATGGATATTTATTAAGGTAAGACTTTTATTTATGTTTCCAAATCTTTAACAAAAAAAGATCTTAACCCATTTAGGTAATTTAAAAAAATGTGTATGGATTTGCCCTTACCATATTGTAGGTCCCTGATGATTGCCTTGAGTTGTCTCCTGTTTTCACTTGCAGGAAGTGATTATTAAGAGGGTAAGTCTAAAGAACAAGCCTCAGAGCAGTAGTCTTCAAACTTTAGCAGGCATCAGAGTCACCTAGAGTGTTTTCAACACTGATAGCCGGCACCACCCCCAGACACATAGTTCTGGGCTGGGGCCTGGTAATTTGCATTTCTAACAAGCTTCTGAGTGCTACTGATGCAGTTGGCTCTGGGACTGTATGCTGAGAATCATTGCTATGATAGATAACTGGCTTTTAACTTTTTTTTTTTTTTTGTATTACAGACCCCTTTAGAATATGATGAAAACCATAGGCATTTGCTTCAGAAAACTCCATGTACACATAAAATTTTGATGTAATTTCAAGAGGTTCATGGATGCTTAAGCATTTGTGGATTCCAGGCTAAGAACTTCTGCTCTAGAAATTCCAGGCTTAATCCCCAAATAAGGCCAAACCATCAAATAAGTGTGTGTTTACACTGAGTGTTGTCTCACATTAGACCCTCTGATTATACTCTGGATACCCTATAGAAACTGCTGTGTATACTCACTATCACACTTATAATATAAATGGGGTTCAGGACTTCTCTATATTAACAATCCCTTATATTAAGACTTGTACAAGATACTTCTCTTATTTTTTAGTGGGAGTTTTGTTTTTTCCTAAGAAATGGCTGGTCTTTTCATGGACAATGTGAATTTTATATAATTGGTCACATTCCCTCCTTCTATTTTTGGCTCAAGTTTAAAACCAAATTGATGGCCCAAATTTAGTAAGCACTTGGAACCTTGTTCCACCAGATCTTAATTTCCTATGTAGACTGTTTTCCATGACTTAAACTTTAAGTTTGGTTTCAGATAATAGTTTAAATTCTTTTCTTCTCTCCATTATACACATGTGTACATGTGTGACTTTCTCGGGGGCTGCATATTCAACACTTCAAGGCCACCTCTCCCTCATAGCTTACCCTAACACACCACTGGGTTCCAACACCTGAGCTGAGAACCATCTAATTTTTTTTGAGCTGTCAAGCCCTTTGGAGAATCAGGAAGATATGACTGTAAAAGCTTATCATTCATTTTCATGTAAACAAGTACTTCTCATTTCACTGAATTCTTATCAAAACCCCATGAGGCAGCTGTTATCATCTTTGTAAAGAGGAAATTGAGTCTCCTAACTTAGATCTACAAAATTCTAACAGTTGATAAAGGAGAGACTTCGGAATAGGACTCAGCCTTGATTCTTAACCAGTCTAGTAGTGTTCTCTAACACTCATACGTTCAAGTCATTTGTTCATTCTTACATTTTATTTAACTGGCAAATTTACTAGGTGTCTACTAGTTGCCATGTATTGTGCTAGCTGGTATTTATATGAGTAAGACATGGCTCCTACCTTTGAGTAAGGCAGAGTCCAGAAGGAAATTAGTCAATGACAATATAGTGAGGTAATATAATAGGGAGAAGAGAGCAAGGTGAATAGTCATCAGAGAAGTATTTAACTTTCCTGTGGTAAGTAATGTGTGTGGGGAAAGGAGAGAGAGAGAGGGAGAGAGAAAATTAGTTATTGAGCATGCTGGTATGCAGGGGGTGGTCGTTGGAGAAAGTTCTGAGATGATGCCTGAACTGACCTTTCAAAGGATGATCATGATTAAGCCTGGTAAAGAGGCAAGGACGTGTTGCCTGTGGATAGAGCTGCAGGTGCAAACACAGAGAAGTACAAGAAAGTATAACTCAGTCCCTATGATTGATACATAAATTATTTCCCTAACTATTTAAAATGTTGAAAGCATTCCTATGGTAATTTCACTACCATAGGAAAAAATGGTTAACTACACTAGAAAAACAACTATTATTCTTACCTTAATATTGATTATAATGTCAGGTTTCAAATCTAAATTTCTAATTAATTCTATTTGCTGCAAAACAGTCATGGCATCCTGTGAAAGTGATGGTATTTCGGTGATAATATAACCTGTATGGTAAAATATAAATTTTAAAGTTTTATATTATCCATATGTAAGAGCATAGATTTATTATTATTACTTTATAAAATATTATCTAGTTATTAATGAACACTAGCACAAGTCTTAAAATCATCTGTCAAAATCTTAAATTAATAGTTAAGAAAATATAATATGAATACTTTTCTGATAATAAATAAAACCATTCATCTAGGAAAAGACATCTTTAAAAATTCCAAATCAATTTATTTAGGCACATAAGGAGCCTAGGAAGGGAAATTCCATGCTAATAATTCTTTTTATCTGAGGAAAGCTCATATGACAAATGGTAAAGGTATATTATAGGGATAAATGGTAATGGTCTATTATTTTTTCTTTTTTAAATTAATATTTTATAATATAACAGGATATGTGTGTACAATGTATATGTAAGTTATAGAGAGTAATAAAACACCCATGTACCCCTCATACAGTGTAAGAAATTATCAACATGAGTTCACCCTGTTTACCACCACCATAATTTTAATATATTTCTTTAATTATGTCACTGGCTTGCCTCCTCTGTCACTTGACAGCTGGCGTTAATGCCCTGGTCGACATATCCCACTGGCAGGTACTGTGGTGAAGGACATGGCATGGCTTAGCCCTAGACTGAATTCAACCCCTGCCCAACTCACCTCTCCTGATCGAACAATTCCAGAGACCAGTCAGTCTCTAGAGTTCATGCCCTCCTCTTCTAAGCAACAAGATATTATACAATAGTTCCCTCTCATGCCCTCTGCTGGCAACAATGTCCAACATCTGCATATCATAAGTAGATGACAGAAAGGTACCTGGCACCCTGTTTACTAAACTCTCCAGCACCCTGTGTATTACTACAAAAACTGCCACTTCCTGGAGAGCTTATCAGGCATTTCAAGTGTGACTGCAGGCATGCTAAACCTTAAGTATATTTGAATGAGTTTCATACTTGATCTCTTTCCTGAGGGAGGCAGCAGAAGAATGCAGTCTCCATAGGGTTTGGCTTTTTCCTGGTAGGCTATTATTTGGACTGTCTGAACATTCTGAGCAATTGATTTGGGGGCTCTACTCATTGAGGGTGTCCAATATCATTACATCCAAACCCTGGGAAAAGTTTTTGGAGAGACAGAGTGGAATAACTTAGTTCTCTAGACCTGATTCTGGGAAGATCTCAGGGGGATGCTTCCTTGTAAACACACTAGAGTTGCTGAGCCGACTGTCAACCTCTTTAGCCTCAGAAACAAGTGTGTGGGTGGAAGCATATATGGGGACTCCCCGTCCCTGTCCTACATCTCCTTGACACCATTAGCGATGCCTTGCCCTCCATGTTGAAGATAGAGGAATGGTAGACACCATAGATACTATCATAAATAGAGTAGGCACCCTGGAGGCTGCTTTGATAGCCACTGACGTATAAAAATAAACATACCGAAGTGAGAGACTTCTAGGGAGTTGAGCTTCTCCAACATTAGCTTTATGACAAGTTCATCTGGAACACTGTGACCACTGACCAGCATTGATTGCAACTAAGAATAAACACAGATGGTGTACATTACTGTTTAACATGTCTGTGATACATAGCTTTTTTAAAAAATCATAATAACTTTGAAATTTAGATTTGTTTACCATAACTCCTGATTCGGTTTCATTGGCAATCTGTTCTTCCAAAATTGTTGAAGCTAAAAATGTAAATTCAAAATAGTAGCACAAACTAGTATTAGAATTGCCAAATTAAGAAACACATTTGTGTGTTTTGTAAATGATAACAAAGACTAACATTTGTATGTTACTTCAAAATTTACAAAGCCCATTTATATACATTATGTCATGTAAGCCTAACTTACATGAGGCAATAGAATGTATTCCACAGAAAACAGGTCTCTGCCACCTGCTGGCTAAAAGATCTTGAGGGAGCTAACTTGATCTTGGGGAAGCTAACTTCCTAAGCACCTCAGCACTTTGCATGCTTATACCCTGTGTAGTATGTAAGAGAACATGAATTGGATGAAATGAGATTGTGTGTATGACAGTGATTTGGAAATAATAAAGTATTGCATAAAATATACATTAGTATACTATTATTAGTCCAGATACTTTTATAATCATTCACTTATATCTGGAGCCCATTAATTTTACACATTGATTGTATAAAAATAAAATATGTGTCAAGAAATGTCATAAAAGTTAACACTGATTAGAAAAAGAGGTCCTGAGGCTGAAATTTGAATAACATGTTTCCTTTTTAAGAGGAAATACTCTATCCCTTTATAAAAGAGATCCTGAGTTAGAAATAACAGAGATATGACCTAGGGGAGGGCCCAGGAGCTAATGCTCTATTGAACATTTGATATTCTTTAAGATTTCTTACAAATGAATTTTTTGAACAAAGAAAGTTGATCAAAATTTAAAAGTTTTGATTCTGGGGAAGATGGCAGACTAGATAAAAGCAGAGTTCGTTTTCTCCCAGGTCCACATTTAAATTACAACCAAATTACAAAATAATCAACGTGGAGAATCACCTGAAGTCCAGCTGATCATAACTCCTACATCTGATAATATAAAAGAGCCACATCGAAGCTGGTAGGAGGGGCAAAGTCGCAAATCGGGCTGGACCTGCACCTGCAGGTGGTGGAGGATCACTGGGAGGGAGAGTGAAGCTGCAGAGGCTTTCCTGAAGGAGAGGGGGGTTCTGGTCTCACCTAGGGGCTCTCTGGCCCAGGGTCTCAGCCCAGGGAAGAGGAGATTCCAATAACTCTGACTGTAGAAACCAGAGGGGATTCCAGTTGTCTGGGTGAGATGGAAGGCGACTGAGCCCCTAGACGTCCCTTTGAACGACCCGTGCATAGGCTTTCTGACCTGCGGACACTCACCCGGGACACCAGCGGTGGGTCAGAGGCTTGCGCAGGACTCGTTCTGAAAAAGTCTCCATTACCTGGAGTCAGAAAGAGGGCTGGAAAGGCAACCACCATTGTGCCTTAGTCTGGCCTCCTATAGGGTAATCTACAGACCATGCCAGCTTGACTGTGCAAACCCCTCCCACAGAGCCAGTAGGAAGAGCTGGTCAGAGTGGATAAGCCTCATAGCCCAACCTGCAGATTGTCCAGGGCATTTGTTGTTGGATGGCTGCCAAGCCCTGCTCTAATTCAGGGCCAAGCATTCACAGAGAGTGACTAGTGCTGTGAGGCACATTTCAGAGGTAGGGTCAGACAGATCACTGCTACCAACACGAACTTGGGTGGATATCTGGGACCTATAGGCCAGTCCCAGACAGCAGCTGGTCTTGCTGTGATCTGGGACTTCTGCGAGAACTCACAACAGTTAGCAAAGTTGCAGCAAGACTAAGGCTGTATTGATCTGACTGCCTTTGTCTCTTTGAGACCTCACCCCAACCTACCCACAAATTGCCCCAGGTAGCCGATTGACAACAAACTGCCACAGCCGTGCCCCTCTCCTCCCCTAATCTCCTAATCCACACAGGCAACAAACTTTGTCTGGCATAGGGTGGGCACTACATGGAAATCAACAGCAGGCAGAACTTTGCTGCCTGCAAGAGTTGCAATATTGTGTCTGGGGAGCACAGGAGTCTGTGGGAACACCCCTGATGGCAGCTGGTTTCACTGTGATCTGGGTCTACAGCGGGAATGCCCAGGCACAGGAGTTGCAGCAAAACTGAGGCTATATTGGCTGAAGAGACCTTGTCTCCCTGAGATTCCGCTTCACCCAAGCCACAAACTGCTTGAAGCCCATTGACAAGTAGCCTCCTGTGCCCTGCTTGGCTCTGGAGTTGAACAGTTATCACAGGCAATAGACCTTGGCTAGCGCAGTGAGTACATTTTGAGGAAAACAGTTGTGGATAGACCACTGTTGCCTGTACAAGCTCCAATATCTCTTAAGGGAATTGCAAGGGTCTGTATTGGCATGATGGCCCTTAACTCCCTGAGTTCTTGCCCCATCCAGTACACAAAGTGCATGTTGCACATTAATAGGCAGCTGCCCCTGCCCTGGGGTAGCCCATTTAAGCCCAGGGTGGGAAGCAGTTGACCTTGCTATGAGTGGAAACTTGTACAGGGAGACACAGAGACAGTGTTGGCACGTAAACTGACTCTGCAGTGGCAGGGGGAAATTTACTCAATAGACCCAGGAGACTACTAGGGTCCCTGAGCTACCCAACACGCATATCACTCAGAGGTTCATCCAGTTTCAGAGACTTACAGGCAACTGATAGGCAGTGTCAGGCCTTGAGGAATACTGGTCCCTCTGCTAAACTGCCACAGGTCAGGGATGGGGGATAACTGAGAGCTGCCTACAGCATTGTCTCTTCCACTTACCAGCAAAGGCAACAACCAACAGCAGATCACTTTGTAGTTCTCACCAGGTAGCCCTGAGCCATCAAAAAAAGGGGTTGGCCTTGGCTTATGGGGGAGCCCCTCTCAAGGGGCCACAAAACTAACGCATCTGTAGGCTGACACCAGACCACAATGGAGCAATTCCTGACTAGTTCCATTAGTGATACACACACAGAGTGGTTGCAACAAGTACACAAGCCTGCTAGGGCAAATCCCACTCAGTAGGGTTAGCTGCCACACAACAACTCTTATCCTGTGGGTGCAGCCAATTCCCACAATTAATCAGCCTGAACGTTAATCCCACCCAATGATCTACTAACAACAGTAAAGGTTTGGCGACAACAGAAGATCACACATAACTCACACGAAGGTCACGTCCAGAGCTCCCAGCATAAGGAAGGAGGGAGAGTGTGCCACTGGGCTGCACAAGACATTTTCCACATTCGGCCATTTGGCCAAGGCTGAGAGACAAAATGAATATTCCTGACACATAGAAATGAACACAGAGAGGGTAATAAAATGATAAAAACCAAGAAACAACAGGAGAAAACTCCAGAAAATAAGCTAAATGAAATGGAGGGAAGTAGCTTACCAGAGACAGAGTTCAAAATAACAGTTATAAGGATGGTCAATGAACTTATGAGGAGAATGGATGAGCACAATGAGAACCTCGATGGAGAGATAGTAAGCATTAAAAAGGACATAGAAACCATAAAAAAAGAACCAGACAGAAATGAGGAATACAATAATAACTGAAATGAAGAACACACTGGAATGATTCAACAGTAGATTGGATGAAGCAGAAGATCGAATCAGCAAATAAGAAGACAAGGTAGCAGAATATACTCAATCAGAAAAAAAGAATAAAAAAAAATGAGGATAGTTTAAGAGACCTCTGGGGCAACATGAAGCATAAAAATATCCAGATCATAGGAGTACCTGAAGAGTAAGAGATAGAGAGCAAGGGATTGAGAATCTCTCTGAAGAAATAATGACAGAAAACTCCCTAACCTGGCAAAGGAATTAGACATACAAGTTCATGAAGCATAAAGAGTCCCAAACAAGAAGAATTCAAACAGACCTACACCAAGACACATCATAATTAAAATACCAAAGATCAAAAACAAAGAATTTTAAAAAGCAGCAAGAGAAAGGAAGCTAGTTACTTACAAGGGTATCCCCAAAAGAATGTCTGCTGACTTTTCAATGGAAATTTTGCAAGCCAGAAGGGGATGGCAAGAAATATTCAAAGTTATGAAAAACAAGAATCTATGAACACAGATACTCTACCCAGCAAGGCTTTCGATTAAAATGGAAGATGAGATAAAGAGCTTCCCAGACAGGAAAAAATTTAAGGAATTCATCACTGACAAGCCAGAGTTACAAGACACGTTGAAGGGACTTCTGTAAAAAGAGAAGGGGTAAAAAAGAAAATAGAAATAACAAATATGAACAATAAAATGTACCTATCAGTAATCACTTTAAATGTAAATGTATTAAATGCTCCAAAGAAAAGACTTAGGGTAACCAATTAGATAAGAAAACAAGACCCTAGCATATGCTGTCTACAAGAGACCCACTTCAGATCAAATGACACTCACAGACTGAAAGTAAAGGGATGGAAAAAAGATATTTCACACAAATCAACATGAAAAAAAAGCTGGGGTAGCAATACTTATATCAGATAAAATAGACTTTAAAACAAAGGCTGTAATAAGAGACAAAAGGGTATTACATAATAACAAAGGGATTGATAAATCAAGAGGACATAACCCTAGTAAACATATACACACCCAACATAGGAGCACCTATATACATAAAGCAATTACTGACTGACATAAAAGGAGAGATCAATAGTAACACACTCATAGTAGGAGACTTTAACACCCCATTGACACTAACAGACAGATCTTCCAGGCAAAGAATCAATCAGGAAACAATGGGCTTAAAAGACACATTAGACAAGATGGACTTAATAGATATTTTTAGAGTACTTCACCACAAAACTGCAAAATATACATTCTTCTCAAGTGGAACATATGGAACATTTTCAAGGATAGACCACATATTAGGATGCAAATCAAGTCTCAATAAATGTAAGAATATTTAAATCATATCAACTGTCTTCTTTGATCACAAGAGTATGAAACTAGATATCAACTACAAGAAAAAACTGGAAATACACAAATACATGGAAGCTAAATAACATGCTATTAAACAATGAATGGGTTATTAATGACATCAAGGAAGAAATCGAAAAATATCTAGAGATAAATGAAAAGGAAAACACAATGACTCAAAATTTACGGAAAACAGCAAAAGCAGTCCCAAGAGGGAAATTTAGAGCAATGCAGGCCTACCTCAAGAAACAAGAAAAAGCTCAAATAAACAATCTAACCTTACAATTAAAAGAACTAGGAAAAGAACAGCAAATGAAGCCCAAAGTGAATAGAAGGAAGAAAATAATAAAGATCAGAGTAGAAATAAATGAAAGAGAGTCTAGAAAAACAATACAAAAGATTAATGAAACCAAGAGCTGGTTCTTTGAGAGGATAAACAAAATTGACAGACTCTTAGCCAGACTTGTCAAAGAAAAAAGAGAGGACTCAAATAAATAATCAGAAATGAAAGAGGAGAAATAACCATGGACTCCACAGAAATACATGGATCATAAGAAAATACTACGAGCAATTATATACCAACAAATGGGACAATATGGAAGAAATGAAAACATTCCTAGAAACATACAATCTCCCAAGACTGAGTCAAGAAGAAACAGAAAATCTGACCAAACTGATTACCGCCAATGAAACAGAATTGGTAATCAAAACCTCCCAAAAAACAAAAGTCCTGGACCAGATGGTTTCATAGGCGAATTTTAGCAAACATTCAAAGAAGAGTTATCATCTATTCTTCTCAGACTATTTCAAAAAATTCAAGAAGAGGGAAGGCTCCCTAACTCCTTTTATAAGGCAACTATTACCTTGATTCCAAAACCAGGCAAAGACATTACAAAAAAGAAAACTATAGGCTGATATCTCTTATGAACATTGATGCAAAAATCCTCAACAAAATATTATCAAACTGAATTCAGCAATATATTAAAAATATCATAAACCATGATATTGGTTGGATTTATTCCTGGGATGCAAGATTGGTTCAATATCCACAAATCAATCATGTGATATACCACATTAACAAATCAAAAGATAAAAACCATATGATCATATCGAGAGATGCAGAAAAAGTGTTTGACAGAATCCAGCATCCATTTATGATAAAAACTCTCATCAAAGTGGGAATAGAGGGAACATACCTCAACATAATAAAGGCCATATATGACAAACCTACAGCTAACATCATACTCAATGAGGAAAGGCTAAAAGCATTTTCCTTAAGATCAGGAACAAGACAAGGATGCACAATTTCACCACTTCCCTCCAACATTGTATTGGAAGTCTTAGCCACAGCAATAAGAAAGAGAAATAAAAGGTATCTGAATTGGAAAGGAAGAAGCAAAACTCGTTATTTGCCAATGACATGATACTATAGAGAGAGAACCCTAAAGATTCCACCAAAAAAACTGTTAGAACTAATCAATGGATTCAGTAAAGTAGTATGTTACAAAATAAATATTCAGGTGTCAGTGGCATTTTTATACACCAATGATAAACTTTCAGAAAGAGAAATTAAGAAAACAATTTCATTTACAATTGTGTCAAAAAACTATAAAATACCTGGGAGTCAAATTAACCAAGAAGGTAGAAGACCTGTTTTCAGAAAATTGTAAGTCATTGAAAAAAGAAATTGAAGAAGATACAAATAAATGGAAGCATATACCCTGTTCATGAGTAGGAAGAATCGACATCATTAAAATGGCCACACTATCCAAAGCAATCTACAGATTCAATGCAATCCCTATCAAAATACCAGTGGCATTTTTCAGAGAGCTAGAACAAATAATTCTAAAATTTATAAGGAGCCATAAAAAACCCCAAATAGCTATGACAATCTTGTGAAAGAACAAAGTTGGAAGTATCACACTGCCTGATATAAAACTATACTATAAGGCTGCAGTATTCAAAACAGCATGGTACTGGCATAAAAACAGATACCTTAATCAAGGAAACAAAATATAGAGCCCAGAAATAAATCCACGTCTATATGCTCACTTAATATATGACAAAGGAGGTAAGAATATACCATGGGGTAAAGATAGTCTCTTCAACAAATAGTGCTGGGAAAATTGGACAGATACATACAAAAAAAGATAGTGGACCACCTTCTTACACTTTATGTAAGAATAGACTTAAAATGGATTAAAGATTTAAATGTAAGACCTGAAACCATAAAACTTCTAGAAGAAAACATAGGCAGTAAACTCTCTGATATTACTAATAGGAATTTCTTTTCAGATATATTTCCTTAGGTATGGGAAACAAAAAAAAATAAACAAATGAGACAACATCAAATTGAAAAGTTTTTGTATAGTAAAGGAAACCATGAACAAAACAAAAAGACAACTGACTGATTGGGAGAAGATATTTGCTAATGATATATCTGATAAGAGGTTAATATCCAAAATATATAAAAAATTCATGGAACTCAACAACAAAAAAGCCAAAAAATCCAATTTAAAAATAGTCAGAAGACCTGAACAGATACTTCTCCAAAGAGAAAATAAAGATGGCTAATAGACATATGAAAAGATACTCAAGGTCACTAATCATCAGAGAAATGCAAGTTAAAACCTCACATCTGTCAGAATGGCTATCATCAATAAATCAAAAAACAAGTGTTGGAGACAATGTGGAGAAAAGGGAATCCTCATACATGGTTGGTGGGATTGCAATTGGTATAACCACTATGGAAAACAGTATGGAAGTTTCTCAAAAAATTAAAAATGAATATACCTTTTGACCCGGCAATTTCACTTCTGGGTATTTATCCAAAGAAAACTGAAACAATAATTCGTAAAGATCTATGTACTCCAATATTCATGGCAGCACAATTTACAATAGCCAAGAAATGGAAGTATCTAAATGCCCATCAACAGATGATTGAATAAAGAAATTATGGTTCATATATACAATGGAATATTACTCAGCCATTAAAAAAAAAATGAAATCCTACCATTTGCAATGACATGGATGGACCTAGAGATTATTATGCTGAGTGAAATAGTCAGAGAAAGATAAATACCAGATGATTTCACTTATATGCAGAATCTAATGAACAAAAAGAACAAATCAAAAACAGACTCACAAATATAGTGGACGATTTGGTGATGGACAGAGGGGAGCAGGGTTGGGAGGCTGAGAGAATGGGGTAAAGGGTTAAAGAAGTACAAATTACTAGTTGATAGCAGGTCATGGGGATGGGGAGCATGGCAGAGGGGATGCAGTTAGTGTTAGTATGATGGCTAGGTGGAGGGCCAGGGGAGGCAGGGAGTAATTGGGGGGATCATTTTTGAACTATATAGATGTCTAACCAATGTACTGTATACTTAAAACTAATTTAAATAAATAAATTTAAAAATTTTTAAAGTTTTGTATGTGTTACATATTACCAATTCGTTTTCCCTAAAAAAGCGTATCAGTTTGCAATTTCACTAACAGCACATGGAATGCTCATTTTATAGCATTCTTGCCAATGGCAATTATAGAAACCTTAAAAATTCACTGCCCATTTGATAGGCAATATGGATCAGCATTATTTTAATTAGCTTTTCTTTGAATAACAATAGTTAAATTTTTTTCTTATATTTTATTTGTTTCTACTTTTGTGAATTGCCGATTCATTCTTTTGCTTATTTGTCTATTAGAGCATAGTTTTATTGATTAAACAATATATAAATATATACCAATCCTAATCTTATGTATTGCAAATAATGCAAATCAATTTATAAATAATAAAAAATAAAATTTATCATTGAAGATAATTAAGTCCTGGAAAATGTTCTCAAGAGCTATGAGAGTTCCTTCTCATCTTTCATAGGGAGACACCACAAATATGCATACTTCCAATATTTCTAAATTATGAAATCAGAAAACTGGAAGCAGTAGAATAGAGCCAAAAATGCTTCATAAACCCTCTTAAATTCTAGGAACAAAACTAGGAACTGAGACAAAGGCTAAATATGTTTGATGCTACTACAAAAATAATATTCACTGGGTTGATAGTGATGTGTGATAAAGCAAATATAGCAAAATGTTAATCACAGAAACCAGATGGTGAGTACATGACTCTATGAGTGTCTGTTGTATAATACTTTACATTTTAAACACATCTGAAAGTTTTTATACTAAAAAATTGGGGGAAAGTGTAAAATTTACCTTCTACACGAATACATTTCCATGCTTGTGCTATCTGATAGGCTAATGTTGACTTCCCCACTCCCTTAAAAAGAAAGATGTTATTAAAACCCAATAAAACAGCTATTTGCCAGTGAAACAGTCTCATTTTTTAAAGATTCTGTTGATGGTTACTATATTATCAAGTAAATTTTTTTTCCCCACAAAATAAATGAAAAGTAGACCTTAGGTAGTTATAGCTTTATTTTTCTCTACTAATTTTCACATTTGCCACTTTATGAAGTGATTTAAGTAATTTTTTTAATTAAGAAAATAGGCTTGAAACCAAGAAGCTGGATCAAAATGGTATGCCAGGTATTATACACTTTTAATTGTCAAATTTTGTAATTTTAGATACAAATCATGTATCGAAGTTCATCATTTTATTTCCTTTCTAAAGTTTATAATCATAAATGTTTGACAGAGTTCCATTAACTTCCAAGAACAAAAAATTCCTTTTTAACGGGCATCTTTGAAGAGTACTATATTTTAAAGATATCACTGTAATGACATTTAAAGATTGCTTTTACCATTGATTTTTAAAATTCTATTATGTTTTTACAAACGTAATGAAAGTTATTGGAACCAATTCTTGGTATCTGTCCCAGGGTCTATATAAAATTAAGTCAAGTCCAGGATCTGGCCCTTAGCCTCTGCAGTTCTAGAGAGGCTCTTTAATTAACCAACTCATGCCCTCTAATGTTGGCTACCAACTTGCTCTCTGGCTGAAAATAGCTCTTACCTAGAGGTCCTCACTAGAACTGCCTAGAAAGGCAAGCTATCTTACAATGACCATTTTTAATCTCTTCTCTGTTTTGTGGAAAGACAATCCATAGGTCCACTGACACTCTGCGGGCAAAGGTGAGGCACCTTGCCTCTCAGTAGCTTCAGATATTAATAGAACCTCCCATTTGTTCCTATAGTGTCCTACCTTCACATATCCAGAGAAATTCCACAGAAATTCCACAACAAATTCCACAGAAAGTTTTATATGCAAATTGAGTCTGCAATAACCTTGGATCACATACTTTTTGTCATGGTTCAGTGCTTTGATAGGTTAATTTTTTGTAATATTAAACCAAAGATAAATACAACATGGTTCCTTTTTATTTATAGTATACAAGAAAGAAAGAAAGTTATAAATTTACAACCAGCATTATATCAGATTTTAAGTTCTACAATGGAAGTCTAACAAACTCAAAAAATTTAGCACACTATATGGTTTTCATTCTTGTATAATAACAGTATGATAACAGAAGACTATGATTTTAAGAATAAAAATTTATACTAAATAAGTTAGAAGGGGTAACTTACTGGTTTCCCAAATACAATAAAGCAAACAGGTTTAGACAACAGAAAGTCTTTTTCAGCTTCATCTTCATTAAATATATCCACAAAAGGATGCTCTTCTATCTTCTCTTGAGATGTCATAATACAAAATACTGTAATAAGGAAGAGTAAGACTGTTAAAGCACCTAATTTAGTTGGAGCAGGTAGGTGGGCTAGGAAGAACTGGAATGTCCTGTGAATTTACTTAATCCAGAAGCTATTTCACACCACTAAACACATGTTTTTTTGCCTATAATTGCAAATAAGTTAAACTCCTCTATTAATAATAGCTTCTTGATTTGATATAAAAAGTAATAATCCAGCTATAAAAAAGATAGCTAAAACAAATTGTTCCTGAAAGACTAAATTAAGGGAAAAAACACATATATGAATGCACATATGTTATGATGTGTGTATTTTATTAAAGATCAAATTAAATGTGTTATACATACATATACATCCGTATCTATTTGTATGTGTATGGGTGTAGGGACTATTACTGGCTCTAAAATAAATCCTAATGGAAATTAGAAAATATGTAGAACTGAAAAATAATGAGCATAATCTACACCAACACTTGTAAGGTATAGCTAAAGTAGTATTTAAAAGTCTTAAATAGTTACATTAGAACCAAAGAAAGAGTCTGAAAAGTAGTGAGATAAGCTCACAACTTAAGAAGTTGGAAAAAGAAAAACAGAAAAAATATAAAAATATATATTAAAAATTAACAGAAAACAAACATTAGAGGGTCAACAAAGCTTAATAGTGATATTTTGAAACAATGTACAAAAAGAAAATTTCTGTCAAGATTGAGCAAGAAGACAGAAGCTACAAATAAGCAATATTGTACATTCTTGCATCTTGAAACTAAGATATTTCAATGTTTTTGTTGTTTATTTCTACTTGTATTATAATTGAGAGAATAATGTTAATTAATTCTCCATGTTATATTAATTCTTTGAAATTTGTTGAGGTTTTTCATACAGCTGAGCACATGGTAATTATCAAAAAATTCCTTGTATTCTTGAAAAGAATATGCAATTTACATTTGTTTGATGCCATGTTCTTTAAATGTAGTTTACATCAAGTTTATAAATTTTATTCGTTAAATATTCCATAATGCTGATTTATTGCCTACTTAATCAAATAATATTAGATATAGAAAAGAGAAAGGACTATAAAGATAATAATGCTGCAGCTATAGATGATAAACAGATATCATAAACTAAGTTATCCAAAACAAATTTGAAAACTTAAAACAAAATTGGTAAATTTCTAAAAAAAAATCAGTTTCTTAAGGAAAAAAAAGAAAACCTGAGGGGTTCTATAACCATTAAGGAAACTGAGTCAGTAACTAAAATCTTTCCCACAAAGAAACCAGATGATTTTATTGACCATCTCCATGTCTTATAATCTTAGAAATATTCTTTAAGAGAAAAAAAGTGTAGACTTCCTACATAAATTTATGGGTCCCATATAACCTCCGTACCTAAACCAGACAATAGAGTGAAAAAGCAAATTATGTGCCAATTTCATTCATGAACAAGATTTTTAAAACCTTAATCAAAATAATAGTAATTTGAAACCAGAAATACATAGAAAAGATTACATCAATGGCCAAGCTTAGTCTTCCTCAGGATTTCAACGTTGGTTTAATATGAGAAAATTAATTTATATTAAAATAAATTAATGGAGAAAAACTATATGACCATTTTGATAGAAAAAGTATAAGAAACAATTCCATACCTTTTCATGATTAATAAAACATAAACTTCTTAGCAACTTAGAAGGGAACTTCTTTAACTTGATAAATGGTATGAACAAAAGACAAATATTATATTTAATGGTTAAATAGTAAAATGTTCTTTATAAGGTCATAACAAAAGAAAACTGTAATTATTCCCAGTTGATACGATTATTATATAGAAAATTCACAGATAAATTTTAAAAATTAATGAAATAATCCATTTTGCTGGATTCAAAATCATTATACAAAATTCTATTGCATCTCTATACACCAAAAATAACTAGAAAATGTAAAAAAAGATAAATATGACTTATCTTAGCACCAAAAATATAAATCAACTAGGATTAAATATAACAAAAGATATATAAGTCTTTTGTGGAAAAATTATAAAACCTTATGAAAAGACTTTAATAAGCATACTCCAAAAGTGGAAGAAAACTATGTCCCAGTGGTCTGCAACACTGTTCATGAAACAATAAAAAACAGATTGAGGGGGCTCTGTGCTTCCAGGTAAATGGGATGTGATTACACTTCTCTGTGGAAGTTAAGCATTTCCAAATGTCACTATGAAATGATACATAGTAAGAAATATTACTAGTATATTAAAAATATTTGAGATGAAGACTTCAACAACTGAAAGGCTGAATTTGTTTTTCTAAATACCAAAAGATAAGTAATACTACTATCAAATGTAGTTTTAAGGAGGGAAATCTTTTAGAGAGATGGTGCATTTATTAAAAAGTCTCTATTACAAATTAAAACCAGGACTCTAAAGTCTGGGATGGGGCTATCTAGGATGTCCCAGTGCTTTAAACCCCAGTTTACCCTGAATGCTCTGCATAACAGAAGTAGCTCCCTTATTTCTGGCAGACAGCTGCCTCTTCCTGTATGGCCTAAGACAGATACCTCACAAGACAGTGCTTATCCTTCACTTTCCCTCATAGCTTTTAAGGCAATAACTGGGTCAAGTGACAGCACAGCCCAAACGGGGAGGCACTGGTTCAGGAAGAAAAGTATTAGGTGCTGAAAGAAGGGCCTGGCTATGATGTACCAATAGGAAACCTTATAACATGCCTGGGAGAAGAACTTGAGGGTGCTCAATGGGGGAACACTGACTTTATAAAAGTTTATTGATATGTGAGCTCTCTCCAATGACTCATGCTTTAACAACCTGGCTAGAACTTCTGGAACAGGTACTAATTCTCTTGGTCAAGAAAGATTGGAAGAGAAAAGAGTTTTAAGGAAGAAGCATGTAAATGGACCTATGCAATGGTATAGCAAATATATTCTAGGGGACCTACTTAAGTTAGGTTTCACTAAACCTAAAACTCCTGCTGCACCTGGTCATGTTTGGCTTCATATGCCTCTAAGGAGTTATTGCAGATGGAGGTAAGATTGCTGCTACATAACTGGGGCAGGGAGATGTATGTCTTGAATTTAGGGATCCTCTGAGACTCCTCTTGATGCTTTCATGCCCAGTGAATGGATAACCGAAGAAACTACAACCTGGTAAGGACAATGTAAACTGCTCAGGGGCAAAGGCAGGTTACCTTATGGGGAAAACAGTTTAGATGGGCTGGCCAGGGTACGGGAAATTTAGAATAGGTGGTAGAGGAGAGAAGTAATGAATTGTCAGTTATAGACCTAAGAGTGCAGATGGAGTCTGTAGCTTGGATTAATTGTATAGTAGATTCTGTAGCTTGCCTTACTAATCTCTTTTTGTGAGTCCTTTTCTTTTAGAAATGGGGACCAGAATCAGTGATGGATGGTGTGAACTTATGAATGGGGAGAAATGGATATGAGTGGTGCAAAGGTTAGAATGTATTATTAGTGCTCTGACCATATCTACTTGACTTGCACCTTTTCCATGCATAGCCAGCCCATCTCCCAACTGCTGGCAGTGTGACTCTTTGCCTAAGGGCTGTTTGGTCTGTCTCGCTTATTCAGTCTGAGCACAGGCAGACTGGAAGTTCCAAGGAATTAATGTTCTGCCATAGCAGGCCTCAGCCAATAACTGATAGGACTTGGCGAATAAACACCCAGCTCTCTTTCCTCTTAAGAGGGAATAACTGAGACATATATTTGAGTGATCCCCAGAGAATTCAGCCCACAGAGAAATTTGCTTGATAATATGCCTTTATTAGCTTCTCTACCTTCCCTGCTGTTGTCTGCTGGATTACTCCCCATATAAACTATTGTCCTCAAATTTTTGTCTCAGGATCTGCTTCTGGGTGAACCAAAGAGAAGTTTCAAATGGAATTGTTTAATTAAATGCAAGTTTTTAATTACAGTGTAATATAATAATTGAAAATTAAATATTGGTAAACCAGAACTCTATTTAAAGAGATTTATTTCTAAATAAAAGCATTCTGCAAATATTTAACTCATGTTCAGAAGAGTTGGTTTCCATTATGAAATGAAAAAGAACTAAATATTTTTCCCAGTTAGAAGATACAAGTCAATGCAAAAAGGCAAAACTGACATGGTCACCTTTCTAGTTCTTAATAAAAAATAATAATAAGGTGCCGAACTGTGAAAGAAAATTTAAAATAATTACTTATTTAAAAAGTTTTGTAATTTATCAATTATGAACTTAAAATATTACCTCTAAAATCACAGTTACATAACATAATCTCGAATATCACGTTGTTAGGTAGTTATACTACAATTCAATGCAAATTTTTAAAGTTTTCTTACATTTTTAGCAGTTGAAAAACTCTCTAGCAGTGGATTCTGCTGTTTACAGGGGGCCCAACTCCTGGGAAACCTAACACTCTGCCTAGGCTAGCTAGGCTGCCACTCCAGTACATCTTATATTCTCATAGCAGGTGCTCAATAAATAGTTGTGAAATGAAAACATTAGTTATTGAAAGGGGAAGTGGTTTTTAAAAACGGAATTTTAGTTTAGCAAGAAAAGGAACTGGTCTGGGGTCCCCACAAGAAGTAGGATTCCATTTAATATATCCCAAAATGCATTCGAGCAGAGGACTACAACCCTTACCTAGCCGCAGGAGACCCCAGCAGACACCACTGGCCAGCCACAGCCTCCTCCCTGGACTCTTCGGGTCTGTTGGGCGGTTGCCGAGGGAACCCCAGGCACTACTGTGCGCAGGGCCTCTGGGGAAGAGGCGGGGCCTTGGTGGAGTGGGGTGGGACTGTTAATTGATTTAATTTCTTAATGTCCACTTTTACACCTAATTTTGTATTCATAATTATAATACATTGCTTTTCACAAATGTGGAAGGGGATAACCAGAAAGGGTAAATGAATTGCCCATTTATGTGCACACACATGGAACCTTATTTTAACGCTGAACTGCCTTATTCCAAAGCCAGCGCTCTCGACAGTTTATTTGTAGAATTTACCAATGATTATCCTCAGGCACGAACATGTGGCAAAGTCAAAAATTTTCAACTTTATTGAAAAAAAAATTCCTTGAACCACACACCTTCTGGACGATTCGTATTTTGCTGACTCTCTTAAGGGTAAAACAGACGAGGAGACGAGAGGGGAAAAACACTCAGTGAAGCACCATCACACCGGTTTCCAGGAAACTAAACGCAAAAATAGGGAACAAAACAGACCAACTTGGGAATGGATCTGTCTGCAACTCGGAGAAACGCTTAAAAAGAAACAATTCAATTCAAACATTTCCCCTTTTTCAAAGACAAGGACCAGATAGACTAGAGGCTCAAATAACTCACAACCTTTCCTCCGCCTTTTTTTTTTTCCTACCCGCACCAAAAATGGTGCGCCTCACTTCCTCCCTCGGCAGCACGCAGTATCTGGGAATCTCTACATTACCTCTCTATGATATATCCTCCAGCCCCGCCCCGCCCCGCCGCGCCTGGGGCGGGCCTTGCCTGTAGGTGGGGCGTCGGATTCCGGAAACACCTGAGCTGTAGCGGGTTGTCTGTTTCTTTAGCTTTAGGGACCAAGAGAAGTTTTTTCCTGGCTGGACCTGGTGCCCAGGATCTGAAGTGTCTTCTATCTGAGTCTTCTGGGGGCAATCCGGAGGCTGCTGCAACCTGGGCCGCAGCCTGGTGCCCTGTCGTGGGGCCCCCGTTTGCTCGAGCCATGCCCTCGGCCGCGGCCCCTATCATCAGCTCGGTCCAGAAGCTGGTGCTGTATGAGACCCGAGCTGTGAGTACCCGGCGCGGCGCGGTCGAGGGGATGGCGGGAGAGTTGGTGTGGGGCCGTAAGGCAGAGACAACACCACTCCCCCAACCCCCAGTTCCCTGATCCCAGCCTTGGGGAATGTGCCTGAGGGAGCTATATACCCCGTCATCGCACCCAGGACAGTAGTGCTTTTGTATGCGCACGTTTCCACTTAAAAGCCACGTTTTAACACGCTGGAAACAGGGACTTGTGGCATCTCAGAAACTATTTATGAGGTTCTGCAAGTGTTACTGGATTCTTGTCAACTTTCTGAAAGTGTTAGAGTTCTGTGGTTCACTGGTTACAATACGAGCATGGGTATGAAAAAATAGTTTTGACGTGTGAATCAGTCGGTAACTTGCCTGTTTTCCTATTCCATGGCATACCATCACCGTGATAGATGTTAATTATCAGCAATTTTATAGTTGAAAATTTTGAGTTCCTTTATTTGAAAGGAAAGAAAATTTTTGTTTAAAGACAGCTGATTGTTTGGATAAAATTATTTTGCTTTTCACTTGACTTTTTTCCAACACATATATTTTTTTTTTGTTTCATTACTTAGATAGCTTTATAAGTAGTTACTAATCGAATAGTGGAAAGCAGATCAGTTTTTATGTTTTGGTTACTAGTTCCCTAAACTTTAGGGAATGGTGTTTATATAGCTTTTCTAAATTGGGATCTTAGGGTCTTTGTTTAAAATTACACTTCATGATAAGATTACACATGCTGTAAGCCTGGGTAATACTCTTTCTTATGCTATGGAATGTGTTACAAGGCACATTTGCTGGAACTTGGCTTGTCTTCATTAGAGTACAAAAAAGTACTTAGCTTAACAGTTTTCTCAGTTAAAACATGATCCTAATAGCATGTCTGCCTCAGGTCATCATTAGTGCAGAAATATTGTTGACCCTAAATTAATATTAATGACTTTATTTGATTAGATCTAGACCAGAAGATGAAATTATCTAATATTGTATTTGCAAATATCTTCAGTTTTTCTCTTAGCAAAGAGTAATTCGGATGTATCATTTTGACACTGAAGCAAAACCTGCTTTCTGTACAATGTGCCCCTAGTTAGAAACATAAATATTATACTGAAAACAGAAATAAGCTGAGTATTCATGGAGACTGGCTGTTCTTTGTAAAACACAATTCATATTTTAGTGCTCTTCTGCTCAGAAAACTTTAGTGGTAAATGCTGAATGCCTTAGTTTGGCTTTCAAAGCCATTTCTATTATTGGTCTTCAGCTTATCTGTCTGGTCTAATACTGACTGATTAGCTGTGTGCTTTTTTGTGCCTTATTCTGCAGCAAAATTGTTTTTCTTTCAGTTTCCTATATCTGTTTTCTGTTGTTCTCTTTCCTTGTAATGTTCCTTCTGTCAGAATTTTGCTGGTCCTCATAGCACAGATCTGGTACATTGCCTTGTAAACAGGAGGCTCTCAATAGATGCTGGCGGAGGGGGTTTAACACAAAAAGATGTGTGTTCTAGAATTCAGCTGTGATACCTCTCAGTCATCTAAGTAATGGAAACTAACTCTGACCAGTTTAGAGATAAAAGGTGAATTTATCATTAGGATATTGGAGGTGCCATTGCATAGAAGAAACATTGGAGGAACCTAACTCCCAGAACTGAGTAAAAGCAGAAACAAGACAGAGGGGTCCGAGAACCCTCTCTGAGTGCTGCAAGGATAGAGCCTAGTGCTGGGAGAAGGAATCTGATTGACTCATCTGTGATTGGGAATGTGCCCCTGGTTGGACAAACCATGGTGGCCAGGAAGAGTCCAGCAGTAATGACTGTTTGTGCCACACCTTTGTTTCAGGGAATGGTTGGTCCAGGGCAGCCACCTGAGAAAAGTCTGCTGCATTTATTTTTTTCCTTTCTTCTTTTTTTTTTTTCAGAATTAATTTTTTTAAATTATGGTGACATTGGTTAACAAAGATCAGTAAGTTTCAGGTGTATAATTTAATAGTAAGGCACATATATATTACATGGTGTTCTCTGCTGCATTTAATCTTTGAACCTGTTTCTTCAGTGCAGCAGGTTGTTATTCTTTTTTATTTTTATTTTTGATTTAAGCAAAGATATAAGCAGAAATATTTTTTTCAGTAATAAGCTCAAAGTTTAAGGGCTCTAAATAACTCAGAAAAGCATAAAAATACTGGCAACCAAGTAGATCCTGGAAATAAAAAAAAAAAAACGAGCTGTAGCAGGTTGTATTAGAATAATTGCTAAGGCTTATTGAGCACTTCTATGCTAGATACTATTCAAAGCACTCTACATATATTTTATTATTTAATCCTCATAAAACCTCTAAGAGGTAAATTATTACTACTACTACTATTATTAATACTTGGTGAAGAAAAAAATGAAGCAAAGAGAGATTAGGACAGTCTACTGAGTGTGGCTAGGAACAGCTGCTAGGCATAGTTTGTAACTGGACTGTGACAAATTGTATAGAGAAATTGAGAGTATATGATTAGAAACTTTTATAGCATTTTGACAGAGTAATTATATTTCTGATAAATTAGACAATTTATAACATTCATTTTGTAGTTTGTATGTCTTTTTTATTTTTCACTTTTCTATTATGGAAATTTCAAGCATATACAAAGTAAACAGAGTGATATAATAAATCCCATAAATCTATAACTTGTTCCATTCTCTACCTACCACTTATTTTTGTATAAGTTTCTTTTCCTCTAAAATTGACATAAATTGAAACGCACAAATTTAAAACTGTATAATTTGGACAGGAGTGTACATATGTGTAAACCACACTCTTATCTTGCCCCAGGAAGTTCCTTTGTGTCTCTATCCAGTCTGCTCTCTTTACCTTCCTAGAAACTAACATTCTGTTTTTCATTAACCTAGATTAGATATACCCGTTCAAGAATTTCATGTAAATAGAACTGTATAGTATGCACTCTCTTGAGTCTAGCTTCTTTTACTCTGCAGAATGTCTTTGAAATTCATCCATCTTGTTGTTACCAGTAGTTTGTTCCTTTTTATTATTGAGTAGCAGTCCATTGTATACATATTCCACAATTTGTTTATCCATTTATCCTTATGCTTTAGACTGTTTCTGAATTTAAGCTGCTGTTAAGTCAACTATGAACATTCTTGAACTCAAGTATATGTGGACATGTGTTTTCATTTCTGTTTTATACCTGTGAATGAAATTGCTAGCCATAGGGTGCTGTTAGGTGGTTGTTCCATTCTTTACTCCTGTCAGCAATGGATGAAATCTCCATTTCTCCATATCCTTGCCAGCATTTGGTGTTGTCAGTCTTTTTAGTTTTAGTTATTGTAGTGTATGTATAGTGGGATCTCATGGTTTTAATTTGCATTTCCCTGATGATGTGGAGCATCTTTTCATGTGTTTATTGACCATTTTTACATATTCCTTTGTGAAGTGTCTGTTCAAGCCTTTTGCCTACTTTTTAAAAATTGAGCTGTTGATCTTTTTATTTATTTATTTTTGGTAGGAGTTTGTCAGATATTATGGATCAAGTCCCTTGTCATAAATGTTTTGTGAATATTTTCTTTCAGACAGTGGCTTGCCTATTCACTTTCTTAATAATCTTTTTCTTTAGTTTTATTGAGGTATAATTGACAAAATTGTAAGATACATATAGTATACAGTGTGATGAGTTGATATATGTATATGTTGTGTGAATGATCTTTTGATGAGCAGAAGTTTTTAATATTAATGAAGTCTAATTTATCAATTTTTTTGTGATTATTGCTTTCTGTCAGCTATTTAAGAAATCTTTGCCTACTTCTAGATCACAAAGATATTTTCCTGTTTCCTCTAAAAGACTTATACTTTTAACTTTATGTTTAAGGGTGTGTTTCATATTAAGTTAATTTTGTGTATCATGTTATGTAGGGATTGTATTACTTACCTGTTGTGCTATGACAGATTTCTCTAAAACTTAGTGGCTTTAAATAGTAAACATTTAATATTTCATACAGTTTCGGTAGGTCAGGAATCTGGGAGTGACTTAGCTAGGTAGTTTTGGCTCAGGGTCTCACAAAGTTGCAGTCAAGGTGACAACTGGGCTATGATCATCTTGGTTGGGCTGGAGGACTTACTTCCAAGATGCCTTATGCACGTGCTTGTCAAGTTGAGTTGGTTGTTGACAAGAAGCTTCAGTTCCTTACTTCATTGACATTCCTCTAAATATTTTTATGATGTGTTAGCTGGATTTGCCTAGAAAGTATCCAAGAGAAACAAGGACAAAGCTGCAATGTCTTTGTGACCTAGCCTCAGAAGTCATATTCCATCATTTCTTCAGTATCCTGTTCGTTATGCAAATCAGCCCTGTTCAGTGGGAGGGAACTGTACAGGGCATGAATACCAGGAGATAGAATAATTAAGCGTTCTTGGAGGCTGGTGACATAGGGATCGGGTTCACTTTTTTCATACCTCAATTTATACTACTTTATTTATTGAAAAGATTATTTTTTATTGAATTTCTTTGGCATGCTTGTGAAAAAATTAGTTGAATAAATGTGAATTGATTCTTAAGCTCTCTATTTTGTTACATTGATCAACTTGTTTTTCTGCCATTACCACCTTGTCTTGATTATTATAATTTTAAAATAAGTCTTGAAATCAGGAAGTGTATTTTCAACTTTATTCTTTTCAAAGTTGTTTTGGCTATTCTATATTATATGAATTTTCATATGAACTTTACAATGAGCTTGTCAATTTCTATTAAAAAGCCTATTGGGATTATGATTTGGATTTCATTGAATATATAGATGAATTTTAGGAAAACTAAAATTAATATTATTGAATCTTTCAGTCCATGGTGTCTCTTCATTTATTTAGATCTTTAATTTCTCTTAGTAATACATTGTAGTTTTCAGTGTAGAAATTTTATATATCTTTTTAAAAACTATTTCTAAGTATTTTATGAGTTTTGAATTATTGCAGATGGAATTTTAAATTTTATTCTCCAATTGCTTTTTGCCAGAATATAGAAATTGACTTGATTTTTGTAGATTGACCGTATATCGTAAAACCCAACTCCTTTATTAGTTCTAATAGATTTTTTGGCATTTCCTTAGTATTTCTACATGACTAATTATATCATTTAGAAAGAGGAACACTTTTTCCTTCCCAGTCTGAATACCTTTTATTTGTTTTTACTTGCCTTGTGCCACTGGCTAAGACCTCTAGAACAAAGGTGAATAGAAGTGGTGAGAGAAGACATTTTCTTTTCTTGTTCCTGATCTTAGGGGTAAACTGTTCATTCTTTGACCATTAAGTGTAATGGTAGTTAAATGTTTTCATAGATGCCCTTTATCAGGTTGAAGAAGATTCTTTTCTATTCCTAGTTTGTTGAAGTTTTTTTTTTTAATTTTAAATTTCATCAAATGTTTTTCTTTTTCTGCATTTGCATATGGCAACTTCTTTATTTGCTTAGTATGATTAATTACATTAATTCATTTTTAAATATTAAAAAAAAACCTTGAATTTTGGGGGTATATCCTACTCAGTCATGCAATATTATTGTTTTTATATATTGCTAGATTGTATTTGCTCATATTTTGTTAAGGATTTTTACATTTATGTTCAAGTATTGGTCTATGATTTTCTTTAACATCTCTGCCTGATTTGGATATCAGGGTAACTGTGACCTCGTAAAATGAATTGAGAAGTGTTCCTTCTTCTATTTTCTGAAAGTAGTTGTATAAAATTGGTATTGTTTCTTTCTTTAAATGTTTGCTAGAATTTACTACTGAAAGCATTTATACTTGGAGTTGCCTAGTGGAGACAAATTTTGACAGTGAATCAATTTTTATAGCAGATATAGGGCTATGCAGATTTTCAGTGGATCTTGAGTCAGTTTTAATAAATTGTGTTTTTTAAGAAATTTGTCTATTTTATCTTAGTTATGGAATTTATTTGCATTGAGTTGTTTATATAATATTACCTTATAAACCTCTGGATGTCTTTAAGATTTGTAGTGAAACTCTTTCTTTCATTTCTGCCATTGGTATTTTGTGTTCTCATTTTTTCTTGATCCATTTTGCTAAGCATTTATCAATGTTATTACTCTTGAAAGAACCAACTTTTGACTTGGTTAACTTTTTCTATTGTTTAATTTATATTTAATTAATTTCTGCTCTTAAGCTTATTATTTTCTTCCTCTTAGGAATTTTGGATTAATTAGTTTACCTTTTTCTAGCTTCATAAGGTAAACATTTAGATAATTGACAATTTTTTTCTCTTTTCTAATAGAAAACATTTAAAACTATAAATGTAAATAGAAAAATAGCCAAAAGAGACTTTGGAGAAAGTATTAATAGCCTGAACAACAGATAAAGTAGTATAGTATTATATGCAAAAAAGTTTTATAGATTTGTCTGAAAAGTAAAATACCAGACAAAAAAGGACAAGGCCATGAATAGGTGATTTGCCAAAAAAGAGATATGAATATGAAAAGCTGTTAACTTGCTGTTAATTAAGGTAATACAGTGAAAAGAGATTTCATTTTTCACCTGTCAAAATGGCAAAGATTGACCAAATGACCAAAGTCATTGATTGCAAGTGTGTGAAAGAAATGGGCATTCTAGTTTTTGTTGGTAGGAGTGTTTTAATTAGTTATGAAGTAATTAGGGGACACACTAAGGAACAAAAGAGACATTGTGCAAGATCATCTGTCTCTTGTCCTGAGTCTGCATTTAGAAGGATAATGAGTAGAATTACTCCTGAGATGACACATTCAGGCTGTCATTGTTACTGCGTTTAGAGGTAGAGTTTGAGGATTATTTAGACTGGAAAAGGAGGCAGGAAATAGTTCTGGTCTTGTGAAGGGTCTGGTCCCTCCCAAACTTACCTGTTCTCTCTGGCACCCAGCACCATGCTGCCCTTCGGCTCCTGCAGCCCTGCTCTGGCCCTTATCTGTCCTATGACCCAGGTCTACAGATAAAGTAAAGCCAGATTCAGCCCTAATGCTCATACAGCCCAGTGCAACTAGGAGCTTCACACAGAAGTTTCAGCAGCCTGAAGTTTTTCTGGGTGAAATTGCAATCTACCTTAGATGTCCTCCAATTTGTAGCTCTTACTTAATATGTGTTGCCCTAGGGGTCTTCCATTGCAATAAATGGCCATTTCATAACTAAGAAATGAGCACGTAGCAGTTGACTGTAAAATTGGTAGCTGAACAGAACTGTGGCAGATTATTGTGTCTGCATGTGTTCTTTGTGGGGAAGAGGTTGTGAGGATAATCTTTACTCTTGCTAGCTTAAAATCATTTGTATGTATGCCGGTGGGTAGGTAGATGTGTGTTTAATTCTTGCCTTGTTCCAAAAGAATTTAAGGAAGCTTTTCCTTCCTCTCCACCCCATCATACAAAATAGAATAAAGAATCATAAGGAATGTAGCTTACTTATTAATGAGCCTTGATATTAACCTTGATTTGTATAATAAGGGAATGGAAGAGAACAGTATAGGATGTGGTTGACTGAGGGGTTGGAGCAGAGAACCAAATGATATAAAGTGAGAGAGAGAAGCAGAGCTGATTTGGAAAGTGTGATTGGAGGAACCAAAGTTTCAAACTTGTGTACAGAGAGGATTTGAAGCTTCCCCCATCAGTAAAGCCATGAATCTGTAAAAATTGAACTTGGAGACATCTCTTTTGACTATCAGGGGCCCATTTCCCTTTCTGGGCTTCATAGTTTATTGTGAAATAGTTTATTGTTGAATAAGTGAGGAGGCAGGCCTGCAATTCTGCTAGATTGTGAGAAGTAACTTAATGGTAATCTTTAAAAATAATACTTTTATTCTGAAAGTTCAAGTGAAGTTTAATATTAATTGAAGCTGTCAGATAACCTCAAATTTCAACCTAAAATTTCTCTTTCAAGAAGGCTGATTTTCTTCCCTCAGATGAAAAGTGAGTGATTAATTAGCCTGTCATTATAAAAAGAGATAATAATATTAGTAGATACTGAATTTCCTATTAAATGGGTTACCATTGTACTCAATTTTGAGTTCATGTGTATATTTTAGAAACACATTCATCTTTATACTCAGTTACCACTGTTAAAGCTAGATATTGAAATTTAAAGCATTTTCATGAACATCGATACTTAACTTTAGGAACAGAGCAGGCTCAGATCATGTACTGTATTAATGGACATTTTAATATAGATTTTTTTGGTATCCTAAATATCTACTCCAACTCCTGCCAAACCCCCAGCCCCAACATATTTATAAAGACACACATAAACGCTTTCCCTGCAGAGTTAATTCATATGTACCTGCATGTGTGTGTGCGTTCAGGCAGTCTAGCTGACGCAAGCCGGATTTATGGAAATCCTGTACAATTCAGTTGCTGCTCTCTTTCCTCTCTTGCTTTTGGGCATTTTATTTACTTCCTATTTTACCTTCACCACTTGAACTTCAGACTACTAGTACTTGAGATGACTCTTCCTTCTTTCTACAGTCCCTAGTTCTTTCTAAGTACTTATAATGAATTTGACCTCAACTTCCCAGATATGTAAAATCTTCATTAGATATTCTTATTGATTTCATCTTCTTGAAGCAATGGCTCAAATCTAGACTGGTTGCTTCTGAGGCCTACAGTACAGCTGCTATCCTGTTCTATTCACCATCATCTTGTAGCCTCTCTTGTGATGATTTCCTTATTTTCTCATATCTTGTGTCTTCTTCTTTCTCGATTTATGCCCTCATTTTGGTGGAATACCTCCTCCAATTGATTTATGAGAAAGGGTTTATGGATGGTAATTTTTTGAGCCTATCCATGGCTAAAATATCCTTATCCTATCCTCACTTTTGATTGATAGACTTAATGTTAAATTAAAGATTGAAATTAATTTTTTCTTCAAACTTTGAAGGTGTTATTTCCCTAAACCTTCCAATATTGTTGCTGAGAATTTCTAATGTTATTCTTTTCTTGATCTTTAGTTTCAAGCCTGTGTTTTTCATCTTCAGAAATTTGTGCTATGTTCCTTTTATCTTCAGTTTTCTGAAATTTTATATTCCTACCTCCAGAGATGAGATGTCACAAATATCCACACCTTTTGGAGATTCTGTGGTGTAAATTAAGTGGCCTTCTGACTTTCCCACTGCCAGCCCAGGATTCAGCTTTCATGGGCATGCTTTTAAGTTTTAAATAATATATATATTTTTTTTGCTGCTATCTCCTTCACTCTTCTTTTTGTTCTTGGGGCTTGAATTTAAAAAAGAAACATAAAAAACTTTATTATAGTTTTAGTGAGGTGTTTTGGGAGAAACAGAGGTAGGTGTTCACTCTTTTTTCTGTACCCAGAAGACTACTCATTTGCCCTTCCACCAGCTCTGTCATGATTTTGCCCCCACTCTATCACTGAGACTGCCTTGGAAAGGCTGCTCACAAGTTTTCAGTGTCAGATCCTTTGGGCACTTCTCTCGCCTCATCTTTTTTGACCACTAAGCTGCATTTGGGGTGGATGTGACTGCTCTCTTCTCAAAATAATCTCTTCCTTTTGCTTTGATGACTCTGTGCTGTCTGTGTTAGTCCTAATCACTGACTCTTCCTCTTGGTTTCCTCAGCTGGTTTCTTCTCCACATTGAACCTGTAAATAATGAAGTGCTTCAACCTAGTTTTTGGGCTCTACCTTCACTCTCCGAAGTAAGTTTAAGCAAGTCCCTTGACTTTAAATGCTATACATGTACCTATGACACCCACTGAGATCTCTCCTTTGAGCTCCAGGCTCATACAAAATTCCTAGTTGATCTCTTTGGGCATGCTGTCAATGGACTTCTTGGTTTTCCCTCAACCCCATTTTTTCTCCAGTCATCCCTACATCAGTAAGTGGTACCACCATCAAGCTAGTAGCTCAGATAAAAGTAATTGGATCAATTACTCCCTTTTTCAATTTAATACATCAGTAAGTTTTATCTCCAAAATATATCTTCAATTTATCTTTTCTCTCAGGTGTCTAGCCCCGTCCCTGGCACATACAAGACATTCACTAATAAAAGCTCAAATGAATGATATCTTTAGAAAACTGGAAAAATTGGTGTAAAAAACTTGGACTCCTTAAACATGGCAGGGGAACCCTTCTAGATTAAAAGAGTTTTGAAAAGACATGATAATCAAATATAATGTGTGATCCATGATTGGATTCTGGTTTTTAAAAAACCAGGTAAAGGATATTATAGGAACACTTGGGGAAATTTGAATACAGATTGTATGTAGATAATTTTGTATCAAGGGTATTATGAATATGTGGGAAGTTGTCATTGTTTTTAGGAAATACAAGCTGTGGTTTTTAGGGGTGATGTATCTGTAACTCTTTTTCAAATGGTTCAGAAGGAAAAAACAGCTTATCTCAAAAGAGAGGGAGGTAGTAAACAAATGTAGAGAAATGTTAACTCTTGGTCAGTCTAGGTGATGGGTATATGGGTTTTTATTGTATATTCTGTTACTCTTACTGTAGTTTTTAAATTTTATCAAAAGAAAAAGAGCAGTGAGAAAGAATTATTTCAAGGTAATTTTTAAGCCCTCAAATCCTGAAATTCATTTTGAAGTAAATAGATTGCAATGTATTAAAATTTAACAATATATGTACATAATTATAGAGTTGATACATTTAACAGGAAGGAAATAAAATCAAGTAGAAATAAAGCCTTTCTGGAAAAGTTACCTTTTCTAAAAATTTGGTGTGAAAGTCGATGGCCAACTGCCCACTAGGGGGCAGTGCAGGAGAGTGATTCTGTCATAGCAGAACCCCTTGAAAGCAGTGGTTTTCTTTCCCAAATAACCAGCTCCACGTGAGGTCGCTCTTCTCTGCACAAAACCTTTTTTAGAATTCTTAGACCACTTTAGGAGAGAAAATGTAGATAGTTATGTCAGTTTCCATTTCTTTCTCCCCGTTCAGATCTGCTTCTAAATTCTGTGGATTTAGCTTTGGCTCCCCTGCTTCCTAGAGGCTTTGGAGGAGTCTGGACATGTGGAAAGTATAGATCTGCCCGTGTATATATCTTCTCCAAAGGCCAGTAATGCATTTGCCCACTAGCATCTCGGGAAGTGTGTGTGTGTGTGTGTATAAAATTACAAAATGCCAAATGATAGTCCCCCTGCAATTAATCTTTAGATTTCCTAGGACCTATTAAAATTCAAGAAATTCCGTTCAGGAATTTTACCTCCCTTAAAGCTGTGATGTGCTTTCTTATAGAGTAGTGGACCAAAAAAGGCCGTCTTTCTGTGTGCTTACCCCATAAAGATGGGTTAGTGTAAATGTAGTAGAAAGTTACCCAGCAAATTAAGTGGTCTGTGTTAGCCAGTGTTATTTCGCCTAACATTTATCCAATGCCCATGGGACCAGATTGTGTAACTAGGCTAGAATTAAAAAACCACAGAAGTTAGGGTGTTAGCCTGTTTCTTGAGCTGCTTATAATTAGGCAAAGGGGACAAACGTCCCAAATAAATTTAGACAAGGCCTTCTGAAGTAAGTGCTGAATTTGGAGATCAATAAAAGTGCGTTGGGAGGGGCACATGATGAGAGAGGATTGTTGCGAGTTAGATGGTGGATGTCACTGTCCTATCTTGGCTCAGTACAAGTCCTGTTTAGAGGTTCTTCGATGCCAAACTCAACATCAGGACCATGCCACCCTCTCTGGATAGCTTGTTCTGACCCTCCTCAAATGAATTAAGTGCCCCTCCTGTGTTGTCATCACATCCATTTCATAGCTCTATTATAGCCTGCTACTCATGGTTGTTGATTTGTGTGCTCTTCTCTCCTGAGGACAAAGATTGATTGCTAATAGATCTGTACATGCTTCCGTTTTCTGGGTCCATTCTGGTCCTACACATGCTTTTCTTCCTCCAGGATACTTTTTTTCCTTTTTTTTTTTTTTTCTGTTTCTTAAATACAATGGCATCAATTCACTGATGTCTTTTAAAGTAAAGGAGAGAAAAGGACACTCATTGAGTACGTTCTTTGTGTTGAACACTATTCACTGTGTTATGAGCATTTTCTTGATCTTGTTCCTCTAACAAACACAATAAGCTTTGTCCCCTTTTATGTCTTTGCATTTGCTGTCTCTTTTACCAGGAACTGTTTTTCTTCAAGTCTTCAAGAAGGTGTCTCCCTTTTCATCTAAAAAACATTTATAGTTTACAAACCATTCTTCTGAAGTTAATTTTATTACATTGGTTATTCTTCTCTTAGTGGTAGGTAAGGTCTCAGGGAAGGAATTAGCTGAGGCCTGGCTGAGAATTTTTACCTCCTTCGTCTGTCTCCCTGCCGTTCTAGCTACTCCCCCAGAGTATCAAGTCCTGGTCCCTTGATGTGACCAGGATGTCTCAAGGTAGCATACTAATTTTTATTATAACTTTCCCCCCCCACATTATTGTAACTGGTAGTGTCATCCAGACTCTACCTCTCCTAGAAGGTGAGACATTCAGTTTTTTGGTTAGCCTTCCTCTTTGAGACTAGGCTTACCCAGCATTTTTTAACATATAATTTTGTTCTTTATGACCTAAAAGTCTAGATCAGATCTTTATAAATAGCTATATGTTTAGTAATTTTAAAAACCCATCAATTTCTACAGATATAGTGTTAAAATAATATAACCAACTGTTCATATTCTGATATACAATAAAATCTTACTGTTTAAAACCTTGCCTCAGTTTAGGCTCAGTTTAGGTTCTAACTCTACTGACATTCTCTGTATCTATAGTGACCCACATTAATCTTTCTTGCTCTGAATTGCTCTGGTCTATGTACTTCAGTTTGGCCTTTAATCTAGAGAATTTTATTTAGTCATTTTGTGATTCTGTATCTCATCTGATCAATGAGATGGTAAGATGCCAGTTGATCGTGGCAGTGTCTTCTCAATTTTTGCAATGTTGAAAAACGTGCAATTTTTTAAAAGACATTTTTTGAAGTAGAATATGTTCAAATAATTTATTTTTGCTAATGGAGTTTTATTTTTTTAAATGCAATTTTAAAATTATCCATTCTGTTTATATATTCTTAAATGTATTTTCATTCAAATATAAGATTGTTTTTTTCTACAGTTTTATTATTCATTTTATTTTCAGTATTCATATAAGAAGACTAATGTGTTCAGATATAACGCTCTAAGGAAGTGTTTCAGAAAAGAAAGAATATTAAATTTTTCTTGTAGCTTTTCTGTAAAAAGTCATTTGGAAAAATACATTCGTTTTAATCTTTTATAGAACTTTGGAGTGAATTTTTATAGTTGCTGTATTAAAGCATTTTAAGTCTTTTCTAGAAAATTTGTAAAGGTTTATTTGATAAAATATCAATATTTTAATAGTGATAATTGTCTGAGAATTCCTAATTATATGTCAAGCTTTCTAATTCTTACCAGAGCTGCTCCTTCCTGGCAAAGTTTAAACATCAGACTCCAATCAATTAGGTTAATCTCTATATAATATAATTAAATTTATCTGACCTGGTTACTGGATGCATTTTAGACTGATGCTTATCATGGCACCACTAAGAATGTTTCATTGTTAAAATCGACCTTTTGCACCAGCCTTTCTTTAATCTGCCAGTTAGCAGAAATACTTCTTTTAAAAAGTAACCCAGCTTTATAAATGTATTTAATTTCAAAAACTGAATTTGTTATTAAATGTGTATAAGACAAAATGCCTTAAAAAGCTAATGACATTCCTGTTTTTTATTTATAGAGATACTTCCTGGTTGGGAGCAATCATGCAGAAACAAAATACCGTGTTTTGAAAATTGATAGAACAGAACCAAAAGATTTGGTCATAATTGATGATAGGGTAAGTATCTTGCAAACTTGAATACAAACAGAAACTTTTGTACTTTTTTAAAGGATATGACATATCTTTACACTTGCTAGTGATATATAATCTTTTTATTGTTCATCTAAAAATTACAGTTATTTTTTCATGGTTGGCTAGAATTTGAATCTCTAATATGGATTTTAGAAATTACTGATGTCAGGAGTATGCCAGAATTACACTTTGTTCCTTGTTTTGATTTGTTTTACAAAGCAAACTCTTTGAATAAGAATATATTTTCTTAAAGGGGTGACATTTTAATAATTCAACATAACTTAATATTTCATCTACCAAAGAGATTATTTATTACCATGCTTTAATATGAAGCTACTTGAAGTCAGAAAGGACTTCTCTTCTGCAAACTTTATTATGCTGCTAACACTCACCTGCAGGACCTCTTCTGATTACTTGCTATGTACTAGAGAAATAATAAGCTGTTCTTATCCAGATGTTATGTTATCCAGAGCCAAGAATACGAGGCTGATTTCAGGTGGCACAAAAACACAAGGCTGTTAGTCAAAAGAGAAATACGACATTGTGGTGGTGAACAGTTTATTTTAACTATTTAAAATGAAAGAACCTAATTTACCCTTAAAGTTCCTGTCTGTGAATACTTCTGAACCCATGTAGATGCTTGGTTTTTCAAATATATTAGTAGGTACAGTTTGGAACTCATTTTCGCTAAGATCTTACAAAACTATTTTCTGTGTTATAATAGTTTTAGATAAATTTAATTTTGTGATTTCCTGCACTCCTGGTTGTTGTGGTCTTCCCACACTCCCCAAATCTGGGAGTTTTTATTAATATAATGTAATAATTTTTGGCTTTATTTGGAGGTTGGAATGGTTAATCAGGGATCTCTTTGAGAATCTAAGAGAAGCTATGGGCCTTCATGTAAAAATGCATATATGCACATATAATGAAAATTTTGCATATAATTTTAAGGGGTTTACAGATTTCTTGAAATTTTTTTTGTGGATTCTTTAAATCTCTGGCTCAGAAGATAGGGTTACATAACAGTTTTTTAGAATAGCAACGTGATCTGATAACCACACTTAATTGCTAATATTAAAGAATTCATTGGCTTTTAAAAACCATAGCTTAGTTCTGCACTGTTATATACTTCTCTGTGAGAGAGTTAATGATTATTGCAGGCAACTTTTAATTTTCAGGGATAAATAATAATCGATATAAAAAGTAAGCACAACCTTACAGATTAAATTTGCTTATTTTTAGCATGTATATACTCCACAAGAGGTGAGAGAACTTCTTGGTCGCTTGGATCTAGGAAACAGAACAAAGATGGGACAAAAAGGTTCCTCCGGGTTATTTCGAGCTGTTTCTGCTTTTGGTATTGTAGGTAAGAAATGTACCTCCCTCTTACTACCTCTTTTTTTTTTTCTACATAGACTACAAAAAAAAAATAGTTTGCAAGCTACATAGCTTTTTAATTATAATCCATTGTCTGTGGGCTTGGTTGTTTAAAACTTCATTCTCCATCAGTCAGACATCAAAGAGCCTTTATTAGTATCTGTTAGGCACTCAGCACTGTGCCCAGTTTGCTCTAGGATACAAACATAGAAATGCTTAGGGCCTTTAAGGAATCTGCTGTTTGGCTTGTTGAGGACTAAAAAAGTAAAAAATTAGTTTGTACTGTAAACATATGCTCTGCCATTTATCAGCTGGAAGAACAGATACAGGTAAAACTAGCTTTAATATTAACAGGAATTTCTCCTCAGGACACACTGCAGTGTGAAGTGTCATAACCCCCTGTGAATAACCACTGCTTTCTTACTCACCAAGAAACTCTGTCCTCTAGAATCACAGACTATCAGAAATTTTGCTATTTCAAATTATATAAGTGAAAGAAAACATCGCCTTCTTATCTGGATGATCTAAGCCACTTTGCAGAGAAGCAGCCTTGATTTACAACTCAGATGCAGGGCTGCTGATAAGGGATTTCTGGACACAACAGTCCACAGCTGTGCTAACTTTTTAAGGAAAAGGGAACCTAATTTGGCATCACAGTCCAGACCTGATATTGATCTTCTTACATGCCATCCTGCTTTGTTGGAGCCTCTTTGTTTAAATTTTACCTAAACTTTACTTTATTAATTCATCAACAAATATAAATATGGTTTTGGTCTTTAAGGAGTCTGCTTTCTGGCTTGTGGGATTTGTGAGTGCCCTGCAGTAGCTCTGGTGTGCCTTGATCCTCATTGCAATAAACCTGTTTTTGCTGTACTGTGGATTTGTAAAACCAGAATATTTCTGGCAATCAATCCATAACCAAGTTGGAATTAGATATTAATTTTATACACAAGTATTAGTTAATAAACTCTGGATGAGGGCTGGATGTGCTTTTTTTAAAGGTGATATTCTTAGGTGTTGTGGTAGTTACTTCTTTTGCAGTTAGAGGCTTCTCAGATTTGAGACTGTACTTTGACGGTGAAGTCACTGAAAGACTGACCTACCTAATGTACTAAGTAAGCATATATTATTTTATGGAAGTACATTTTATGTATTCTAGTTCAATCATGTAAATAAGGCTTAGAAGAGTGAACAGAGAGTTAATAGAAGACTATGATTATGTCTAGTACTGTCTTAGAAATAACAAGGGATACTGAAACAGCTAAACACAAAATGCTTATCTTTGAAAAATGTATAGTCTGGTTGTCAAAATAATACTTATGTAAAATGACTGGAATAGTCTTTCTGTAGCGAAAATATTTTCTCTATTAACATATTTTAGTATTCTTAATTTGTGAATAGTATTCTTGCTGGAATGTTTTTGACTGTTATGGTTAATTTAGTTCACAATCTATTCGAATCTAAAACAGTGCTTCTAGACTATAATAAAGGACCAGACTTTTTTCCCACCTATGTCACAGATGAACACATGATCCTACTGTGCAGAACTTGTCTGAACCTTGGACCACATATGATGCATCACACAACTTCAATAATACCCAAACTCACCTGTGCCCTGTTCAAGGCAGGTTAATTGGTCAGGTACTCGGATTTTGTGGCAATCTCAAATTGCTGTAAGGTTTCTAAAACCCTTAATTTCAGTTCGTTTACTTGTCTTTTTATGAGCTGGTACCAAAAGTTTGTGGACTATCATTGGCCCCTAGACATGGATTGTTTCGGTCCTGTAGCACCCTGCCCATTTCTGATCTTCTCTATTGTTATTAGGCAGCCAGCAGGAGGTTTGGGAAGTCACTGGATGGGATCAAGGGCATCCTTCACAAAATTTAATCTGGTCCGGGGCACGTCAATGTAGTTGGTGGTGGGTGGCCTGTAATCTTTACTACTCTCAGTTCTGTGACTGTCCCATCCCTTTTTGATAGCCTCAGATCTGTGTCTTTTTTATGCCCGTGTCACCTGTTAGAGAATACTCTTAAGCTGTTAGTACTTTAAAGGGAAGTGGTAGAATAAGTGTTGTTGAAGTCGATTAAGTGATGGACTCAGTTGTTATTTAAAACTACACACTTAGAAATTGATTGCTTATAATCTAAGATAATAATGAAAACAATAAGAACATCAAAGTGTGAGCCTTAGATTAGTGAGGTAGAAGTAGATTTGGTGTTAGAGAGTCACTTGGGTTCCAGACCAGAGCGCTCTGTTGTGTAAAACTCAAGGCACCTTGTGGAAGTTTTTCATACTTCTCTGCCTGAGTGCTGTTCTCCATGGAGGTTTCCAAGATAGTGACTAGCTGGAATGGTGCCCACAACCCCCTAGACAGGATATTGCATTCTTCCCTGTTGCAAGGACTCATGGAGTCCTCTCCAGCCATCAGAATTCTGCGCTACTCCATCCTCTCACATACTTTTTGATGTACTTTGCTTGGTGTCTGTTTAAATGACACAGCATTCTTTGCGTAGAGAGAGGGAAATCACTTGCATGATAACTGTCACCTAGGCTTCTGGGAGATACCCAGTGAACTGGTCTGGGATCAGGAGTACATAGAATAAAGTTGAAAAAACTTGTTCTGGCTTTCAGTTTGTTAAAGTGATGACTAAACTGACTCTTGGCATATGTCTGTGCCAAACTGAAGCCTTTTATTTGTTGGCTGTATGTGTTTGATAAGAACCTTTTTTAAAAGAGTGACACTTCCAATTTGCAGTAAAATAGAATAAAATACTCTCATCTATAATATGCTGAAGGCTTTTTTTGCTGGTAGAGAAGTCTTTTTTTGTGCAGTATATTTACTTTCAACCAAATTATAAAGGAAAAGGTAGAGTGATATTAAATATTTTAGAACTAGAAACATAAAATTAAAATTCAATTGAAATGCAGATAGAGAGAAATTATTATAGAGCTTTTTTGTATAAAAAAATAAATATGTAGCAAAAATAAAAGGGAAAATCATTCATCTTGAAAATATTTATTACTTAAACCTAGTTTATTCTCCTTTTGAGTGTTTTTATGCTTCTTCTGAGAGCCTTAATTTTGTAAGTTTTATCCTTCTAAAAGGATAACTACTTCCTAACTTGTTTTTAATGTGATTGTCATCAGCTTTTTGTCCTTCCCGTTCCTATGTCCTTTAGCTTTAGTCAGGGAATTTTTGGCTAGTCTCTAAGGAAGGAAAGGAGTGTAAATGAACATTAAAAAAAAAAAAGTACTTTGTGCTTTGTGGATTTCTAAAATATAAGTATTTTTTATTTTTTAATAGCATTTTTTTTCTCAGTAATGTGGCTCATAAACTCCTTGAGGCATCTTTCTAATATATTTCAGCTCATTTATGTTAATATATTCAATTAGTAGTTTCCTTTTTTGTCAACTGAGAATAACAAGACCACAGGCATAAGTTTTTGTCGATTCTAGAGCAAAAACTCATAGCACCAAGATCCTAGCTCAGACTTTGTAGAATATAACACTGAGAGAGAGAGACAGAGATAGCAACAGAGAGAGAGAGAGAGAGAGAGAGTATGAGTGAGTGAATGAGTGCAGTGTGAGCATACTCACATGTGTGCAAAAGAAAATTTTGAAAGACATTTATGAGATTCTTGATTGACAGTTTTTTTCTTTCCGTGCTTTAGATATGCTGTCCCACAGCCTTCTGGCCTCCATTGTTTCTGATGGGAAGTCAGCTGTATTTGACTGTATCTGACTAGCCCTACGAGTGGGCTGGGTGTGGGAGATCGGGACCTAATATTCTTGACCAGTCATGCTGAGATAGAGCCTCTACTCTATGAGTAGGAGCTGGGTAGAAGAAAGGAGCACAGATGTCACCGTGCTTGCCTGGAGTAGAGCTTCTGTAACACAGAGCTGAAAAGAATGAGAATTTCTGGTGGCCTGCACCTCCTAAGCCGAAACCATGGCCTGTACTGAGAACTAGGCAGAGATGGGAGAGCACGGTCCTGGCTATACCTGCCCAGAGTAGATATTCTGTCACACTGAACTGAAAGAAAGGTATGGAAGGAAAGCAGGTTTTTTTTTTAAATACTACAGACTTACAGTTCTTACCAAGATTTAGTAGATGTTCTTGAATGTTTCTCTATTTCCAATGCTATTAGGACAATTTTCAGAAACTTTCAATTAAAAAAAAAAAGATTTCCACTAGTTATGGCTGCTTCACTGAAGAGAGAGTCTGCTGAGATCCTCAGGTTGCTATTATGAGAGTGAAACTCCTCACCACCGCCACCACCACCACCACCACCACCTAAAGAGTTAGTTTTTACTCTCAAAGCAAAAGGTCTGGGAGCCAAATTAGTTTTAACTAAGACTATATGGTAACTAACTAGTATGTTAGCACACTTGGCTTTCTTCAATCACTGGTATAGAACATGTGCATTCTAATGATTTGACATAAAACATAACTTTATAATGCTCTAACGTTCATAAAATGCTAACTATCAGAAGTGATATTTGTAAGATTTCATGAAGGTTATGCAATTTACTGGATATGCTGTCTTGTTTGCTCAACACCTCCACTTTTTTGGGAACTGACACCAACTCCCCCTGCCCCATCTAAGCCATCTAGTTATTGTATAAATGCTTCCAGTGCAATGTGACTCTATTCATTATCTATAGTTGATTGGTTGAGGGCTGAGCACCCAAGCTACATTGGGCCAATTCAAGTCCTTCCCTAAGAATCTGGAATTGAGCTTGATAATAAAAAAGTTGTTTCTTTCCAGTGCAGCTTTTGGATATAAAACCTAGAGCTGTTAGCAGCCGCATAATCCAGAGAAGTGGAGGAGCCTGGTCTAGGGAGCAAGAGAATGGAGCACGTTTTTAGAAATGCATCTTGACTAGGATTTTTTTTTTTGCTGAGGTTCAATTGTATTGTTGTCCATTAGTGTCATGAATCACCTCAGTAGCTTTAATACTAATTCCTTTTTTTTTTTTAAGAAAAGCTGGCTCAAGTTGGGTTTTGCCTCTAGTCATCGAGTCCATGAAGTTTGTTCTGAACTTTTGAGCAACATATTTCAATGTCTGTTTCTCAGAATATTTATCCATTGGCTAATTTCTTTTTTAAAAGAAATGAGGTTTCATGATTAAGCAAATCTAGGGAGGTGCTTAATCTTTATCCCCCATTAAGATTCACAGTGCGTATTAGCACTGTACTATAAGTTTCTGAGAACTTAAGTGTCTTTTTTCATTTTTACATATTTTTTACTAATATGTATTGATTTATTTTACATATGTATGTAGAAAACATAACATAATATAATAGTTACAATCTTAGCCATCTTTAAGTGTACAGTAGAGGGATGTTAACTATTTATACCTAGCTGTGCAACAGTTCTCTAGAACTTTCTGTCTTGAAAGTCTATACTCACTGAACAACTCTTCTTAATCTTGTGAATATTTTTGCTTCCATCATTTCAGTTCTATTTGGAATGAGACTGAATGTAAAAGAGTGAATGAATGAAATAAAATTGTTTATAGAGTAATATTTTTAAGTGAGATAAATCTCAGCATAGAAAATTCTAGAGAATAATTCAAAGAGAACTGAAAATTCATATGGCTATAAATCACAGAAATAAAGTAGAAAATGTATTGAAATTATTTTGCCTTTTAAATATGTATCTAAAAGCATTACTAAGTTTAGGAAACATTTACCTTTCTTTTTTGTTATGTAGGTTTCGTCAGGTTTTTAGAAGGCTATTATATTGTGTTAATAACTAAAAGGAGGAAGATGGCAGATATTGGAGGTCATGCAATATATAAGATCGAAGATACAAATATGATTTATATACCTAATGATTCTGTACGAATTACTCATCCTGATGAAGCTAGGTATGTGCTGGTGGTAATTACTATATTTTTCATGTGATAGATCAATTAGAAAATAAGATATAGTTAAAATATTATAAATGTTATATTAAAAATGTAAAATACTAGCTCAGAATTCTACAACTTTGTTCAAGGGTTATTAAAAACCTTCATTATAACAACCTACTCAGGTGAAGATAGCAATGGCTGCTAAAAACTGTTAGGTGAGGGGTTATTGAGAAACACAGCATTCACTCAGTCTCCACATATACTATATGAATCTCTATTATTTACAAAGAAGAAAAAATGGCCAATATACTTAACCAAATGATCAAATTTAGCTTCACCAATAATGAGACAAAACTGACATTATTTGCCTCTTAATGTGAAGCAATGGGAAGGACACAGATTACCTGATAGTTTTCTTGCTAAACATATTTCATTTGAATCTAAGCATGAGGAAATAATCAGACAAATTTTTGTTGTGGGACATTCTGTAAGTCAACTGGGCTCTTAAAAAAAATGTTAGTGTCATCAAAAACAGAAAAAACCAGAGGATTGCTCTTGATTTTAGAACAGACATGACAAAAAGAAAGGATAGGCGGATTGCTATTGACTCCTGCACACACACAAACACAGAGCTATATATAGGACTTTATTAAGACACTTTATATATGGATTATATAGTAGGTAATAGTGAATCGATTTTAAATTTTGGGTGTAATAATGATATTATGGTTAGTTAGAAGATTGTTCTTGTTCATAAAAGAGATACTCTAAAATACTTAGGAATGAAGTGTTATTTTGTCTGCCACTTACTGAAAATGGTTTAGAAAGATAACATGTGTTTTTAAAGAGAAAATGTATATGTGTATGTTTAAGGAGAGAGATTTAATAGTGAATTAAGATCAACTGGTGTTCATGGTATTATTTTTTTCCCAATTTTTCTATAGTTTTTAAATTTTGAAAAAGTTTTGGGGAAAATTATTGGAACATTGGGAATGTGGGAAAAGGCTATTGATAAATTGATTTTTTTAAAAAAAGGAATAGAATTGATTTGGTTTAATAAGTAAACTTAGTTATAAATATAAAGGTTAAAATGGAACAAAGTTAGGCATGTTTATAAGTTTTTAGGAAAGGTAATAGTTTAAATTTTAATTATACTATACTTTTATAGTGTTCTAGGTACATGAACTAAAATTTAAAGGTGTGGCTCTCTAAAAGACTTTGAGAGAATAATTTTCTAGACTCTTATGACATTGTCTTTGATGGTATTTGGAAGTGGGATTGTTAAAAAATAATTCATTTCAAATGAAGGTAGGTAGAATTTACCAGATAAAGTGGGCTTTTGTCTTACATTAACTGAAAAAATGATATCTCATATAGTTTACAGGCAAGTATAGTATAGTGATTAAATGTGAGTTGTACATATCAGTGCACATGAATTGATAGAATGAGAAAGAGTTGAAGAGGTTTATATTATTTATAAACCCATTTTTATGATTCTTTAGCCAAGAATAGTAAAACAAATTATGTTGTTCGATATAGTGATCTGTCTTAAAAAAGTGAAATTATCTTGTGATTAGTACTGTGTAGGAAATAAGTATTATCCAGAATAAGACACAATCATATTAATAGCTTGTTATAGGTAGACTGAAGAACTGTTATTAGATAGGTAGAACTTTTAACATACTTATAAAACTATATAATTTAATGATGTGTTTATGTAAAAATATTTGGTAAAACATTAGGAAATAAAATACAGTCCTATTAAACAATCATTCATAATCATTCATAATGACAAGTAGAGGTTATCATTGTAACTCATAGCTGTATCAAAACTAGAGAATTTGCTAGAGAAATTCATCATATTAAAATATTGTTGAGAAAAATTATGATTATCTTAATATTTGTAGAAAATATATTTGACAAATTTAGTACCCATTTGTGATCAAGTCTTTAAAAAGTTGAAATGAATATGAAAAAAAAAGTTAACTTTTATTAATCCTGAGTGGTAGATATAGAGATATCATATTCTGTACTTTTTTTTTAGTCTAAAACATTTTCCAACTTAAAATTATGGTGATTCATAAACATTTTGGTTGTTTTTGTTCCTCTCCTCTCTTGAACCTCAAAGCACATTGCCCCAAGTCTAAGGGCCCCACACATATATGTGACTTTCCCTCTGTGACATATTCAATGATGAGGAAACAGTCAAGCTATATGATTAAAGTCTCTGAAGAGATGGTCAACAGACTTAGAAATAGCTTCAGATGAAATCTCTAATTCAGTTATGGATTGAATTCCTCAGTTTTAATAAGCATATTTATAAACAGATGTATATAGAAGTATATGTTAAACAATGAAAAAATAATAGTATTGTTTAAATGTAATATGTTTGTTTTTTTTTAGGTATTTACGAATATTTCAAAATGTGGACCTATCTAGCAATTTTTACTTTAGGTAAGTTTGAGCTTAGTTTTTCTCCAATGGTCACTTAAATGTTTCTCTTGCTTTCCAGGGTCTAAAAACAAAATCAGAGGACACAGTAGTACTTCCTTTATTCTTTTTTTAAAATGATCTAATTATTTCATTTAAGAACATAGTAATATAGGCATTTCTTCCTTTTAAAAATATAATATTTGAAGTTTAAATGAACAGATTAAAGGGTAATTATTTTCACTATAAAAATCATTTTTGTTTGAGGTGAGATTTTAATGAAATACTCTTATCTTATAATTTTGAATTACAAAAATGAAATTTACATTCAATCTCTAATGCAGAGTTGTAACAATTTCACAGTTCAATTTTCATTGAACAATTTAGCAAAATTAGGTAAAGGTAAATTTAAAATAGAACTGTGGCAATTCCAAGATATCCCCAATGGCATTGTAAAATAATAGTTTTTCCTGGGGAGGAATGTAGCCTTAAGTATATGTGAAAATATATCCTAAGAAAATAAATCAAGAGAGAAAATAATAATATCTACTTATAGACATTTATAATTTATTTATGATAGCCCAGACTGGCATACTAACCAATGCAGGGACAATCTGAATGTTGGTAATTGAACAATAGGCAAGAATTAGAGCATCATGATAGAATATTATGTAGACCTAGCAGATACAGAGTTATTGTGCTAAATAGAAAATTCTATCAGCTATAACGTTCAGATTAAAGAGTAGAACACAAAATAGCATACATCGATAAGAACTTGAGTCATAAGGACCAAAAGTGGACCTAGGGTGTTAAAGTGTTATTACTTGCACAGACTGTTCAGACTTATAATTTCTTGGGTGGGCAGTTACTCTCCTAAAACATGTTTCACTGTAATGGCTTGTGTTATTTGCTTATTCATATTTATTACAAAGTCAGTTACGGTACCACCATTAATAATTAAAAGAATTATTTTCATTCATAGGTAAACTAAAGTATGGGCCATATCCTATTGCAGTGGATATTGCCATATCTATAGAAGTCCATTGAGATACATATTAGAGTGTGACCTCTTTGCACCAGGCCCTGAAGTTAGATGGATTTTCAGCAAAAAATGCACATTGCAAATCAGTGAATGCAGGTTACTCACATTGTATTGTATATTTCTAGTCATGCAAATGCCTGAGTCATTCAATGCCTTTTAAATTTCCAGTTATATTCATGATTTACTCTGTAGTGCTTGTTTGAACAGCATTGCTTTTAAGCAAAGTAACAGGTGCTAAGTAATTTAGTTCACAGTTTTTAATTCCATATGGGAGCCAAGACTGTGTTTTGCTTTTCAAATTCTTATTAAGTTTCAGCCCTGTTCTTAGTTACAGCTATGATTTGTCCCACTCACTTCAATATAATCTCACTGTACTGAGAATGCCCCTGGAAATGTTAAAGTCAGAGACGACCCAGACTCGCCAGGAGAGTTTCGACATCTTTGAAGATGAAGGATTAATTACACAGGGTGGAAGCGGTAGGTGGTTTTTAGCACATCTAATGTATGTTAATAAGGCCTCCATGAAATTCACTCATATTTTCTTTAGATTTCTTTATCCCTCATTGCTGTTTCTCCTTACATGAGGTTGTCTCAGGTATATGAACTTGACCAATTCATTTTTATATAGACCATTAATCACTAGGTGATTCTATTTGTCCGCCAGCCAGGAAGTGGTATGCTGACATGAAGCTGAAATGAAGACTTTTGTTTTTAAATAATTGGCGTCTACACAGTGCCACTTTATTTTCCTTCATAGAGATTAGTTCAATGTGGGCTGAGTTTTAGAAAAAGTTACCATGGTTGTCTGTTGTATCCTAGACATTTACATACAATGTCTCTAATTCACATAATAACTGTTCAGTAGGTGTAATGCCACCTTTGAAGAAATAAAGACTAAGTAGAAAACTGAGGCCCAGTTATTAAGATCAAGTGGCCGATGTCCAGCAGCAGGTCAGAAGTGTTTTTACTTTGGTCCTAGTTTGACCCACTGGTCCTTCATGGGCCCTGCTTCTGTCAGGACCACTGTCGGATCACTGCAGGAAAACTGTGTGACTAGACTAGGGTGACCTTGCAGATCCTGGACTAACCAGTCATACAATAGAATTGGTATCTTTATCTCTAGATTTTTGGGTTCGTCTAGAACTCTAAAGCCAGAGGCCTTGTGAAAGTGAATGTTGTGAAGAAATCATTTCAAACTTCAAGCTAAGGCAGTTGAGCTGAATTGGACTTACCACGGAAGTGTAATAAGTCAAAAGTGTCTAGGGTGCCTTGCTCTATACAACTTAAATAATAGTGATGAAGATGTGAGTGCAGGAGGTAGAATGTAATCTAAAATTCCATGGTTTGCTCTTATACGAACACAAGAATGGGCTGTGCTCTATTAGCATTTTGCCAATGGCTCTTGTCCACTCTAAGAAGACTTAGACTGTTATTTAACTGAAATTCATCTGTCATTGCCCATGACTCCTGTTAGTTTATTAGATTGACTATCACTTGAACTAAGGTCAAACCCAGTGCACCCTCTCTACCCCAGAACACCTATCTAGATCACATAAATTTGCCCTGATTCAGAGTCTGAATTGTAACCTATACTACTAGAGATGAGTGGAGGATAAGATAATGTGTGCCTGAATATTTGCTTACATAATTTCTTCTAAATATCAGCGTTAGTAATGAAAAAGCTAAAAGTAGTACTAACTTTTCATTCTAGATAAGAATTTGAATACCTGTTCTGGGATCTGAATTAAGCCACTTACTTTTTTTTCCTATCATTACAATAATTCTACTTGATAGATATGAATAATAGTGTGTATTAGGTTTCATAGCTGCTATAACAAATTACCACAAACTTAGTGGCTTAAAACTACAAATTTTTATCTTAGAAGTCAGAAGTTCATAATAGGTCTCAGTGGACTAAAATTTAGGTGTCATCAGGGCTGTGTTTCCTCCTTGAGAACTTGGTAAAAGTTCATTTTCTTGTCCTTTCGTCTTCTAGAGGCTGCCTGTGTTCCCTGGCTCATGGCCCCCTTCCATCTTCAAGTCCAGCAATGGCCAGCTGAGTTTTATTTTCCATATTACATCACTGTGGCACTCATGGTCCTGGTTTTCCTCTTTCATTTATAAGGAACCTGTGATTACTTGGACCTACCTGGATAATCCAAATTAATCTCTCTATGTCAAGGTCATCTGATTAGCAACCTTAATTCCATCTGCAACTTTAATTCCTCCTTGCTGTGTAACATAGTGTAGTCATAGATTCTGGTGATTAGGACATAAACATATTTTTTTCAAAATGGGGGATATTATTCTCCTACCACTCAGGAAAACTGACAGGAAACAGAGTGAGGTTAGAAGGTGTGGGAGTAGATAGAAAAGGAATATAATACAGTTTTTAAAAAGTCTCTACTGTGTTAGGTTGTATATTAGTCACTTTTTATATATTATTTAATCTGAACAATATCTCTGAGGCGATTAGTATTATCATTATTTTATAGTTTAGAAAATTGAGGTTCAGAGATGTTAAGTAACTTGCCAAAGGTCACAGAGTTTGTAAGTGGCAAAGACAGGACTTTGATTCATGTCTATACTGTACATGCTCCATGTAATGCATTGAAAGGATGAAGAAGATTTAGTTTTTATGAATCAAACCAAAACGTATTTATCATAGTGTATTCACACTCTTAACATACCATGTTTTGAGAAGAAAAATAGTGTTGATTGCCTGCTATCCAGAACTGTTATAATCTTTTAAGCCATTATCTTATAAATATATTTATTTCTTATTTTGCACTTCATATGAGTTTTGTAAAACTCATTGGTATTTAATAAAAGAGTGTATCTGGATGTGTTGAAATCATGTTTGATGAAATTAATTTCTTCACGTAGAAAAAGCCTGCTATACTAATAACTACCACTCACGCAAGTATTACTAAGGCAGCAGCCTTGTTCTAGCACTTTATGTTCATTACCAATCTATTTTATCTTTACAACAACCACACAATATAGGTACAGGTGAGGAAGCAGAAGCACCGAAATAGTAAGTTAACACTCTCAGTTGCACCTGCCATCCTGCTGATGTAAGGAAAAGCCAGGATTTCAACCCAGGCACGCCGACCCCAGATCAGTGCTCTCAGCTGTGGTCTGTTCTGTCTCTCGGTCTCTTCATATATTTGCACATGTGTCATTAATTTCCCCATTTTCCTTTTCTCTTAGGTTAAAAACTCACAAATCAGAAAATGTGTTTATTCTTTGACTTTGTACAGAATCGGCACAGTTTTCTGGATGATGATATGAATGATGTCCACTGGAAATGGCAACATTATTAATAAGGCATCTTATTTTGAGGTTAAAAACAAGTTTAAGGTCTTAAAAATGAGTTGAATGTCAACCAATTTTCTTATCTTTCTGATATTAATTTTTATTTTTCAGGTGTATTTGGGATCTGTAGTGAGCCTTATATGAAGTATGTGTGGAATGGTGAACTTCTGGATATAATTAAAAATAGTGTGCATCATGACTGGCTGCTATATATTATTCATGGATTCTGTGGACAGTCAAGTATCCTTTTTAAAAAGACTTAAGATACATATTATTAAATTTACAGTGTGCCAATTTGCAGAAAGCTATATATGAATTATAAGATTATAATTCTCATAGTATATACACAACCGGAAAACTTACCCATGATGCCACATAGTAGAAATACAAAGAGGAGTGCAGATCTCTTAAAGAGATCTGTTATATACACAGAAAGATGAATAACAAGGAAGAAAATACAATGTGCATAGTAAGTTGTATAGGTGACAAGTGTCATTCTTACCTGAGAAAGGGAGCAGAATCACTTGACAGGTGGGGAAGATGGGGCAGACTCACAGGAAAAAATTGAACTTGGCCCTGGCCCAAAACAAAAGTCAGGCCTTAGCAGAGAGCAGGGCATGAGATCAGGGGTTTGGGAAGCACCATGAGTATAGAGGTGGAAAAGTTTATGGGAGTGTTCTCATGGCTTGTGTTTAAAACCCCTGGAAGTTACAATGTAGTGGGAAAGAGACTGGTAGGAGCGAGTTAAATCACCAGTCAGCAGGTTGCTCTGTTGGTCAGACTAAGGACTTTAGATTTGGTGCTAGAACTTTTGAAAGTTTTTTTCAGGAAGGTGATGTAAAAGTAGAATGTAGTAAACTGAGTTGACAGCCTTTTAAAACCTGGATTAAAGTAAATGAGACTAGAACAAGAGACATGAGAGAAAAAATATTGCAGTGGTTCAGGCATAACATAATGACGGCTCTAATTGGAAAGGGGCATGATAGATTAAGTAGAAGTAGCTTTGAGTTATACTGATGAGTTCAATTTTATAAATACTTTTTTCCCTTTCAGTTAATTCTGGCTATGTTGAAACCTTTCAGGAAAGTGCTATTATGAGGTTTAAGAAAGCAGTGTATACTTTCTAGAGGTGATGTTTAGGTTTTTCCTGTTTCTTTTCGAGATCAAGTGGGACATTTGTGCACAGAGCATGTTTTCTCATTGACATTCTTACTTGTGTCTTAGATTTTTTTAAAGACCTATAGTGAAAACTTTAAAGCAGTAGTTGTTTTGAGACCAGTGAGTGGGTGAATGTGGTTAACCAATATTATGCTTTCTTGCACCAGAACATTTGGGAGAAGTGGAATCAAGGTACAGCTGGAGAGGTTAGCTTTGAAGAGGGCCAGTGCCGCCTTCTTTGTGGCAAGTGAGGGAGAAGAGGATAGATAAGATGTAGAGGACTTTTGAAATGATGAATGAGACTTATGTGCTACACTTGAAAATCAGGCTTATCACTTTATAATCATTCTCAACTAGCAAGTGGTATTATCTGCTTGATCATTCACTGAATAATGAGATTTAGCTCTGAATTACTTTTTCCATTTCCAAAAGTAAAATCTACCTGGAAAGGACACAAGGTTTTCACCACCAAGAACACCAAAAAAGAATGCACTACAGATTTTAAAGGCAGTTTTAAAAAGGTTGTTCTAAACTGTTTTGCACTGCCAAAAGCTAACTCAAGGCCTGCCATATTAAAGCACATTAGTTTAAATGATGAATCTAGTCTCCTAGTTATCAAGCATTTAATGAATTCTAGAATTCTGTATGATGATAGAAGTAATTACTATTTACAGGCCAGGCACTAGTTTTACACATATTACCTAATCTAGTCCTAACCACCTAATAAAATTAGTCATTTTATTAATAAAATTAAACCATTTTACAGAAGATGAAACAGGCTTAGAAATTTAAATGAGGTGATATAACTAATAAGCTATATGTTGGTTAAACAATTCAGTGTTTAGCTTTTGCAGTTAGGTGACAAGTTTGGATTGCTTTAAACTCACTCCATTCCCTCAGTATTATGTATTACTTATAATTTAAATAGCTTGTTACGTGACATATGCTCTTTTTGAAAGGTGTGTTGATCTCTGAAGACTAAGGATTAGTTGTACCTGTTTACATCCTTTAAGTGGCTATAAGGAGAGACCCAGTCTTCTCTTTGTCAGTAACCTTACACCTGGTTATCATTTCCTCTGAAATTTTTGGCACAGTTTTTTAGAGAGGCCTGTTTTTGCCTTAGATACCTTCACAATTCAAAGACCCAATGTACCTAATGCTGTTCATATCTGGGTGGAGTTTTTTGGTGTTCTTTAACTCACTTAACAAGACGTATTTAAATGTATATTTAAGGTATAATGATTCTCTTGGTTTGGTGTGACAATTGTGAATTCTAAACATCTTTAACTTGATTTCTAAGAGCTGTTGATCTATGGACGACCTGTGTATGTCACTCTAATAGCTAGAAGATCCAGTAAGTTTGCTGGGACTCGTTTTCTTAAGAGAGGTGCAAACTGTGAGGTAAGATGGAAAAATAACATTTTAGCTTTTAACTGCTGACAGATGAAACAAAGTAGACGTTTAAAAAGTGGAATGTCTTAGTTTGGGACATTATCAAGAGAATAATTTTCCAGAATAACTGAAAGTAGTGAGAAATATGACTAATATAAAGATGTTCTAAAGAACCAGCTATCATAGAGTTGTGCAATGCCTTAGGAAGTTTTAAAACGTCTGCTGTTCTGGAGGATGGACCATTGTCATAATATATGAAAAAATGTAGTACCTAGTTAGTGCAGAGACTAAAATAGCAAAACACCTCCACCCACAGAATAAGTGGAGGGGAGCACTTGTCGTTGGAAATTGATCCTTGGTAAGAAGACTAAGAAGAACAAAGCATGGGAAGCCCTTTACTGTCTTCCCTCTGCTTTAGCTGGGTCAAGGCAGACTTCCTATTCTGTTCACCACTAGAACATAATAGAAATTCATCTATCCTGCCATCAGTCATGCAGTCTTCTTGGATGCACCATTTCTATTTGCAGTAGACAACTTGAGTCTTAAGCAGATGTGTGATCGAATAAACATATTGAGATATTAGGTTTTGATCTTGACTTTAAATAGCAACATTATTTATTCTTAAAATTATATCAAGAATGAAAATAGTTGTAACTGATGCCTTAAAAAAATCAGAATTTTGTAGTTATTTACTTTTGAATATTCAAAAGATAACCAACATACATTTTTTTAATGCCTCTAAAATTATTCTTTGTCATATTCTTATATGTCCTTATAAGCAAAGTTACCTCAATCCTCCCCACCTTGTTTTTATTCTGTCCATCAAGCATTATTTGAATCTCACTCTTGTCCTTTTATTCCTTCTTGGTCTTCAGAAGTAGATTTTTATATTCTACTGGTCTTCCTAACCTGCTACATAATTTCATGTAATTTTTTCTCTCTCTCCATCTCTGCATTTATATCACTCAAGCTGTTCTCTACTAATTGTATTATTAGCTATTTTTATTTTTCCTAGTCTTTTCTCTATTAAATTGCCCTCTTTTATTACATTTTAATTGTCTTCTTTTTTTAATGGGCACATTGAATATTGAACAATTTTTACCTCTTAAAACATTAAGAATAAGAATTATAATTTCATTGTATACTTGAAATGTTTTCCATAAAAAATTCTAGGAACACGAAGTGTCTTCAAATGCATCTTTCTTTTCAGGGTGATGTTGCAAATGAAGTGGAGACTGAACAAATACTCTGCGATGCTTCTGTGATGTCTTTTACTGCAGGAAGTTATTCTTCTTATGTACAAGTTAGAGGATCAGTTCCTTTATACTGGTCTCAGGACATTTCAACTATGATGCCTAAACCACCTATCACATGTACGTGGAACAATCTTTTTAATAGTAACTCTTCATTACCCACATTTAGAGATAGTGGAATGTTGTCACAGAAATATCATAAATACTTATCTTTAACTGGAAAGATAATTTTGAAGGGGTTCTTATGTTATTTTTAGGCAATGCGTTTTTTCTTTAATTTTGGCTGCTAGTAAATTATTTATATTTCACTTTAGAAATGTAAGAATCATTCAAATTCAATAAATAAATGAATGAGTGTCTGATAAACTTGGGAAGAATTTGAGAAGTAAAACAATTTAGAAGATTAATTAAATTGCATTTTTTTAAACATTAAAAATCTAAACAAAATTCTGTACTTCTATTCTTGCTTTGTAATTTTAATTCTGGTATTTATTCATCTTTTTTTCTCTCTAGTGGATCAGGCAGATCCATTTGCACATGTGGCTGCTCTTCACTTTGACCAAATGCTTCAGAGGTTTGGCTCCCCCATCATCATCTTGAACTTAGTGAAGGTATGATATACCCACCTGTCTGCTTATGAAGTTCAATCACACTGAATAGCCTTTTCCTCAGCACAAAAGGGTATGGAACACTTACTTTATGTCTTCCTAGAGGAGAGACCTGTAGACTAATCATGCTGTGATGGCTCACTCTGTTGGAGCTGTTGGAGCCACTGTCCTTTGGCTTAAGTTTCCATGTAGCCTCTTCTCTGGATACCTGGGAGAATCAGTGGTATGTTTCCAAGGAAAGAAAGTGATACAGTCTTCTGATTTCCTTGGATGAACTAGGTATAGGTACAATTCTGCTCTGGTTTCCAAGACAGCTTGAAGAAGGAAGCATGGAGATCAAGCAGCAGCAGCCTATCCTTGATACAGCCAGTTCTCCTGACAGTCTGGAAGATCCCCATGAACAAGTTAGTATGTAGTAATAAGATCTAAAGGCTAAATTGAGAAATTGAGGTGCCATTGAGGCTCAAGAATTAGGTGGACAAGGTGGTGACATAGCCTCATAATTTTGTGCTTCCTTGTTAGAGAACTACATGTGGTCAGCACGTCTTGTGTATATGAGTTGGCACTCAGATCAAAGGCCTAGGATGGAGGGCAGGGAGCCCAGATAATAATTTGTATCTGTGTATGGTGCAGGCATGTGAATTGAAAGAATCTCAGTCTGCAGCCAAGAGAGGATGAAAAACAAGAGTGTTGTTATTGTTGCAGCAATGTAAAAGAGCCTAGTAGTGTCTGAGATTATTTTGAGACATTAGTTAATAAATATAACTCAGTTTAATTAAAAAAACAAGGAATCCTGTGTTCATGGAGTCCATCATTTAACAAGTATTTTTGAAGGTTTCCTTTGTGTCAAGGCAATCATAGAACCAGTTCTTGCCTTCACAGAGCTAACAGTCAAATGGAAGAGACATTGAAGTATTCAGAGGAACCAAAACAGGATAAATGGTACAGCTTATAGTAGGAGAGAAGTCTTCCCTGAGGAAGTGATGGTTCACTGTAACTTGAAGGAAGAGGCATTAACTAGGCCAAGAAGAAAAAGAATAGTATTCATTTCAGAACATCAGGTACAAAGACCCTGGGACAGGATGGGATATGGTGTGTTTGAGGAAGAAAGGCCTGCATTTGTATGGCTGGGGCCCAGGAGATGAGGGCAAGAGAGTCTTTTTTGAGATGAGACTGAACAGATAGTTATAGCCAGACAATGCAGAGTCTTGTATGATATATTAATGAATCTGGTCTTTATTCTGAGAATAATGGAAAACTGTTGAAAGTTTTGCATGGTTGAGAGGATTGTGAGCTGATATATATTTTGAAAAGATTGTCCTTACTTCAACATAGAGAACAAATGGATTAGTACAAGGCTAAAGTCAATGATGGAAGACCACACAAGAGGCCATTATAATTATTTAGAAAAGGGTCAACTGGCTTAAACTAGGCTGTTGTGGAAGAAATGAGAGGTGGATGGAGGCAGTATTTTTGGTGATGGGCTGAGTTGAAAATGAGGGAAAGGGTGAGGTCAGGCTTGATTCTTAGGTTTCTTTTTTACTTAGGTGGATGACTGGTGATACCTTCAGTAAAATAGGGAACACTGACTCAGTCTGTGGGTGAAGATCAAGAGCATGGTGTGGACATGCTGAAGTTTAGGTATATCTGAGTCCTCTTGAAAGAGATGGCAAGCAGTGTGTGAATTGGTAGCCCAGAGGAGAGATGTGGGTCCAGATGTGATACTGTGACTCATCTGTGAACAGACGCTCTTAGAAGATGTGGGCATGGATTGGATGTTCATATGGAAAATAGAGTGAGAAGAGGGAAGAGCCTTAGGTCCAGTCTTGAGAACATCCAGCTCTTAGAGTGGTCTGAGTCTGTAAAGGAGTCAGAGAGAAAAACAAAAGTGGAAGAAAAACCAAGTGAATATTGTGTTATGAAAACCAAGAGAAAGCATGTTTCACGATGAAGGAAGGAAGTGGTCAATAGTGGCAAAGCTGCTGATGGGTCAAGTAAGATGAAAAGGCAAAAAGACACTCATTGACGTTAGCAACATGGAGGGTGCTGTCTGAAGCAGACTGAGGTGTGAGGTAGAGTGAACAAGTGATGGCAGTAAGTATGGTGGTTTTTCCCTCCCTTGGGGGAGTGCCTAGTGAAAAATAAAGACAAGTTGGTGTTATTTTTTTTTTTTAAGAGATCATAATGTGTGCTTAGAAGCCTATGGGAAGGATCCACTTGAGAACTTTAGGGAGAGGTATAAAACACAGAAGAGAAAAGGGATGATCAGTGGCATCATGTACTTAAGAAAGGAGGAAATTGGAAATACCGATAGATGAGTTATTTTAATGGGAGGACAGAGAATAGGAAGGGTGCAGGTTGTGTGTGTGTGTGTGTGTGTGTGTGTGTGTGTGTGCGTGCGCTTTAACTTTTCCTTAAGGTAGGAGGAAATGTCATCTGTCCAGAGTGGAGGTTTCAGGATGGTGGAGAAGATTTAACAGCCTTCTTGTATGTGGGAGGGTAGGTTGACTAGAGACATCCAGGCAGTGCTAAGGGCTAATTTCAGATTGGCAATCAGGATTTCCTAAATGGAACCATTCTGCTATTGCCTGGCTTTTTCTCACAGGGCTTGTGTTTGGGTACAAACACAAATAAAAGAGATAATTGAGTTCATTTAGCTTTGCCATACAGGTTTGGCATACAAAATACAGTATCAAAGGAATTTGGGATATAGGCAGTAATATAATTGAGGTGGACCATGAAATCTGAGCTGGAGAAGGAGGAGGAGGAGTAACAGAGAGGACTGATAGAGAAAGAGCTGTCAGTGAATTGAGGTCCTTGTGAGGTGAGGTATTTAATATAAGCAATCTGAAAATAAAACAGGTTCTGAATAAGAAATGTATGAGAAATGTCGAAGTCAGTGTAGTTACCTGTGACGATGACTTGATCTAAGATGGGAGGGTGGCAATGATGACTTAACTAGTGTGGAAGAGGAGGTGGAGGTACAGATAGTGGTTCAGGCTGCAGGCAAAATTTGGGGTGGGAAGGAAGACTGTGAGTCAGTTGCCAGGAGAGGACATGTATAACTAAATACACAGGTTCGAAGGAGCAGTGTGTGTGTGTGTGTGTGTGTGTGTGTGTGTGTGTGTGTGTGTGTGTTAAATCGAGGAGTTTGGAGAAACATGGCCTGAAAGTCGCCATGGGGGAGGAGGGAAGAGAAGATGCCGTGGACAATGAGGCAGTCAGTTCTTTCTTTGTTGCTCTTCAGTTTATGTAGTTATTGTATCCTATCAGGGATTGACTTTGTAAAATGAATCATTCAGAAGTCAACTACATCATTTTCTAGACTTTTGTTCACATTAATTCAGAAGTTTCATTATCATGTCTCTCTATCAACTCAGAATAATATAAAACAATAGCTGGATAATCTGTAACCTCAGCCTAGTATTGAACAGTATCTATAATATATGTAATTGAAAAATTAAAGTAGGAAAACTCTAAGAATGAAAACCTTCATGAGCACTTTTCTAGTAAATGTATAAAAAATAAGATAATATTAATATAGAAATAAATTCTTGCTAAAGCACTAAATTTCAAGGTATCTCTAGAATATAAACTTTGACCTAAATTAGTGAATCTTCATCATGTTTACCAGAGTCCTCATAATGTGGTAAAAACTATGGTTAAATGGAGAGTCAGTCTATGATGTTTGAAATAATTTTTAAATGTGCATATTCAAAAAATAATACCTGATACGCATGACTATAAGGTGTTCTCACCCAGAATTCTTAAATCTACATTTATTTATTTTTTTATATTTAAAAGCCAGAGAGTAGATTTTAAAACAACTTCTTTGTTGTTCCATTGTCACAAAAATCCTGCAATAACTAGAGATTAACTAGAGAATAGTCTGGAGATTAAGTTGCTGTTTTATGGGGAAAAAAATTTGTTGTTTTTGTCATTAGTTATTTTATTCAGAGAATAAAAGATGTTTAGTGAGTTCACTCAGAAGAAGTTTTTATTAACTTGTGATTAAAGAGTCAAAGAGTGTGTGTGTGTGTGTGTGTGTGTGTGTGTGTGTGTGTGTGTGTGTAGAATGATACCGTGGAATATTTACTCTTTAATCTGCCTCCTTGATTTTTTTTTTTTTACCTTATGTTGTGAACCCTCACTCCCCCACTACACACACACACACACACACACACACACACACACACACACTACCACCACCACCACCATTGTGGAAATCTGAGGCACTGCTTGATAGACATTTTGCAGCAATCTTTATGCCTTCAATGCTGCTACTGGGGGATCAATAGGGAGTTTACCTGAGATCAAGCATAATTGTACATTTAGGGGTTTTTAATCTGAAGGCCATGGATAACCATTAAGGGGTCTCTGAACCCTTTGAAATGATATTTAAAATTACTTATATATGTGAATTTTTCATTTGATTGTTAAAGGGGTCTGTGACCCTGTGGGGGTTGACTAACCAATCCACTAACACTAACCCACTGTAAATAGACAGTGCATAAGGCAAATTCTTTACATAGAGATGATTGAGTTTGAGTAAATTTCTCTCCATCTCATAAAATGTCAGATTTGATATAAGAATTTCAAAAAGTTTTTCTTGCTCTACTTGATATAAAGTGCTTTGAGAAAAATTCCAGGTATATAATTTTTCTCAGATTTAAAAATAAGCTAAATATCTGTTCATCCTAAACTGATAAAGTACTGTTTTAATGAACTCTTATCTAATTCCTTCATTTGATTTATTCAGCTGTGCCTAATAGATACCCTTTTTGTTTCCATGGTGGTCATCTAATTGAATTCATGACAACTAGAAAGTAATCGCCATGACGGAAAACAACATAGACCTATTTTGATGCCAGCAGTCACACCTCAACACCATGTCAGTGTCACTGTTGCTGAATTGTTTTTTTTTGTTTCTAAGTGAAGGCCTGCTCAGGATAACAATAAAAAGTTAATTTTTATTAAGACTTACCATGTGCCAGATGCTCTGATAAGAAGTTGTCATGTTTTATCTCATTTAAACCTCACATGAATGTGGAGACCTAGGACAGGTGGCCAGTAAGTGGCAGAGCCAGCATTCCAACCACAGAGCTGTACAATAATGTGTTAGCCCCTCTCAAATGAGCAGTGGTGTAATGTATAAGGAGATACAGCAGGCAAGGAGGCAGAAGGTAACGTGTAGACCCATGAACACCTCTCAACTTCAGTTTATTCATCCACAGTATAAGAGGGGAAAAGTATGTGCCTTGGCTACCTCACAGGGTGTTTTACGAGAGTCAAATTCTAAAACATAAAGGATGCGAAAGTGCTCTCTGCAATGCTGGTTTGGGGGTTACCCATCCCGACCCAGTTGATTTCTGTCTGGTCCTTAGCTAACTTGAGTTGGGGGTTCCCTTCTTCTGGTCCTTGGAGGTTCTCCACTGCCAGTGGGGTGGGGGACTGTGTAGGCCAGGGGGACTGTGAACTGAGCTTCCTGGAGCTGCAGGAGGTTACTAGGAAGAGATCTGATCTCCTCGAGACTTTAAAGCTCACTCACTATCTGTTGACTTTAAGTATTTATTTCTTTGCATTTATTTTATTGGATGGTAGGTAGATTTTATTTTAGTATATTTAAGACTTAAGTTTTTTTGTCTTATTTGGAAAGTAAAAATGTTAAGTCTGTTCTTCTGATTTAAGGTAATTAGAACACTAAAAATGTTTAATTTTTAATAAAGGAACGAGAGAAGAGAAAGCATGAGAGAATTCTGAGTGAAGAACTTGTCGCTGCTGTGACATACCTCAATCAGTTTTTGCCTCCTGAGCATACTATTATTTACATTCCTTGGGATATGGCTAAGTATACCAAAAGGTGAGTAGATAGTCATATATCAGGTTGTGATATTTTTCTTTTCTTGTCATGTAAAATAGCAGCTGATCTCTATGGTAAAGTAAATATCACTCTTTTAATTTCCTTCGTAACCTGCTGGGAGTCTGTTTTGCTGCTGGTGTATAATTTGAGTGCTTAAATGAATTGACCAAACTTTTTTTCCCCACCATTTATACCATTTGCAAATTCTTTTTGAAGTATCTAGTCATTTAAAAACATCTCTACTCCACTACTTTCCTTAAAAGTTATTTGTTTCACTTTCTTCAGTTTCATTCTATCCCTGTTTAGTCACTTTCTCTGACACCTCTTACTTGTGGATGAACCTGCAGTAACTCCCTAGTGTTTATAGTAAATCCAGACTGCTTAGTGTGATGTTACAGCCCCATCACTTGCTATGTTCCAGAATGTAATAACTTTTTTATTCCCAGGGCCATTCTATTCCTGAAAAACTAACCCTCATGCTCTGCCCCCACCTTAGCAGCCAAGGTCCCATGTATGTGAGCTGTTGTTCCTGTTGTTCCTCCACCCTCCCTTCTTTCCAGGGTGTTTTCCTGCCTCTTTTACTTGTCTAGAACTGATTCAAAACTCATCTCATCCAAGGAACTTTCTTTCAATAACCTTGCATTGTCTCTTTACTCATATATTAGGCATCATACAAACACAAGGTTTATTTTGTCGTCTCTCTCTTTTTTTAATGTTACTGTATTGTTTTGCACTTGTACTTTTTTACTAAATCATTTTTTGTAGTTACATATACACACACACATGCACATACTTTCCCAGAGTATAATAAGCCTGATTTCAGGTTGGCGTCATTCATATTAATTTATTGTCCAGTGTTTTCATCCCCTGCCACCTGCACTGTGCATAGTGCTCTCAGTCATTACATGCGTATTGACATGACTGACTTGACTCGAGGAAAAAGGTTTTGGGGAAAGGTCTTGCAAGGATGTAAAGTGTCGAGATCAAGGCTTGCCAATAGTTCAGATTAAGTTACAGGTCCTTCGTGTCTGTGTGCACCAAATCTTGTTAGTTATTGAGTATGCATTATACTCTAGAAATTGGTAAATGTCCTATTGAGTACAGGCACCAAAGATTTTTAAAATTAAATCTCTGAATATCATTACTGTACTTTATTTGCTTTAGATGGAAAGATAAACATTGAAACTTGGGTTCTTATTTTTCTCATTCTTTATTCTCTTCTCAGCAAACTGTGTAATGTTCTTGATCGACTGAATGTGATCGCAGAAAGTGTGGTGAAGAAGACAGGTTTCTTTGTAAACCGCCCTGATTCTTACTGCAGCATTTTGCGGCCAGATGAAAAGTATGTATGGTGTTTAAAAACTTAAAATAAATCAAGAGCTGAGCAGTTTGTACTTAGTTGGAAGGTGGATAAATTTTTTCCTTTGGGGAGACAAGACAGGCTGCTCATGCCACTGCAGTGAACGTTCACTGTTGGCGTGGTATCTCTTCGGTGTTTGTAAACCTTGGCATGGAAGCCATGGAGCCTTTCTCTCCTGCTTCATGGGATAAACATTATGTAAAATATTTCTTGTAAAGTAGAAATTTCCTCGGTGAATTCTATGTTTCAGTGTTAAATAAGAGCAGAAAAATGTTTCCTTCTAGACTAAATTCTAACATTTTTATAAACCTAATATTTATCATTATATTATAGTTATTTGCTCACAAATTTTCATTACTACTTTGTGAGCTTTTTCAGTTCAAAGTTCCATGTTTTTTTTCTCTTTTAAGGAACCAATATTATATATTTATAGCATTTTAATTTTCAGTTAACAAAGATAGCTATTGTGGTTAAAAAAAAAAAAAAAAAAAACCAAAGCAAAAAAAACAACCAACTATTAGTGTGTATTTATTTCTTTAGAAGTAATCTTTTGGTTTCGGTTTGAATTTTAGGGCCCCTGTGACAGGGTCCCCAAGAATACGCCCAGACTCGGTGATTCACTAGAACTCAAAGAACTCTGCGTATTGTACTCATAAATGTGATATATTATGGTCGAAGGAGACACAGCAGAATCAGCAAAGGGAAAAGGCTCACAGGCAAAGTCCAGAAGAAATCAAGCACAAGCTCCCAGAGTCCTCTCCTGGTAGAGTCACACAGAACACACTAATTCCCCCAGCAGCTTGTTGTGACAGCGAATATGAAATGTTGCCAACCAGGGGAGATTATCAGAGACTCAGTGCCAGGGTTTTTTATTGGAAGCTGATTGCATAGGCAGTCTCTTTGCCTGATGTACCAAAATTCCAGACTCCCAAAGGGAAAGAGGATATTCAGCAAAACCGTATTGTTTCTACAAACAATTTAGACACAGCGAGCCAGTCTTGTCTATTGTGGGGATGGTGGGAACCCACGTTCCCAGATGCCTTTCTGAGGATAGCAGTCAGGCCTGTTACGTTAACTCTTTTCTGCATCGAACCTTCTTTTAAATAATTAAAGTAAAATATTGGTATCATTATATAGTACTTAGAACATATCCCCTTGCAGTCATTAGCAAATGGAGAACATAAATAGGAACATAATAAGGAAGTCTGCATAAACAACCAAAGGACACAGCAAGAAATGGAATAAAATGCTAATATTTCTAACAAAACAAAAACAAATCAAAAAACAAAAACAAAAACAAAAAACAACCAGAGGGATGTAATAAAGCTCCATGAAGGAAAGCTGGAGGAGGTAGAGAATCTTACTGTTGAGGGGAGAAGGCTAAGGCTTGAAAGATTTTATTACAAAGATGCCTTGCAATTGTTATTTATGTATGTAGAAAACAAACAATAAATGGGCTGAAGTAAAGCGAGAGATTTGGGTTGAACATGGGTGACAAAGTGCCACGGCGCACAGGGCAAGTTCAGATGCTGCTTTCCTGGGCTGTCTTTGAGGAGAGCATGGATAGCACCTCATCTTGGTTATTTCCATATTCACTTACCAGAAAGAAGGAAAGTAAGTAAGCAAAACCAGGTGATTATTTAGGCTTATTCAGCTCTATTATTTTATTGGCTTTTAAATAAAGATTTAGTACCAAAAAATGAATACAGATTATGCTATTACTTTTTTTTTTTTTAATAAAACATGTATTTTTAAACAGGTGGAATGAACTAGGAGGATATGTGATTCCCACTGGTCGCCTGCAGGTATAGATGACATTATATTAATAATGAATAGAATCTGTGTCCATAATGTGTGATGTTTTCTGAAAGCAATCATGGAGAGACATACTGCTTATTTAATGCAAAATTATTAGTCATTTGAGAATAATTTTTAAAAGCCTTACTGCTAGGTTTAACTCCTACAAAAAATGTACAGCTAAAATAATAATGGCTCATGGATTTTTTCTATATATTATAAATTTTATTATTGGAAATAGATACATAAACAAAAATGTGAAAAGAAGTTTGAATGACTGAAAAATGAGCCAAATACAATCACTATATATATTGATTATGCTTTAAGAGCGAGATTGCCTCAACCACTGAATATTTGGTTTGTGCAGTAAAGGAGATATTTTACTAATTGCTACAAGTATAAAATGTTAGCTATGTGTTTTACCTTGTTAAACTAAAGAAGAAAATTCAAATATAGACTAGAAGGTGTAATGTCACTATTGCAGCAATGTTACATGAACAGCAAATATGACCTTTGATATTTAAGAAGTGTTCATCATTATTTGTTCAAGAATAATACCCTGCCCACAGCTTTTCTTTTTCTTCTTAAAGAAATCTAAGTAGGATGGAAGTCATTTTGGTGAATGAGTAATGATTAAGAGTCTTACGATATTTCCTTTTAGACTGGTGTTCTTCGAACCAACTGTGTGGACTGTTTAGATCGCACCAACACAGCGCAGTTTATGGTGGGAAAATGTGCTCTGGCTTATCAGCTCTATTCCTTGGGGTTAATTGATAAACCTAATTTGCAGTTTGATACAGATGCAGTGAGGTAAGCCTTATTTTCTGCCTTTTAACTGCTGGTTGAAGGAAACTGGACTTTGGGTGGTAAACACACGATAGAATATACAGATATCAAATTATAATGTACACCTGAAAGTTATATAATTGTATTAACCAATGTTACCCCAATAAACTTAATTTTTAAAAAGTTACCAAAACTGTAAAATAAATGCTGGTAATGACAGAAAGCAAACCTGATTAATAATAAGGACTTTTATGAAGTCGTTTCTTCTTTTAACTTCTCAAAAATTACATTGGTAATTATTCAAGTTAATTCAGTAATAAATATTTCTATTAAAGACTTGGATACCGTTGCTATGATTTTTGTGTGCGTGTTTGTTAATTATCAATAAACACTGTGTTATTTAGATAAATCCTAAGTGTTTTAAATAATTTTGAACTACTGGGTTTTTAGACAACAAGTCCAGACTACATTAGAAAAGAAAAAGTAATGTGCCCTCATACATTTTAAATTAGAAATAGAAGACATGTAAAAGATTCTTCAGTAAAGATCGGTTTCTTCACTGTTCATTGGTTCTATGGCATTGGGTAAAGTATTATTTCTTGAATATACAACGATAGCTATTATTGGTCATCTGTCAAGGGAAATGGCCAGATCCACAGATAGCACTTCACTGGAAGTCTTTAACAGGCACTTAAAGAAACAAGTTTTAAATGTGTATTTCCAGGAAAGAATATGGTTTGTCTATGATCAGAGTATGTCTGTCTTCAAAGGCAATTCAAAGAGAACAGAAAATTCCCTCATGGGAGGTAAATTGATCTGGCAGGCTGCAGAAAGTTAGGCGTATTCTAATAAGGTTAGAACCAGCATGGTCTGGCTTTGGTGGGTTATCTTTTTGGTGCATCAGCTTCTTTTTTTAGTGCTTTCTGTGATTTTGTTACTCATTAGACTATTACTATAAAATATATTTTGCATTCACACTTTAAGATGTTGATGAGTCTTGAAAAGACAGGTTCAGAGAATAGTTGTTTTGAGTTTGTGGCTGAGTGAATAATGTGTGTAATACTTTTTCTAAAATTCTTTAATGTTTGTGTTTCTTTTGCTTAGGTTATTTGAGGAACTCTATGAAGATCATGGGGATACTTTATCCCTTCAGTATGGTGGTTCTCAACTTGTTCATCGTGTAAAAACCTACAGAAAGATAGCACCATGGACCCAGCACTCAAAAGACATCATGCAGACCCTGTCTAGATATTACAGCAATGCTTTCTCAGGTAATTCTGCTATATAAGTTTTTCTAAGACTTATTCTAAAATGCATTTTTCTTCTTCCATGTGTACTTTTTTTTTTTAGCTATCTGGCTAAGTAAAATTTATAATTAAATATTTTAGAAGTTTAAATAAAAGTCTTTCACGTAGAAGGTGCTTAATAAACATTTATTTAATAAGTGAATCAACTATATTTTAAATAGGGAACTTTTGCATTTTGCCACTCATAATTGGAAATTTTACATAATACAAAGTACTTTGATTACTTGGCTTCTGTCTCCTGCATTTCTGTTTACAATACATAGATAGGAATGTTTGAAGGTATTGAATTATTATTTTTAAAATAGATTCACAGTCTTGACAATTGTTTAAGAATATAAATATGACTGATTTTAAAATGTCAGGTAGAAATGAATGACAACATAACACTAATTATTTTCTTATTTTATGACCTGTGAATACTAAAAGTAACAGATTAAAATGGTACTTTTCCTGCCTTCATTCTGATGGAATTTCCAATGCAATAGATATTGTAAACCAAAGTGATGAGACAAATCTTTTGCACAGAATTTACAAAGAAAGTGCTCAGTGACTGATCTCATGAATATTAGTCTCTTGAACCAGAGCAAGGATAAAAAAGTTTACAGAATGTGGAGAAGAAAAATTGGTAAAGAGAATCTTTGGAGTGAACTGTTGCCATGCTGTGATTGTCATCACCTCTGTTCCTTCACCTCAGGCTTAGAGAGAGAAGGCTTCAACAGGACTCTGGTAAAGGTTGATGTAGTGTCCTATTGTTGGAAGGACCCCATGGAGCTATTGGCTTTAGACCCCTGTAGCAAAGCTGAAGCAGAGAGATGGGCGAAGGAGGGGGCTGCCATGTTTGGAAAGGCCTGCCCTCCTAGAGTTGATTGGTCATAGGATCTTTGAGTATTTACTGGTGACCAGATGTAGGCCTCATGATGGGGGAGGGTGCTGGCATGGGGTTGGCCTGAGTCCTGGCCAGAGGGACCTTAACAGCAAGAACCAAGGGGAGGTGATCACTGGATTCCTAATGAGGAGTTGCAGGAAACTGACTGATATGAAAGGATGCATGTGTTCACACTAAGGGAACTGAAAGAGGATCCCTAGTGAGGGGGACCCCTGAAGCGGGCATGAAAGCATAAACAAAAGAGTCATCTTTCAACATTTCTATACCCAGAGAACATGCAAAGCTAATTTGCTATCCTACTGTTTGTGTTACTTTTCTATGCTATGTAACAAATTACTAAAAACTTAGACACTTAAAACAATAATGCATTTATTATTTCACAATTTCTGTGGATCAGAAGTCCAGGCACAGCTTAGCTGGGTTCTCTTAGAGTCTCATAAAGCTTCAGTCAAGATGTCAACCAGGGTGTATGACTAGAGTTCAGGAACCACTTTCACACTCATGTATTGGTTAGAATTCAATTCCTTGCAGTTCCTTGTGCTGTAGGACTCCAGGCAGCTTGCTCTTCACAGCCAGTAAGGGAAAGAGTCTCTAGAATGAGTATGCTAGTGAGACAGTCTTATATAACATGATGTTATCTTGGGAGTGACATCCCATCCCTTTGCCATATCCTATTGCTCACAAGCAAATCATAGATCCCACCCACACACAAGAGAAATCTGTATCAGTTTTCTAGGGTGCTGTAACAAACTAGCACAAACTGGGTGACTGAAAACAATAGCAATTTATTATCTCTCAGTTCTGAAGGCTAGAACTCCAGCCCTTCTGGTTCATGTGTCTGTCAAATTTCCCTTTTATAAGAACACTAGTCGTATCACATTAGGGCCCACCCTAATTCAGTATGACCTCATCTTAACCTGATGTCTGCAAAGACCCTATTTCCAAAGAAGGTCACGTTCATGGGTTTTGGGGGTTAGGACCTCAATATACCTTTTTGGGGAGACACAGCTCGCCCTAGAGCAGAGATGTACATGTTACTTTTTTATGACCATCTTCTGTGTTTTAATAGTATTGCTTTTTAAATCAAGTACAGCTACACATTTATTCTCTCTGATGTCTAGTCTTATTAAATTATTTTGTTCTTAAGTATCGATAACTGTGGTGTGAAGACTGGAAGGTAGAGATTATGGAGGCCCCTTAGGGTCCTCCACATCACTAAGACCTTCTCTGTTCACACACTGTAAAGGAGTCGGAAACTGGTTGGCAGCCTTCTGATGTGGGAAGGAAGTGCACAGCAGACTGAGATGTTCTGCGTGGTCTGGCCCTGTCTACGGTGAGTGACATCCTGCCATTCACTCCATCCCCACCCTTTATTACTACTCTCTAGGCACACTGATCTTCTCACAGTTTCTTGAATAAGTTAGGCTTCTTCTGCCACAGGCACCTTAATCCCATGCTGTTCTACCCACTGGAACACATGACTGCAAGCTTCTCCTAGATTATTCCTAGCCAGCCTTTAGAGCTCATTGTACTTTTACTTCCTCAAGGAAGTTCCTCCAATTTTTGTTATTGTAGAATTCTGTACTTTTCCTTTGTAGCACTTGGCACAGTTAGAGTTGAATCATTAACTATGCAATGAATTGTGTTGCATGTCTCCCCCACCCCCCACCATGAGACCAGAGAGCTACCCATAAAGCTTGTTCACATATGGTGCTCCCAGCCCCCAGTGCTTTGCTCGTGGCAGAGTAAATATATGTGGAATGAATTAATAAATGCACAAGTTAATTTATTGCCTAGGTCCTACTCAATTCTCCATATTAAGTATGGTAGCCTAATAACATGTAGCCTATCAATGATGCAATTAGGCTGCTCAATCATTTTTTTTTTTATTTCACTGAGAATTATACCCATGGTACTAGTCTGGGTAAGCTCAATGTAAGAGTCCACTGTAGACCTTAAGAGTATTTATATATTCCTCTTTATGCATGACTCCTTGAACTGGGTGTAGGAGCTTAAAAATCAAAGTATTTTAATTTGAGCAAAACTTAAAGAGTTAGGACAATAGAATTTAGAAATTCTGGACAGTTACATGAGTTTAAATTTTAGATTTCTAAGCAAAAGTATTAAAATATTCCCATTATCCTTTATTATGCCTACTGCTCTGGTTAATATTTAAGATAATAATATTATTAATGTATACCAGTTGGCTATAATGCAAGTTGGAAGTTATTGTTGATTATTAATAGCAAAAATCAAAATTATAAATGGTTTCACTTGTTTTTACAAATTAAGAGTGGTTTTGAGATTATCTCTCTAAAGACGCTCTCACTTGTTATGCTTTGTTGTCATACTAGTTTCCTAGAGCTTCTGCCACAAAATACCACAAGCCTGGTGGCTTCAAACAGCAGGAACGTATTGTTTCATAGTTCTGGAGGCTTGAAATCAGAAATCAAGGTGTTAGCAGGGCTGTGCTCCCTCCGCAGGACCCTCCAAGGTGATCTTTCTTTGCAACTGCAGCACTTTAATTTCTACCTCTGGCGTCACATGACATTCTCCCCTTGTGTCTATGTCTTCATGGTGTTTTCCCTGTCTTTCTCTTCTAACAAGGACGCCAGTCAAACTGGATTATGGGCCCACCCTAATCTAGCATTACTGCATCTTAACTCGATTATATCTGCAATGACTTAATTTCCAAATAAGGTTGTAGTCACAGATTCTGGGGCTTAAGACTTCAACATATTTCTTGAGGGGACACAATTCAACCTGTAACAGTTGTGTAAGTCATGTGCCAACACATGCATATCCCTCAGGGTGTGTGTTACCATGAAAAAGATTTAAAACTGTCCTGATAGAAAGGGGCATCCACTCTTCTGCCCTCCTGCCATCGATGTCCCTGTAATGGTCATCATTGTTTATACTTAAGGACCAAGTGATTTAATAAGACCAGACGACAGAGAGAATGAATGTGTAGCTGTACTTGATTTAAAAAGCAAGTGCTATTAAAACACAGAAGATGGTCATGAAAAAGCAACATGCACGTAATGGAAAGGCAAAGCAAAGTTTTGCACAAATGAAAAAGGAACTACTATGACAGGAATTATTTTATGAATAATGTGGCTAAAATAGACTTTATTTTGAGAAGCATGGTATCATTGGGGTGTACAACTTATTTTTAAATTACAATATTATATAACAATAGTATATTTATAGAACCTTTTTCTTTAAAGCACTCAAGATAACTGTAAAACTCAGTTCTCATATTATGCCTATAGGTAAGTGGGAGGATACTTGATTTTAGGTTGTCAGGAATTTTATTGTTGGTTTGTACAGACAGAGTGATGCCATGTGAGCAACCCACCTGAACTCCCTTTCAGGCTTAAAGCTTCTTAACATATTAACATGCTCTGGGTCTGTCTTTAAGAAGCATGTTTTGGTTTCTAATGTAACTGGTTACATAGTCAGTTGGAGGATGCCAACAAGGAAAAAAGAAGTATCTAGATACTCACTTCCGATGTTAAGAAGAACTTTGTAATTATAATTGCCTTAAGAACCTTGTTGAGCTCTAATTTTTTTTTTTTTTACATTTACATTTTGGTAAGCTTGAATTTTTTTGGTGAAGCTCATTGAATTTAAATCCTATTATAAAAAATAAAAAAAAGATAGGATATTTCTGCCGGATAATAATATATCGGCTGTATATGTACATACAGACATACATATATAGACATGTACGGTTTCAGTATAGTGAGTGTGTGTGTATACATGGAGGGGAATCATACCTTCCTCAGAGAGTTGTAAAAAAAAGAAAAAGAAAAAGAAAAAACTCACAGGATAAAGACCTTAAAGCTCACCATGCACAGAAAACAGACAGTAATTACAGAAAATTGTCAAGATGGCATACCCAGCATTATGATTGTGCTATAAGATAGAGGAACCAGTTTCTTTTTCCTTTCCATTCACCATTGAAAGAGGGACATGTAAGGGAGCATGCTGAGCATTTTAGTTTATCCAGAATAGGGAGATAGCCTTTGAAGATCATCCTTCTAGTAGCAAGTTTAGAGTGAATAAGTTGTGTTTCACTATAGCGAAAGAAGACAATTGGAAAAATGTTTTGCTTTAATGATGTTTTAAATAACAATAACTGATTAAAACCGAAGTATTCACCTCTCCTGCAATTAAATGTGGCAAGAGAAAAAGTTGTAACTTATTACTTTCAGTTTAAACTGACTGAAGTTCTCCAAAGGATTCTCAAAACACTCCCACAGTCCTACTACATTCTCCCACTCTCCAAAATGACCATTTTGTACCTGTCCTCTCTCCCTAAACCTACAGCACCCCGGTCTCAGCTGATACCCTTGCTTCACACTTGGCTGAGAAAATAAATCATTGAGGTGAACTCTCTTTTGTCTTATAACCAAATACAGAGCCTGTCTTCATGTGCACCCATAGTTTCCATCTTATATTGGGTGGCAGTGGTCGGAGTGGCCCTGCCCTTCCACTGTGCTCTTACTCCCATCTCTGTAATTATATGCTCATTAGTGTGCATCATCAGTTTCCCCCTACTTGCTCTTTTCCATTAGCATAGTAGCACACCTTAGTGTTTTCCATCTAGCCTTTCCTTCTATCCTTAGTCCCACATCCTATTTCTCTGCATAAGCAAAACCCCTGAATGAGTTATCCGCATGCCTGCTTCCTCTCTTATATCCTGTTCTCTCCATCTGCTTCACTGAGCATCTGCCCTGTCATGCCACTGAAACTGTGCTTGCCAAGATCACCAACAGACTCTCCACATTGCCAAATCTCAGTGGTCACTTTACTGTCTTTATCTTAGCCTTTTAACAGCTATTATCACAGTCAAATAGTATTTCTTTCCGTTACTGATTTCAGAGGCCACTTTATCACAAACTTAATGTAATATTAGAATAACTAATATTCTACTTCCAAAATAAAGTTTTTGGAGGTTGTTGTAGTCAAGCCTGATCTATTTAAATACCATCCATAATAAAACTGGTTAGTGTTTAGCTGTTTGAATGGAGTTTGGTACATATTCTTTTTTCCTTTGAAGCATGAGTTCAAAAATAGGCAATTATTTCATCCTACAAAAAACTTACCTATTTTAAGCCCTTGTCTATATCCAAAGTACTACTGTCTTCCTGGGGGTTATTGTCTTATTTGTAGTCCAAAGGAGCCAGGAAAAGATCTTCAAGCTCATTAGGCCTTATAGTCCAAGCTTATAAGTGACCATAAGCTCTATAGATATGTTTTAAATTATAACAACGACAACATTCAAGAAGCCTTCATTATGATCCTTTGAAAGGAATATTCTTTATTTGGTTATGTTTCTCTTATCCTACATTTTATCATACGTGTTAAAATTAAAGGAAGCCACTATTAGGTTTAAAGGATGAAAGAAACTCCTTGAAAACATGGCTAAAAAATGAAAAGCTTCTCTAGATACTATTAAGATATTTTGAGGTACTGCGTAGATGAATTAGTAAGTGCCATTAAAGCTATTCAAGAAGCATAAAGAATGTAATTACTATAAAAGCAGTATGTTTACTGCTTATATTTTTTGCTTAATAATGTCTGTATCATTTAATACTTGATATTTTCTCTCTACAAATGGCAAAAAACAAATGGCCCCCAAATATATTCAGCATAAAACACATGTATATGTTAGTTTTAGCCTAAAAGTGCTGTTTTAGTAGAATGCTTTTCCTCAGAATATTAACACCTCGAATACATGTTTGATGTACCATATTTCATTTATTGCTTTTGCTGAAATGACCAAATAGCCCAATGAGAACAAGGTTGCTAATTTAAGATATATCTGTGTTCACAACGGCTTTTGGAAGAAAATTGATTTTCTGATGTTATCTTATTTCAAAAAGCAGTCATTTCTACTGTGCTGTCTTTTGAGTTCTATGTTCATTTTCAGAAAGAGCTTATTATTTATATTGTGGATGTCTGTCCCGAACTTGAATACATAGGGCTCTGAGACAAAAATGGAAAGAAGGAAATGGGGGAACAGAATGAAGGATGCTGGAGAGGAGCTGGTGCAGAATGGGAAAGGTGGTTTATGAGACCACTTCAGTGCTTATTATCATTTTTACCAAAATTTAATTAGGAGAGGAAGAGGAAATACAATATATATATAGTCAGTAACTATTTTGGAGTGTTTGAATGGTTAGAATAAGGCTGTTATCTGTGTGCCTGCTCTGCCGTCATTATCAAACACAAAAGAGAATGGGACATGTCCACAGCTGATGGGGTACGGGGGACAGAAAATGTTGTAAACATATTCACTGCTAAAGATATGGAGAATATTTTTTCAAGGGTTAAAATGGAAACCGTGCAGGCCAACTTGTTTAAGGTTGTGCAACAGAATATGGATAGGAATTGGGTTATTTTATTTGTCTCTAATGTCTCTTTTTGTTTTGCAATAAAGTAGAGATAGATGTATATGTTTCAAGAAAACTAACAAATGGTGAGAATGTTTTCATTCTAAAAATAAAATCACTAGGGTTTTATGGCAGTTCTTAAAGAATTTTAAGAGCCTCTCAAAATTCAAGAAGCAATTTATATACACTATCCTCTATATTATGAGAGGTATGAAATGAAAAGGAAATTTTTTAGAGGCAAATTTTAAATTCTCAAAATCTTGGTGATTGTTTTAGATTTATTTGTGTGTATGACTTTTGAAATATAAATGCTGTTATTTTCAAAGGTATATTCTATGATATCACAGATCTCCTCATCCTCCTGAGAAAACATTCTTCTGACTTGTATATGTCAGTAATGGATTTCCTGAAATACATATTTTTGCTTTTTAGATGCTGATAGGCAAGATGCCATTAATCTCTTCTTGGGAGTCTTCCATCCCACTGAAGGGAAACCTCATCTCTGGGAACTCCCGACAGATTTTTATTTGCATCATAAAAACACCATGAGACTTTTACCTACAAGAAGAAGGTATTTTCTTTTTCTTCCTGGTCTACTATGTAAAATCAGATTCGATGTTATTTTGAAAATGAGATACTTTGTTCTTGGAGAGATAATCACATATGCTAAAAAGTAATCAGTCTTCCGACAAGTTTGCCATGAGGAATTTGCAATTGCTGATGCTCTGATAGTAGGTTTGAGAAATTATCCTTAACAATCGGTGTTTTGCATTTTCCATAAATGTTTCAGAGCTTCATCATTGATTGTAAGTTATAGCTCCACGAAAGCAAACCATTAACATCGTCTGTGAGTGCTTCCTACAAATGTGGAGCTCTAAAGAACGCTAACATTGAAGGGACCAGTCTTTGGTTTTTCAGGTGTGGTGATTCAGCTGCATCACTTTGGAATCCCAGTGTTCTTTCCTCCAGGAAGCACAACCGGCTCTTGGTGACACTAGTAAAGACGAAACCAGAGCAGTGGCTTCAGTAGCAGACACCCCTACCACTCAAGTTGGGCTCGAGTTACTTAGCCGAAGCAGGCAGTGCTGGAGCTTTTTTGTAGGGGTAAAAGGAAGCTGGTGTTATGTACCCATTTTCTTAAAAAAAAAAAAAAAAAAGGAAAGAAACTGAGGTATGGAGAGAATGTGTCTTGACCAAGATTATTCAGCTAGTTAGCTGACTCAGCAAGAATCAGCTACAAACCCACTACTGAAAATAAAGTTTTATCAAAGTAGACAGTATGGCTTTCTCTGTTGATTTGGTTTCCTGTTTTTGCTTTTCTCTCAGAATGTCAAGAATTCCAAAACTTGGTTAATGGTATCAACAATTGGTAACACCCATAAACAGTACTTACAGATACTATAAGATAAATTTCAGTGTTTTATTTTGGACTTTCTAGTGTCACCCACCATATACTGGTTATTTTGATGACAATTATAATTCTCAGAAGAAATGAACAATTTAGCCAGAGGCAGTAACAGGACAAGAGCGTGGACTTAAGGGTTGTGTAGAGCTGAGTTGGAATTTATGCAAGTATATGACCTTAAATCTGTTACTTAACCTCTAGAAATATCATTTTCTCATCTGTAAAATGGAGACGACTATGCATACCTCACAGGGTCGCTTTAAAGAATGAGCAAGAAAATGTGTGGGAAGCACCTGGTACAGGATCTGACACAGAATAAACACAGTCTTGAAGACGCCAGGCTTTGGAGAGACTGCCTCCAGTTAATGCCTGTGTGACCCTAGGCAGGTTACATTACTGGTCTAATTCTCAGTTTCCACATCAGTAAAACCGAGATAATAATAGTTTCTAACTTGTAGCTTTTTCTGAGAATCAGTTGAGATCATAGTGAGTCCAAAAAGATATTAGTATTGTTCTTATTCTCTAAGTAGATTACATCTAGAAACTTAGTATTATTTTATCACTTATGATATAAATAAACACCTTATTATGTATTCGCTTATGTTTCCTAACTTGGTGACCATCTGTTTACCAATGATTTATTCTGAAATAATATTTTTATTGAATGATAAGGGTTAGGAATAAACCTAGCTCTGCCTAGAGTTCATCTAAACCAGGCCCTTTTTAGGTAACTACTACTGTTACTCAAAATCCTACATTTATTGATTAGTTCAAAACCATGAATTGAAGCTTTGTTCTGAATTAGGTTACTATGTCATACATCATCTAGATGCTATTAATTGAATCAGTATTTATAATGCCACCACGATGTTCTTAGATATTAAGCTTTAATTATTTCATTGACTCAGAGTTGGGAGGTTTCCTGGTTCCATTCACTTTCTGATATGTGGGTTTCTTCTCTATCTGCCCAGGGAGAGGTTATCTGGTTTATGCTTGACTGGCCCTAGTTTGTCAACTCAGACAAGACTGGTTGAGAAGGCAATTGTTTCTGACAGTTCACTTACAAAATTCTTTCTCCTACCATGCTGAGATCTGCTTATTTGTAACTTTACCTACTAATCTTAGTACAACCCACTGAGACCTTAACATGATTTTCTCATTCACTTGATGGTCTTTTTAAATATTTAAAGATAAGTTCACACATTCTCAAAATCTCATCTCCTCCAGGTTAAATAGCCCCACTTTCTTTAGTTGTTTCTCATATACTATGGTTTCAAGTCTCCTTAGCATTCAGAATGCACTCCTCTGTATGTATTCTAGACAATGTCAATGTGTTTTTTTAACTGTGGTACCCAGACCTGGGTCCAATAATAGAGTTTGGTCTGATTTGTGCTAACTGTTGTGGGACCATTGGGACCATTTTTCCCCTTGTCCTGAGTACTGTATTTTTATCATTAAGTATGAGATTATATTAGCTTTTTCAGCAATGCCATCGTAGCATTAACTCTGAGCTTCCTGTCTATTAGCATTTCCATCTTTTTAGCATGTCCCACTGCCATGCCTTATCCATACCATTGTTGTCATGCTCATATATGCTTTGCCTGCTTCCAAAAAAAAAAAAAGTATTTGAATGTGTGTTCTTTGTATTAACTATTTATCTTTAGCTTTGTTGTTTCTTCAGATTTAATCAACTGGGCCATCCTGATCTAATACAAGTCCTTGATGAAAAATGTTGACTAGAATGGAGCCTTGTGGGCTCTAGACAACAACTTACTTGTGGGCTCTAGACAACAACTTCCACCTTAAGATTGTTTTATAATTTTTGGTTGGAATCATTTCAACAGCTATAACTTACTATATTGTCATCGCTTAACTGTACTATCATTTGGCCCCTATTTATCTTGTTTAAGTTTATATATATGTTATTTCAGAGGGCACCCAAGTTAGCTAGGGAAACTTAGGACTCTTTTTTAATCTCCCTAACCTGCCTTCGTGAGCCAGTGGAACTGAGCACTCTTAATGCTACGAACTGAAAAAGAGAAAAACACTGACTTACTAGTCTTATGTGCAAAGGAAAAGTGGCAACAGCTTGCATCTCCCTCCTCTGATCCCTGGTCCCAAAACAGGTTTCTGTCTTAGTGCATTTATTCCTCTGGATAAATGTACCTGGTGGTGAAGGTAATGAAGAGTCTGCCTGTACTGGGCTTACTCCTCTCAGATGCTCTCTTCCTCCATCCATTAGTTCACTTTCCCCAGGGCAGATAGTTCTTCTGGGCTTCTTTGCTTCTGAGGCCCACTTAAAGGAGTTAGACTTTTCAAAAAGTATTGTTAAGTTGCTTTGTCTTACTTAGGGAAATACAGTTTAATAATATATATTTTTAAATTTATGGCCTGGTCTCAAATCACTAATATAGGATATCTCAATTTTTTTTTCTCCACCTGGTACATTTCGAGTTAAAATATACATTTTTTAAATAATGTTTCCTTTTTTCCTAAGTAAGCTATTTGTAAGTAGCATTCTTTAGAAAAATTCTTAAATACTAGCTGTTACCTTCTCTACTTTACTCCTCCACTAAGGTTATATTATTACAAAATAGAACTTATACTCCTACGTGCTCATGTGTGCATGTGCACACGCTCTCACTCTCTCTCTCTTACACACACACACACACACACACACACACACACACACACACACACTTCCTTCCTATGATCTGATAGTCTGATTCTTTTATCAGAAAAGAAAATGAGTTTAGCCTGGTGTGGCTTATTTGAGTAAATATATGGATTCATAGAATTCACTGGTCATCTTTTTTAGGCTATTCACAACACATCTCTTGCTAATACTCAATTCTGTTATCTTGCGGGATTGATGTTATGCTCATTGATGTATAGTTTTTGGAATGTATCACCCTTTCACTTTTGAGCATCAAGACTACATTTGCCTATTTCCAGTATAAGTTCCATTCTTCACTATTCCTTTGAAAGATTACTGATCTCAACTGTACCAGGACACCTGCATGCTTTCTTCAGTCTCTGGGTCATTCATAGTTCCCTCTTATCTTGTGTTTTTCTCTTTGAAGCATGAAACTTATTGTGGCTGATAAAGATAGAAACAATGCTGGAATTAAGTAGCTTGACTTTTCTGTCATTATTCTCAACATGGTATTTGTAACACATAGAACAGTGTTTGACACACAGCTTAATAAAAGTTGAAAAACTCATGAATTCACCCCAAGAAGCAGATATCTCTTTTCTTTTCATGCTCTGAAGCCCTGTTATTCAAAAAGCAGTCTGAGGACCAACCCCTTTGGCTTCACCTGTAGGGGGAGCTTGTAAGCAATATGGAATTTCGGGCTCCATCTGCTGAATCAGAATTTGCCTTTCGACAAGATCTCCAAGCAACGTGCTCACTAAATTGTCAAAAGCACTGCTCTGAAGCATGATTTCAGTCTCAAGAAAAACTTTAGAAGCCTTTCTTGTTGTCATGACATTTCCCACCCCCAGTTCATGAGGTTTCTTTTTTTTTTTTTCATTATCTTTGGTTATGTATTCCTCTTGCCATCTCTAGGAGAGTTGTTTTATGTTTCCTATTTCATTTAAATACTTCCCCATTCTTCCTAATTGGCATTATTTAAGATTTTAATGTCAGCATTTTATTTTTAGAAAGCCTTTCAATTATTTAAAATTATCTTTTTAACGTTTTTGTCTGTAGGCTCTTTTTTCTGAACCTTTTGAAAATGTGTTTTAAAAAAATTTTTGATATGTTTTTTAAAGACTCTGATATGATTTTACACCATTCCCCTTCCTAGCTCTCGTGAACTTTGATATAGCATTTCCTCCTAAATATCTGTTTCATCAGAATTCGATTTAGAATTGAATTCAGTGTTCAGAGAGAAGGTTGTTCAGGATTCTTTCAGATTCTCTGCTCATAGCAGATGAGCGTAGGAGCAGAAATCCAGATGATTGAAATTCCCTGCCTTACTCTGACTGGCCTCTCTAATCAAGTAGTGAATATTTGGCAGTTAAAGATTAATGGGTTTATACTGTTTTTTGAGGGAACTTATTCTTTAGGACTATTTACTTAATGATTTTACTTAACTATTTTAATTAACTATACACACAGAACCATACACATAGAGCAGAGTAGAAAAGGTGATCTAGATCTCAGATAACTACCTGCAAGAGAATCCTAGTTGTAGAACTCGGCTCAAAATCACACTGACTCACCAGTTGGCAGAGTGATGCAGGCAGAGTTCCTGGGGAGAGGTAAACAGCAGCTCATAGAATCTGGCTTAGTATACACAAATACTTTTTAACTAAACACATCAGAGCATCTTGATTCTCAGACATGTTATGGCATTTTAGTAGATCTGTGACATAGTTGGAACAAGAAAGAATTTGAGAAAGGAGTTAACATGTTGAAAACTTACAGTGCCAAAAGCTTCACAAACATGTTTTAAAAAGAAAAATTAACTTTGAAGTATGAGGAAACATCTTACTATAGACCACACAATCCCTTTAATCCAGTGAATTGTAGAAAATCATTTACATTTGGTCCATCTTATCTTTTTTTTTTTTAATTTTATAGTTATACTTACTGGTGGACACCAGAGGTGATAAAATATTTACCGCTACCATACGATGAAGGTAAGTACACTGTTTCTCTTTTAGTTTTTATACTAACATTTTGGAATTGTTTTTAAATGAGCTCGAATAATTAAATTCTTTATATAATATTTTATTAGAAAGAAATGAATGGCTACTTGGTATTATGTTGCTGTTATAATGGGAGATTGTGACATTTTAGACAGTTTTTTTAAATGCAAGGATTATGTTATACTTCTTTTCTCTAAGTAGACCCTTACCTGTATTGTATCTTGCAATTGCCTTTTAAATGTTTAGTGGATATTGGTTCAGCATTTTAAATTAGTACTGATTATGTTTCTAGATATTTGGGGGTAACGGGGAGGAAGTGAAGACCTGTTCACAAGGAGAAATAAAGACCTTTCTTATATTCAAAAAAAGGTACAGATGTGTGTATAAAAGCACATTTTAATCACTAAAGTTTAAATTAAATTTTATTAATTTGTCAGAAATTCAGGGAAATTTTTGTAGTAAATGAATACCTTCAAATGTACAATACATTAGAATAAGTTTCCAAATTTAAATTGCCCAGTTTTAAATAGAGTTTAGTCCTGGTTCTGTTTCTGATTCCCTGACCTTAGGCAAGCCAGTTTTTTCATTTGTGACAGAGAAGTAAGATCTGCTGCCAGCCCGGAACACTGTGGTTGAGAGCTCCATCTAGTTCTGGTTAACCATCCCATCTTTAGATGGTGAAGGCTGTGAAGTAAGAAGATGGCAAACAATTTTATTTCTTATTGAATTATTAATTAAATTTTAGAAAGAATTCATAACCTTGAAATTCAGGGAAAAATGATCTATATTGCTAAGATTTGGTGTCCTAGAAGGAAGGAAGGGACTTTAACAGTATAACAGTGGCCATAAACAGGATTTGAAATACAAAAGAAAATGTAGTGAAATCACTGCACAATTTTTATCTAGAAGGCAGAGGGTACTTATTTAAGAGTAAAAAGGAATTTGAAGAGCTGAGTGATTTGATTTCCAAAATAACTCCCTGCTTCTTCCCCAACTCCCAGAGGCCTTCCTGCCTCCTTAGAGCTTATTATACTCGGCTTTGCATTGTGTGTCCTATGCACATATCTCGTCTCTTTTCCAAGTGTGTAAGTGCCAGAGGCAGAAGCTGGCCCTTGTTCAGTGCGCTCTCTGTGAACACAGTTGACATTACAGACACGTTTGCTAGGTGTAATCTGAGGACTTTAAGATTAATAGGCAGTATCTCTTTCAGTTATCTGTGCTGCGAACTTAAAAAAGTTGATCGTGAAGAAATTTCACAAATATGAAGAAGAGATTGACATCCACAATGAGTTCTTCCGACCATACGAACTGAGTAGTTTTGATGATACCTTTTGCTTGGCTATGACAAGTTCAGCACGGTATGTTGTGAGTATTCTTATACTGTAAGGATTTGGGAACTGTAGTTTTCCTAGTTGATATAGATATGTCTTACTTTACCAGAAATCTGTTCTGCAAGCCTGCTACCAGGTGGTTGTTCAGCCGCTTAATTCTTCCTGTGATTTGGAGCCCACTACTTCAGGAAGCAGTCACTTATTTTATTAGATAACCAGACTTAATTTTTCCCCCTTGATAAGTTGAAATCTGCCTCCCATTGGTCCTAGTTTGTCACTTGAAATAAACACAAGTTTTAAAACTGAACATAGAAATCAAGAGCTAACATAATCAGTGGAAAAAAATATAGCCTTTGATACTAGAAAGGCTGGGATGTGAATCTTAGACCAGCCACTGTGACTTTGAGAAAATTATCCAACCTATGCAAGTCTCAGTTTCCTCATTTCATATAGATAGAGGTGTGTGTGATCCCTCCACACACATAAATATATACACACATGCGAAGTGCCTAATGTAGTACCTGACACAGGTGGGTGACTAATAAATGGTGACTCTCATCATAGTACTATTTTTATTAGGCATAGTACAAGTCTAGTTCTTCTATATGATAACCTGCCATATATTTGAGGAAGCAGTATTAATTTTTTAAGGTTAAATATTCTTTCTTTCATAACTATTGTGACATTTATTCCAAACTCTCCCCATCCTGGCCTGTCACCTTTGAACATACTTTATTTTTCTCTCTTTTAGACTTTGGTGGGGTCTTTCAGAAAAATGATGAGACTAGAATAAGATAATTAAGCAAAGCAAATCACTTATTATTATGTTTAATACTAAAGTTTACATATTTGTATTTAAAATTTTCCTCAGGCGTGTTATATGTTTGTTTAAGTTTAACACGGTACATGTAGAAACATGTTTTATGGTTTTATTTTCTAGAAATCACTCTACATTTTGCTTCAGTTTTAGTTGGAAAGTTTGGAATTTTTACTTGCTTGATTTTCAGTTAAACTTGTTAAAGTTAGCAGTTTTAACTGTAATGTCATTGTCATTTCCAGCAAAGAATGAATGATGTTCCATATATATGTACATACAGATATACAGCTGATCTTTATTGCAGGAGTTATGCTCTATAAAGCTCGTAAAAACACTGAATTAGAGAACACTGAATCATTGCTCTTAGGGAAAAATAACAGGGTTAGGTTCCTGAAAGCCTCTGGTCACACATTTTTGTCAACCATTCAATGTTTTGTGTATTTCTATTTAAAGATACTATATTTAATATTTGTTGTCAATTCATTAACATTGAACTCACAACCAACAGCGCTATAACTCATGCCTGAATCAAGCTTCTCTAACACATCTTTTCTCTATAACACACAGCTTTCTTGTGCTTGGAAACACAAGACAGTTTTAGCACTATGCTTGGGGGCCATTTTAGACTATGAGATCACCAACAAAAAGCTCAAAAATGTGAAAAACATGGCACTAAATACTCTGTGAAAAGGATACCTCTTTACAGTATGAGAGCTAAAACAAAAAGGCAGAATGTCACCTTGTTCTGCCTCAGCTGTATTCTAATTTTTCACTGTTCTGCACATGAACAAGTCTGGGAGTGATTGTGAAAGCTCTGAGTGTTGATTTTGGGGTTACATTTTAGTGAGTAAGAAAATTCTCAAATATAGAGTCCACAAATAATGAAGCTCAACTGTATATCTCCTAAAAGAAAGAAAGAAAAATTCAGCCACTTTTTTAAAATAACATTTTTAAACTGTTAAAGAAGCATTTTGAATCAGATTCAATATTACTTTCTTTTCCTTCAAAAAATGTAATATTGAATCATGCTTGGAGTAGTATCCTTGCCAATAACTGTTGTCTTTTTGGCATCGAGTAGAGTTCGATCTTGCTTCAGCAGTAATAGGTAGGCTTTGTATAGTGAGGAAGTTGCTTTAGCTTATCTTAGTGTTAAATTAAGTTTCTATTTAAAGTGTTCCAACAGTGTTTCAATGAATTAACCTTTACTTAAAGAGGTAGATGTTGATACCTTAATTCATACTATTATATTTTTGATCATTATGTCAGCCTCTTTAGGTGATATAATGTAATAAAAACATTGTCCATAAAACTGAGTGTCTTAGTGTTTTATTATTAATTTTTATGAGTTTAATTTTACCTGAAAACTAATCGTGATATATAACCAGAGAATACATCTTAGTAAATCAGATATCAACTCTGTTCAGTACACAAAATCTGAAATTCCTAACTGTTTGGCCTCATAATTATAAAGAAAATCACAGTAAAAACTGATAACATTGAAGTTCCTTAGTGCCATTAGTTCATGGGAATTTATGGCTCTGATCACCTAAGCTTCCCTGAACATTTGACTTAATATATATAACTCCAAGGGCTAAGAAGCAGTAGTATAAAAATGTGAATTGAATGGAAGAAGCCAATATCATATGGATAGACAGTGATTCATATGAAATTTTTTTCCTCTTTCTTAAGTGACTTTATGCCTAAGACGGTTGGCATTGATCCAAGTCCATTTACTGTACGTAAACCAGATGAAACCGGAAAATCAGTATTGGGGTAAGATTTGCATATGTAATGAAATTTTAAAGATTCATGTAAAATAATATAGCACTTGCAATATAATTTCCATCTAAACTAATAACTTCAAGTCACATAGTTTGGGACATAGTCCGTTTATTGCATCTATACATACAGTTTATTTATAGCACTGGGATCACTAAAGTATTCAATGTGGAAAGTACAATTGATGAGAATTTCAGCAACATAGTACATTTTATTATTTTAAATTAGGAACATCACACATGGCATGAAGACAGGTAGCAGATATTCTATGCTGTGTCCTATAAATAACTCAGCATCTTCTATTTCCCTCAACATAAAATACTTAGGTAAAAATATATATTCATTGTATTTTGTTGACATGCTGAGGAAACATTAAAGCAAATATGCTCAAATAGTTTTTATTTTTAAAAATATGCTTTAATAGTTTTTCTGTGTATTACTGTAACATTGTGTGGGGAAGATTTATTTTTTATATCTAATTATATGGGGAAGAAGACAAACCGTGTTTACATCTTCATGCTTAGAGACTGGAGTGAAATGTGTTGTGATCTAGCATAAGAATCTCTCTTACTGATACTGGCTTAAATAATCCTAGTGATAAGATTTCTTCTAGAGCCTGACCAGAAACCCTGGCCAGACTAGACCATGAGTCCTAATTATATTTAGGAGGGTGTATGGGGTCCTAATTGGATTCTAGCTACATGTGATTTATACAGTGGGATATATATTAATATTTTCCAGACACACCATTCGGTAGCTTAAATATGTGGTTTTAAATATCTACGGAATTTAAAAGAAGGGATGGATGTCCTGAGGAATTTCAAATTTAACAAATTCCTGGGGCAAATACATAAATGACCAACTCTATTAGTGTAAAGCACAGAAATGCTATTGACTTTAATTTTTAATTTAAGAAGTCAGAAACTAATTTATTTTCTTAATTATCTAACCCATGGTCAGATTGTATTACATTTTCCTTTGCTAGAACATTTCAGAATATTATGGTATTTTAAAGAGTGAAATATGCAACATTTTTATCAAAAGCCAAAAAGTAATACTATAAAATATTTTCTGAATGAAAATGCTAGTATTCTCACTACACTCAAATTTGGAACTAAAATAAAAGTAAATACTTTTATAAATGTGGAGTTTTTTTTCCTATTTTTCTTCCCATCTATTTTCTACTGTTAGAAGGAATGTCCAACAATAAATTTTAGAATTTAGTTAATGTTCATCAGTTATTCATTACTTTAGTATAAATAGCCAGCTGATACTTTGATAAAAATCATAGGGGGAAATGAAATAAATATACATAGATTTGGCTATTGAAGATTTTATAAGTTATAGGTGATTTTACTAATATCTCAGACATATAGTCTGTTATTGAAGCATAAATTTTGAAAATGTTGATTTCAGTTGCCAAATAGAGGCACAGTAACCAAGCAGTCAGAAAATTTTCTGCACTGGCTTACACGCATATCCTGGTTTATTTTCTAAATTTACAATGGCTTAAATTTGTTTAAGGTCAGTACCTGTACATGGTATATTATTAAGGTTTTCACTTTAAGCACAGCTTAAACTCAAATGCTAGTATTTCACAGTCATTTTCTTATGCTTCATTAGGACTAAGGCTTTGGGACAGAGTGCTGCACAGTGAGTATTGAGGGTTCAGTTTAAAGATGCTTCACTTCTATATTCATCTTTTCGAAGAAACAAAAGCAATAGAGAGGAAGCCGTATTGCAGCGGAAAACGGCAGCCAGTGCCCCACCACCCCCCAGCGAGGAGGCTGTGTCCAGCAGCTCTGAAGATGACTCTGGGACGGATAGGGAAGAGGAGGGCTCTGTGTCCCAGCGCTCTACTCCAGTGAAGATGACTGACACAGGAGACAGTGCCAAAGTGACTGAGGTGTGGGGGAGAGGAGCTTGTGCGGTTCAGTATGAGGCTCTAGAAGATGATTTTGCAAGTTCTAATCTCCTTAAAAGGCTGAGAGTGAAAAAAGGTCACATTATCTCACACTAGTCTACCGTGTGGTGTTTGAGGCAGTGCAGAGATAAATACATTTAACATTGAAAATCGTTTCATTTTGAAATGAAATTGGTGTTTTTGTTCCCAGGTATAATAGAGAATTTCTTATCACTTCAGAATTTTTGAGAGAATCCTGTTTCTCTTAAATCAGTCCACGGTTGGAATGCAGGACTTAGATCTGGGCCCCACAGTTTTGCATAGCCCCGTTGGAAAATTCATCCTGTTCAATTTGGTATTACCAACATATTAAGGAGAAATAAAAGGGAAATAAACAACAAAAGAACTGAATTTAGCTTTGGGGAAATTTGCTTTCTGGAAGTAGCCAAAAGTTATTAGATGTAGATATAGCAAATCAAATGTGATATTATAGGAACTGAATCCATTATTCCAGGAGTTAGCAAACTATAACCATTTTGGTCAAATCCATCCCACTTCCTGTTTTTGTAAATAAAATTTAATTAGTTCCCAGCCATGCCTGTTTGTTTACATGTTGTCTGTGGCAGCCTTTGCATTATAACAACAGAGTTGAGTAGTTGTAGCAGAGATGGTATGACCCAAAGAATTTAAAATATTTACTCTCTGGCCCTTTGCAAAAAAAGTTTGTCAACACCTACATTACACAAAAGCAACTGGTAATTATTTAAGTTTTTTACCATAAAACAAACTATTTTTAGTGGAAATGAAATTAGATTTTTTTAAAAACCATTAACTAAGAAGTGAAATGAATAAATTGAAGAAACATTAGGATTACTTTTTTGTAAAAATTCACAGGTTCTTTTTTCTTCATCTTTGGAAATAATTAATATGCTAGATGTCTAAAAATTCTTCCTGGTTCTTTTTTCTTTAACCCCAGAATGTGGTCCAGCCCATGAAAGAGGTATATGGAATTAACCTCTTGGATGGCCTCTCAGAAGATGATCTTTCCATTTATTCAAGGTAAACAACTTCCATATAGAGGTTAAAAATGCAAATATATTACCACAATAACGTATCTAGTATAACTTTTAAAAAATGAAAATAGTTAATACAGAGGGAAATGAATTCCACTTGGAAAACAGTATTAATGTTTAGGAGGTCAAATTTGGAAACAGTGATTTGTATTTGGAGTTAAAAGGCTTAATGCTTGAGACTCTCAGTGCCCCTCGATAAATATTTGTGATGTGTATGTGTGTTTTCACTACTCATATGTAAGCAACAAACTGAAGTACACATACATTTCTACATCAACAAATCCTTAAGATCAGGTACCTTCTTACAAAATGAACCCGTGCTATTGTAGGACCTTGCATTCGCTTTAGCTCTGGGATGCTGGCACTCCTACCAGTTGTGGCTGAGTAGGAAAAAGGAAGCAGTGACATAAGGGTGCCAATTTAGAATGCTACATATCTTTATTATGCAGATATAGGTGAAAGGACAGGATCCACCAAAAGGCATTCCCTGAAATTATATACACAATTTTGTGTGTATGCATGTTTTTCTGAGAAGATTCATAGTTATATGATTCTCAAAAAGAATTCCTAACCTAGAAATCCTCAAGAACCTGATGAAACCACTGTGAACACCCCCTCAGCCTGATACATGCATTGAGAAGACTTAATTATTGCATGTGAATACCATCCCAATTTGTTTGTATAAGTTTGGCTTATGTAAAGCTTATAAGTGAGCACTGATCTTTTTTTTTTTTTTTTTAAGGTGGGTAGTTCATTTGCAGAATCCATTAAACTGGATAGTGTTAGCTTTTAACTTCAAACTAGTAAGATCTTCCATATGATATATAAAAATATAAAAATGCACAGCATTTCTCGACTGCAGAGGCACTGGTATGATATATCAGTGTCTTAACAGAAGCCAATTTAGTCATTCAGAACTCAGCCACACCCTCCTCACTCCTGGACACGCAGACATGAAGTTACAACAGTGTAGCTAAACTCTGTAATTGTTGAAGTGGGCCTTTGTGAGCAACATGGTCTGGAAGAATGAATTATCTGGGTTAAAAACTGAATAATATGAATTCGCTTATAGTAGAGAGTGTGAGTGTATATGTCTGGGACTGAAATTTAGGCTCATGTTATTAAGCAAAAAGTATCTTTGCTTTAGACATAACCTTCACCTGGAGCCTTTTTATATCAGACTGCCCCTGAGGCCCCTTCTAGTTCTTTCTTGAGGAGTGAGATGCAGCCTTGTTCACCCACAACATCCCTGGGAAACAGTCTAAAAAGTGTGTGAGGGCAGGCCTGTAGGGCAGGGATTACCACTGGAGTGGAAGGAATCCATGTCCTGGAGTAAAATTCTGTTTTTGATATTCTGAAGAACAACATCTCTTTCTTTGATGTGTATATACTTCACAGCATTTTACTTGTTCTTTAGACAACTCTGTAGTAGACTGAAAAGATATTATTATCCCTCTTTATAGGCTGAGAGCATAGAAACAGCCATTCAGTGACTTATCCAGGATACCTTTCCTGTGCTTCTTGGGTGTCTTGTTATTTTAGATTGTACCATCCTCTTTATGCTGTTGGTAATATCAGCTGCCCCTGCTTAGGATGCAGACTTGGGGGTAATGAGAGAAACGGGGCCTGGCCCCTCTTCCTCTGTCTTAGTAGCCCCGTCCTGTGGCGGTCTGCCCCTGTTGACAGTAGGGGCATCTTCCCTCTCCATCTGCCATGGGCATCGCTGTAGGCAGAAGAAGCCTCTCTCCATCAGCATCTGGCGGGTGGGTAGCCATGTCAGGGGTAGCCAAAGATGTTCAGAGACTGACTATACCCCTTCTGCCCCCAGCTGGGCCTGGGGCTCTCTTAGTGCCTCCTCTGATCCAGAGTGCAGAGTTCTAAGGGCAGGGCAAGAGCCCATGTAGTTCTGCCCTAAATTGTGAGGTGCCCTCTCCTGCAGTTTTGTACCCAGTCAGCTGGTACCCACCTGGCTTGCCTATCACAGCTCCCGTGTGGGCTGCCACAGAACTGTGTTGGGGAAAGAAGTGATGCAGCTTGCGTTGGCTTCTAAAGCCTGTTTTCCAGCTTCCTGTTCTCCTGCCTATTTTTTCTACATTGACCCTCAGCCACCTTCAGATTCCTGAGGATTTCTTGGTTATATAGTTTTGTTCTATTGCTGAACCCTATTCTCTGTACTTTCATTTGCCCTCAAAGCCTTAGACAGCTACCAGATCTTTTTTTTTTTTAATTCTGACATTGATAGTCCACATGATTTGGTAAGTTTAAAGTTCTGTACAAATATTAGATATTATGTGACATTCTTTTCAAAAGCATGAAAATTTTTACTTAGTGAAGAAAAAAGTTTGATAAAAGTAAACTAAAAGTTTTTCAATAACATCGGAATGATTTAATAACATCATAATGATTTAATAGTTTCTGCAGCACTTTGCTTGACCTTTAAAAAAGCTGATTAATAAATTGTAAAAGTATCCATAGGTATCAATAGAAAATATTTTAAATAGTAGAAAAGTGGAAAGGTAATTAGCCCTCCAATCCTGCCCTGTAACCTCCCAGGGGAATATTAGAACAAGATCACAAGGCACATTCTTGAGGGGAAAATGGGTGAATACAGCCCAGGCTGCACCTAAGACAGGTCTGCACTTGAGAACTGGTTGGTGGCCCTTGGCCCATCCTAGGCATCCCCTTACACTGCTGAGCTGTCCTGGAGTGATTCCCTTTGACTCTCAACCTCTAGCTTGGATTAGTGTTCTTCCAGTGTTCTCTAGGAGGGGTGGTGACAGTGGTGCTCAGCACATGGACTCCTCAGTCTCCTCCATCTCAATGAAAGTGCTCTCAGGAGTGACTGGAGTGTGCCTGAGGATTCTTGTGGTCCTATGGGACCGAGTCCACGTCACAGGCTCTCAGCAACGTCCCTACTTCAGGAGATAGATCCCTGGCCTAATCCTGCCTTGTCCATGTCATTTGTCTCACCACAAACACCTTTCCTCATGCTTCCCCATGTTTCCTGCCACAGTAACCTTTAGATATGCGAGGCCCTGAAAGATTCTTTTTGGCTTCAGGAACATTTTGGTTCAGTTCTGTATCACATTTAAGTAAATAGAAGCACAGTGAAGTACACATTTTGTTTCATTCTTATATCCATGATTCTGATTTAACATTTAAGCAGAATCCCTTCACCTTTAACAAAAACATTTTCTAAAATCAGGCAACCATTTATAAGTAAAGTCTTGTTATTAAACAAAGTTCTCACGTGTGCTTTTCTGAAATAAGCATACTATGGTAATTTGAAAGCTCATTTCATTTTGAGTGATCTACTGAATTTATTGCAAATAGTTTCTTCTTTAGCTTACATTTTATCTGTTATAATTTTGTAGATTTGTTCAGCTGGGTCAGAGTCAACATAAACAAGACAAGAGCAACCAGCCACTCTGTTCCAGGTGCCCAGATGGAGTTATAAAATTGTAAGTACTAAATTAAACCTATAATAAAAAAATCTTTGTATTCATGTCATTTATAGTGCTTTTTTTTTTAACTTTGTAAGAAAAATATTGTTGTCACATACCGGTATAAGCACTAAAGCATCTCTCCTCCTGGTACCTTATCCAAGGAAAACTGGGTGGTTATGGAAATGGAGAAGAGATTAGGAGCCTTAACTGTACCTACAATGCACCCTTTGGATGTTGTGATGGGAGTTGATGGAGGCTTCTCCATGAACTCTACTCTCTGCTGGGTAGAGGTAGGATGACAAAACAGCTCTGACCCTGCAGACAGGCTCCTCAAGTTCAAGACAACACTCTTGAGTGCAGGGGTGGAATTGTCTCTTCTATCGATGTATCCTCGCCAGTTTTAATAACTTGCTATAAGTTAAATAAGTGTTTAGTAGATTCTTAAACAGAACTAGGTTCATATCCTGAATCACAACTCTACCACTTCTTGTTTTTTTGTTTTTGTTTTTGTTTTTTACCTTGAGCAAGTAATTTAAGTCTTCTGGGACTCAGTTACCTCATGTACAAATTGGGATAATGATAGCACCTATGTCATAGGAGGGTGGTGGACTTAAATGAAATAATACAAAGTGCTTAGAACAGTTTCTGAACAAAGTTCTCCATTAGTTGTGATCATCACCATCATCATCATTTTTTTAATATTCATTATTATTCTCTGCTTCTTGGGACCAAACAAAGCAAAGTTTGTGACTAGAAGAGGCTCCCTGATGCCATGTACTCAGTTGAGTTTCTTCTAGAAAATGGGTCACTGTGGAGATTAAATGAGGTTGTATATTCAAGGTGTCTAGATTAGTTAGTGCCTGGCATATGTTGACATTTAGTAAAGATTCTCTTCTCTTATCTTAGACCAACGTTATAAGTTTAATACATTATTTGATAGATACTAATTGCCTAACCTCTCTGTGTACATATGCATGTTCCTGATTGATAGTTAAGAGGCTATTATAGTAATCCAGGCAAAAACTGGTACCACAGAGTGCAGTGTCTGGAAGGAGTTTGGAAACAAGATGGATTGGGGTAATATTTAAGAGGTGAAATAGACTTAATCATGGAGGGAGAAAAGGGCTGTATCAAGGATGACCCTTAGGTGTTTGGTTTGTGTGACAGGTTTCATTGATTGATTCATTTATTCATTTAGCAGATAGGTATTGAGTGTACTTGCTTTAGGACTATTCACAGCTGCCATTTACTGAGGTAAGGAGCACTACAGAAGGTTCCAGTTTGCCTTTAAAGTAGCATCAGAGTGGCATCTTTAGGAGGCAATTGGGTTTACTGATCTGGAACTCAGAAGAGAGCCTTATGGGGATATAAATAAATATGGGTGATAATTACAGCCACTGGCTAAGGATGAGACTACCTAGGAAAAGAGAATAAAATGAGAAAAAGGTCTGGGTCTAACAGCCGAGACAGAGAGAAACCTACAAGGGAGACACAGATGGCTAATCAGAAAAGGGGAAGGAAAACCAAGGAAGTGTTTTATCACAGCCTTCAAAATGGCTGTTTACCTCTTCTTTCTCTCCCTGTCACTATTCTTTTTCCTTTTTTTTCCTCTTTTTTTTTTAAACATATAAACTTCTATTGACCTAAAGACATTTTTCTTTCTTATGTCTAATTAGCATATGGAAGTATGAGCTCCTAAAGGAATTGAAATAGATGTGGCCAAAGAAGGAAAGTATTTAAATGTGTTGGTAAAATAAGAGATTCTATTAACTAAATTGTATTTTTAATTCCATTAAAATAATATGGCACAACTTAAGAGGAGAAAATGATAAAATAGATAAAATAAAGGAAAATAAATATTTTTCCCCCTGTTTTCTTTAACATCGGGACTACTTTGATCCATAATTGATTTATTGCTTTTAAATTTTTTTGTTAAAATATTTAGTATTTGCTTTTAAATTTTTTTGTTAAAATATTTAGTATTTGCTTTTCTGAGTTCTAGCACATATGAAAACCATGTTAATCTAGTTTTTTTTAACCTTTTCCAATTAATTAGTAAAGAATCTAACATGAGTGTGTTTTCGCATAGCATCTTTAGCAGGATAACAAAGAGCCTGGTAGGCCCGGTATTATGTTGTCTTGGCAACTGCCTAAGAGTGTTGTTGTTTTGGGGATGTGTGTGTCTGTGTTTGTGCATGGGTGTGCACTTTAAATTGAAACTCTGTAACAAAGTTATTAAAATGTCAACTATTCATTTTTAGATTTCTAAAGCTATGACAAAACCAAAAGAAATTAGATTTATATGAGATTATCAAGATTCCCATTTTGTTATGCTTTAGATTCTAGTGGATTTAAAAATTGTAATAAATTTAAGTTTATATATATGTGTATCTACTCATCTCCGGATAGTTCACAATCCAACCAATTTTTCTTGAAATCAAGTGGTAAATCAATATTTCTTTTCTTAACATGAGGTAAATACAACCATGGAGATGCAGAAACCTGGATGGGGGAGCTAGACATTTTCACCCAAGTTCTTAGAAGTGGATGTTAAACCCAAACTGGCCAATGTCTGCACTGTCAGCCCACTCGAACCTATATTTTGTTTGAGTGTGACTCCTCCCTTTGATTCATACCACTTCCCAAGTGTATGGGTAGTGACTGATTATGGAGAAATGACATCAGCCAACATTTACTGAGTGCTCAGTGTTATCCTGCTAAAACAATAAATCAAAGGCTATTGCCTTTATTTTCCAGATGGAAAACTGAAGCACAGAGAAGTATGTAATTTGCCCAAGGTCAAACAGCTAGGAAGTGGAGGAACCCTAGGTTCAGACCTAGACAGGCTGGCTTTCCATCACTAAGCTATAAATTGCCTGGTGTTACAGGTACTTTTATAACCGCCGTGGTAGAAATACTTTGTTATTAGTGTTAACAGCCCTCCCTTTGATTCTCTGGTGTGATCTGGATTTGTAGACACTTTTATATGCAGATACAATATTTCTGCTATGTAATCTTGATATTTTTTAATATTTATAGAAAATGTACCTTTATTCTTCTCCTAGTAGTCATCATATTGTCCCTAATGTAGACATACTTCTTGGGCATGCATACTTTGCTAGTCTCATGACACGGTGTAGAGGTTGTTTAGACATCATCAGAACAGCACTGATGCTGTTTAGAGTTATTGCTATTCTATATTCTAAGTTCTTAGAGGAGGGCCCATTTTTGTTGTCCCCTGCTGCCCCTAGAATAGTATTTGAAATTGAGCACTCAGTAAATACTTGTGGAAATGGACTGAATTCCCTCCCGCAACGCCTGGCCCCAATCCCCTCCATTACTGTCAGAGTCTGTATGAGGTCCCCTGAGCATCCCTAGAAACCCACGTCACCCAGTGCCTCCCTGGTTTCAGCCACCCTCACTGTGGCTTCTTTTTTCCCTCATTCTTAACCTTTTTTTTTTTTTTTTAGTTCTTCTCCTATTCTATTTCCTGCTCATAAGCCCTGTGCCCCTCCAGGTTTTTTTGTTCTCCTACTGCATTATGATAGAAGAAAAAAAGTAAGCACACCAAGTTTTTAGCTTTTTTAACCCCTCTGTCCTTCTTCCACTTGCACCTGTGACCAAATGCAAAGTGAGATGGCCCCAATAGAAGGACTTGCTGTGCTGGGGTGGATGGGGTGCTGTACCTCTTGGCAATGATTCACTGTCTTCATGAAAGACCAACCTGTTCTCATTTTACACTCCTACCCGTTCTCTGGGAGTTTTTAACTGAGCAACAAATGTCAATCAGTGTAGGTCAAAAAGAACAAGAACACATATATTATTAGTGCCTGCTATTCTCTGGCTCACCTATTCCAGGAATATGTCTCAGTCATTTAGAAATTGCCCCTTAAGAAATGGTTTAACACTTGGAGTTCAAATAAATACTGTCTAGCTTAGAATTTTTCCAATGCAGATGAGCTGAAATGTAATATAAGATAAATATGTTTATTGTTTGAGGACCATAAGATATTCTCTAAGTATATCTTATAATAAGTAGCATTTCTTTACCTTAGAATGAATACCTGTGGGTATGGGCTTCTGTTAGGGGAAGCATTTCACAAATCAGAGAGTGCTCTTACACAATCAGAATTAACACATTTTTCACACTGATGAGTGTGACACAGTAGCCACCATTAACTCAACTTCGTTTACTTTTCATGATAGCACATTTCAATAATGTGCTCCCTATAGAAGATACTCTCTGGGGTCCTTCACCCCCTGCCCACCCCTCCCACCACCCCACACTGATTTCATTTAAGCCTCTATAGCTAATGCTCTGGTCCCTGTGCTACAGGCTAAATAATTTCTACCTTAATGGGTAATTCTTGTTATCTTTCCCAAACACTGGGGAGTACAGTCTTTAAAGGCTTATGGGTTGGAGCAGTTGGGAGGCCATGATCAATGATTAATCAGCTAATTCCCTCCACAGGCTGGAGATGATAGGTGACAACTCCTCAGCCCAAGGCTGTGACCTCTTCCTCACCCCAGAAATTACCTCAACAGTCTTTCTTCCTCTTTCATTCTGGCCTTTACTTTTTTTTTTCTCTTTAACTCTCTCTGACTTTTCCTGAATATCTTTTCCATTTCTAAATTAGTCCTTTCTGCCTCACCACCCTACCTCATTTCTTTTGTCTTTTTTTTTAAAAATTAAATTTATTGGGTAACATTGGTTAATAAAATTATGTAGGTTTCAAGTGTGCAATTCTATAATACATCATCCTTATATTTCATTGTGTGTTCACCACCCAAAGTCATATCTTCTGTTGATTTTTTTTTTTTTTTTACTTTTATCTTCCTCTCTCCCTCTTTCTCCCTTGCCATTTTTTTCTTCCATTCCCTCCAGGGTATTTTTAGCTCTTTTTTAAATCTTTTCAAAGCACAAGTTTTCTTAATATTTTCCAGGACACTGCTTTTCAGATTGTAATTCTTGACTCATTAGTGGGTCATGAAATTAATTTAGTAGGCTGCCACACAGAGAAATAAAATAAAACTGAAATGAATCCAATAGAAATTTCCATTGTATATGGCCCATAGTATGGTTAAATCTTGTTTGATGAATTTTGTTTCTGTGCAAAAGTATTGTTACGGACCGCACCCGGACAAGATGACCTCAGAGCCGAATTAGAATCAAAAAAGAAAATTTTATTATGAATTCGAATCCGGGCTCAAGCCTCCACTGACGCAGCAGCAAGAACAAGAGCCCCGATCCTTAGCATGGGGTTCCTTATATTAGGTTTATGGTGGGCTAACTTAGCGTGCGCAGGACAGGTTGCAGTTCCTTATTGGCTAACCATATGGCCTGATTATGGCCTGATCTTTAAGCAAGCAAATAGGATGTGTGGGCGGAGTATTCCGGCCCTTAGTCAGAGGGGATTGCAGTCTACCTTGCTGGGGGAATTTAAAATTTTCCATTCTGCCATCTTAGATCTTACATCGTCGTCTTAAATACATAAGTTCTCATGACCCATTACACATCGCCATCTTAAATACATAAGTTCTCATGACCCATTACAGTATAGCATGTTTGCACTAGTTTGCTATGCAAAGAGCCTCTCTTACTGTGGGTAGCAGTCACAGGTTAGATTTATATGAATGCACCTTTTCTAGAACCACATAAATTAAGAAACTTAGCTCTATTCCTCGCATCTAGGCACTTAATAAATGTTTGTTGATTGAATGAAAGTATGTGTGAGTGATTCCTGTTGGGGATAATTAGAAAAAAGAAGATAGTTCAGGAAGAAAAGGGGCCAGAAGAGATGAGAGAGGTTCCTGTGGTGTATCCATAGTGGGTAAAATAAATGCAAACCTTGGAAAATACATGCCCATTACTTACAGTGAATGGAGAGCGAGGGTGGTCATGCAAAAGAAGGAGATAGTGGGAAGCTACAGCTGAAAGTCAAAATGAAAAAGCCATAGATATGATGCAGGACAGGGCAAATTTCCCCAGAATGTGGTGAGACCAAGCCTTGCACCAAGAGAAGTGGGTCCTTTAACAGAGTGTAGAAAGAATTCAACACACACGCCAAAGTTAGAGTAAAAAAGAATGTCTATTAGAAAGGGAAGAACACTCCACAGACAGTGTGGTCTCCTCTCAGAGGCAGAGTGTGAGAGGGACAGTGACTATAAAGCATACCATTTTGGGGAGCTTTCACAGGTTCACAAAAATACCCCACTGATATGGGTTTTTTGTTTTTTTTGTTCAGGAATATAGATCTTCTGTAAGATAAGATATACTTACCGTACTGGTAAGACATTAAAGGCATTAAATGACAGATATTTATTGAATGTTCCTTACTATGCCAGGTTAAGTGCTCACAATACATAGCTGAATATGATTTAGTCCCTGCCTCCAAGGATTTACATTGTCAGATGGGTCAGTGATTTCAGATAGTGGAGAAGTGTGAAGGTGTTAGCAAAGGAGGCTTTGCAAGTACTGGGAAGAATGTGAATCAGAGATTTATGGGCAGGCTTAATGCTCAAGGTAAATTCTAAGGAAAAGATAGAGTTATCTAGTTGAGGAAAGCTAGGAGGAAATTGGGTAGAAGCTCCAGGCACCACTTTTGGAGACTCATACATAATTATGTGTGTCTAATGCCAGGGGATAGTCAAGGAGGAGATGAGAGATACAGACAGTAGGAACAGGATCAGGAAGAAATGCTAAGTGAGTGACTCTATCCTAAAAGTCTGTTTTAATCAGGGGAGTGTTAGACTTATATTTGCATTTTAGAAAGGTCACTCTGGAAATACCATGGAGAATGGATTGAAGGCAAGGAAATAACACATCTGTTGGAAACAACAGGACAAAGTGATTGGAGTACTAATGGCAGGTGAAATAAGGGAGGGGGTTATTTTGTAAATGCAGACTCTTTATGGCTTGGTAAAGCTTGGTAATAGATTGAGTGTGAGGAGTATATGAGAGACAAGAGTTTTCTGGCTTGGTTGACTAGATAAGGTTGTTATGTCACCAGGATTGGAAATGCATGACAAGTCAAATTTGGAGGCTAAAGTGTTGTTCATTTGTGACAATAACAAGACATCCAAGATGATTTGTCTGGAGCTCAAGAATATTTACATTAAAGATACTCAGTAATTTAGCTTCCCCCCCCACCCACTCTTAATTTAAAAAGCAAGTAAGTAAAATTTCTTAACTTTCTTTAAAGGAGTCTAAGTTGAATAGATCTTTAAATTTCTTGATGATTCCTGCTTAGATTAAATGAAAAAACAATCCTTTAATTATAAGTAGAGAGGAAGAATTTATTATGGTTTTAAGTGTATTTTTAGCTCATAAACACTCTCTTATTTTTTACATGAGCAAACAGGTTAATCCTGTGGGAACAGATTTGGATAACTGATAGAGCTACGTGAGGGGTATTACTCATTGATTTTCTTAGCTCTGTATACAAGAATCATATTTTGTAACTGTTTAACCTTTTGATATTTTGTTACTTAACAAATTATCATCAATTTTAATATATGGAAGGTGAGTGGGATGATTTGGGGCAGTTGGAGTGATTATTGAGCCTATGTGCTATGTCACTGTGGCTTTCTGACAGTCATTTCTTTTACACAATGAAGATGTGGGCCCAGGTATGTTTTATTCATTACCCTTGTCTTTTTGGATCATATAAAAGTTGTTTTTTCAGTTAACATAAATTTTTGGTTGAAATACAAGAAAAAACAGTTCGATTTTATATTTAAATATAGCTTTACCATCCAATTTGTGACTCAGAACGCCTTGGGCTTTTACACATGATTTTTAAAAATAAAATACAAATCCCATTAAGTCCTAATTTGCTTAAAATATACCAACAGGCATCAATAGTCTTTAATGTTATATAAGTAATTTTTCATGTTTAATATTATGATATTACTATTCATTTTCCTTATGGGCATATGAAGAAATTTGAGGAATACTACCATGGAAATTAATGGCATCATATCTTCATAATTTAAGGTCTGCTCATATTTTATAAACATCCTTCTGCCATCCTTCCTAATTTTATGGTAAATAGAACCTACTATGTGACATTTTTAATCTAAAATGACTGTGATTCACTCGAGGCCAGGGCTCATCTGCCTTTGTATCTCCAGGCTTTAGCACAATACCTGGTAACAGAAAGCATTGAATAAAGTACAAATGAGTAATATTTGACATTTAGTATGAATATCATGCAATAATTGTGAAGGAGAAAGAGAACCTCTTTTATGAATATCATGCAATAATTGTGAGGGAGAAAGAGAACTGTCACGGTTAACAAACTGAAGCAAATGGCAAGACAAATGATAAATATTGGCAAGTTTTTATTTCACAATAGTTTATTTTCAATTGACAAACTATTGCTGTCATTATTAGTTAATATATATATTATGTTAGTAGAAAAAGCTAAAATACAATCATTTTTTAAAATTAAACTTTTTCCAGTTTATTGAGATATAGACATATAACATGTATAAGTTTAAGATATATAATGTAATAATTTGATATACGTATGTACTGCAAAATGATAACTACAGTAAGATTAGTTAACACCTGCAGCCCCTCACATAGTTAGTGTATATGTATGTGCATGTGTGTATGGTAAGAAATTATAAAATCTACTCCCTTAGCAATTTTCAAATATGCAATTCAATATTATCAACTATAGTCACCATCCTATGAGAACTTTAAAAATCTACTCTCTTAGCAACTTTCAAATATGCAATACAGTATTGCTAACCACAGTCACCATGCTGTACATTACATCCTAGAACTTATTCATCTTTTATCTGGACCGCTTTCACCCATTCCCCCTATTTCCTATGCCCTGCCTCTGGCAAACACCAATCTGTTCTCTGTTTCTATTTGTTTTGTTTTGTTTTTAGATTTTACATATTAGTGAGATCATATGGGATTTTTCTTTATCTGTTTACTTATTTCACTTAGTATAAAAATTCAAGGTTCATCATGTTATTTCAAATGGCAAAGTTTCCTTTTTTATGGCTGAATAATATGCCTGTGCGTGCGTGTGTGTGCGTGTGTGTGTGTGTGTGTGTGTGTGTGTGTGTGTGTGCGCGCGCGCGCGCAATCACATCTTTTTTATTCATTCTTCCATCTGTGGACACTTAGATTGCTTCCATGTCTTGACTATTGTAAATAATGTTGCAGTGAACATCAGGCACATATATCTTATCAAGTTAGTGTTTTTGTTTTCTTTGGATAAATACCCAGAATTGGGATTGCTGGGTCATATGGTAATTCTATTTTTAATTTTTTGTGGAACCTTCATACTGTTTTCTGTAGCAGCTATACCAGTTTACATTCCCACCAACAGTGCACAAGGTCTCCTTTCCCCACATCCTTGCCAGCGGTTGTTATTTCTCAATTTTCTGAGAATAGCAATCCTAACAGGTGTTAGGTAATATCTCATTGTAGTTTTGACTGCATTTCTTTGATGACTAGTAATGTTGAGCACTTTTTCATGTTCCTGTTGGCCGTATATATATCTTCTTTGGAAAAATGTTCAACTCCTTTGTCCATTTTTTAATTAGATTATTTGTTTTTTGCTCTTGAGTGGTATGAGTTTCTTATATATTTTGGATATTAACCCCTTTTGAAAATATTATCTCCATTCCATAGATTGCCTTTTCATTTTGTTGATCATTTCTTTTGCTGTACAGTGGTTCTCAGTTTGACATAGTCCCATTTGTATATTTTTGGTTTTGCTTTTTATGCTTTTTGTATCATATCCATAAAATCATTGCTAAGACCAGCTTTTAGGGGCTTTTCCCTGTTTTCTTTTAGGAGTTTTAGGGTTTCTGGCCTTGCATTTAAGTCTTTAATCTATTTTGAGTTCATTTTTGTGTATAAGACAGGGGGCCATTTTCTTTTTTTTGCATGTGAATATCTAGTTTTCCCATCACTATTTATGAATAGATTATCTTTTCTCTATTGACTATTCTTGGCTCCTTTGTTAAATATATGCATGAGCTTATTTCTTTGCTTTCAGTTCTGTTCTATTGGTCTATGTGTTTGTTTCTATGACAATACCATACTGTTTTGATTCTTATAGCTTTGTAATATAGTTTGAAATCAGAAAGCATGATAACTCCAGTTTTGTTCTTCTTTCTCAGGATTGTTTTGGCTACTTGGGGTCTTTTGTGTTTCCCTACAAATTTTAGGAGTATTCTATTTTTGTAAAACACAACATTGAGATCTTGGTAGAGATTATAATTAATAGATTACTTTGGACAATATGGACTTCTTTAACAGTGTTAATTCTTTCAGTCCATGGATATGGAATATCTTTCCATTGATTTATGTCTTCTTCAATTTCTTTCATCAGTGTCTTATAGTTTTCATTATATAGATCTTTTACCTTTTTGGTTAAATTTATTTCTAAGTACTTTATTGTTTTTTATATTATTATAAATAGGATTCTTTTTTTCATTTCTTTTTCAGAAAATATGTTGTTAGTGTATAAAAATATAACTCATTTTCATATCTTGATTTTCTATTCTGTGGGTTTTTTTGGTAGAGTGTATATATGAGATCACACAGCAAAAAAAGTTAATTTTACTTCATCCTTTCTGATTTGGATCTCCCTTTTATTTATTTTTCTTATATGATTGTTCTGGCTAAGACTTCCAGTACTATGTTGAATAGGAGTGGTGAGAGTGGGCACCTTTGTATTCCTGATCTTAGAGGGAAAATTTCAACTTTTCACCATTGAGAATGATCCAGCTATGAGTTTACCATATTTGGTTTTTATTTTGTTGAAGTACATTCCTTCTTACATAATTTGTTGAGAGTTCTTATCATGAATGGATGCTGAAATTTTTCAAATGCTTTTTTATATCTATCAAGATGATTATGTGTTTTTAATCTAATTTTATTAATATGATGTGTCACATTTATTGATTTGCATATGTTGAACTATGCTTGCATCCCAGTGATTAATCTCAATTGATTATAGTGTACAACCCCTTTAAGGTGCTGTTGAATTTGGTTTGCTAGTATTTTGTTAAGAATTTTCACATATATATTCATTGAGGATATTGGGCTATATAGTTTTCTTTTCTTGTAATATCCTTTTCTGGATTTGGTATCAGGATAATGCTGGCCTCATAAAACAATTTTGAGTGTTTCCTCTGTTCCAATTTTTTTGAAGGAGTTAAGAAAGATTGATGTTAATTCTTCTTTAAATCTTGGGTAGAATTAATCAGTGAAACCATCTGGTCCTGGGCTTTCTTGGGAGGTTTTTTATTACTGATTCAATCTTCTTACTTATTAGTCTGTTCAGATTTCTATTTCTTCATGATTCAGCCTCAGTAGGTTGTATGCTTTTAGAAATTTATCCAGTTTTTCTAGGTCTGTCAGTTTGTTGCTCTATAGTTGTTTATCATCGTCTCCTATGACCCTTTGTATTTATGTGGTATGATTTGTAATGTCTCATTTGCAATGTTATTGAATGTTATCTCATTTCAATTTTATTGAATTAGGTTTCTTTTTTTCTTGGTTAGTCTAGCTAAAAGTTTATCTATTTTGTTTATCTTTTCAAAGAACCAACCCTTGGTTTGTTAGTCTTTTTTTCCCCCTATTCTCTATTTCATTATTTCTGCTTCAATCTTTATTATTTTCTTTCTTCTGATGACTCCTGACTTCATTTGTTCTACTTTTTTTTAGTTTTTTGAGGTATAAAGTTAGGTTGTTTATTTGAGATCTTCCTCTTTTCTTGATAAATGTGTTTATCTCTATAAACTTCCCTCTTATAATTGCTTTTGCTGCATCCCATAAATTTTTGTATGCTGTGTTTCCATTCTCATTTGTTTTAAGATTTTTTTTTACTTTTAATTTCTTCTTTGATTCACTGATTATTCAGGAGTATGTTGTTTAATTTATGTGTATTTGTGAATTTCCCAGCTTTTATCCTATTATCGCTTTCTAGTTCCATTCCATTGTGGTTGGAAAAGTACTTGGTATGACTTTGTTGAGACTAACATATAATCTATCCTAGAAAATGTTCCATGTGTGCTTGAAAAGGATGTATATTCTGCGCTGTTGTATGGAATGTTCTGAATATATCTGTTAGGTCTGTGTGGTCTATAATGTTCAAATTCTCTGGTTTGTTAATGAATCTGTCTCTGAATGATCTATCCATTGTTGAGAAAGTTCCCAACTATTATTGTATTGCTGTTCATTTCTTCTTTTAGTTCTGTTAGTATTCGCTTTATATATTTAGGTGCTCAGATATTGGGTGCATAAATATTTACAATTATTATACCTTCTCTATCTTCTATGGATTGACCCCCTTTGTCATTATTACAGTGACTTTGTTTGTCCTTTTGATCATTTTCAACTTAAGTCTATTTAGTCTGATAGAAGTATAGCTACCCCTGATTTCTTTTGGTTACCAGTTGCTAAAAATAATCTTTTTTTCATCTCTTTTTTCTCAGTCCTTGTGTGTTCTTAAAACTAAAGTGAATTTCTTGTTGGCAGCATATCATTGGATCTTGTTTTTTAATCTATTCAGTCACTCTATCTTTTGATTAGAGAATCTAATCTATTCATATTTAAATAAATTATTTATAGATAAGGACTTACTGTTGTCATTTTGTTCATCCTCTTCTGTTTTGTAGATCCTTTGTTCCTTACTTTTTCTCTTGCTGTCTTCCTCTGTAATTTGATGGGTTTCTGAAACAGTACACTTTCACTCTTTTATCATAATCATTTGCATATCTATTACAGTTTTTTCCTTTGTAGTAACCATGAGGCTTACATAAAATATCTTATATTTATAACATCCTATTTTAAGCAGATAATAACTTCAATAGCATATAGGAACTTTATATTTTTACATGCTCCCTTACATTTTAGGTTACTGATACTATCATTTACATCTTTTTATATTTTGTATTCAATAACAAATTATTGTGGTTATGGTTAGTTTTACTATATTTATGAGTTGCAAGAGAATTACACACCACCATTACAATATTAGAAAATCTGACTTTGACCATATATTTGCTATTACTGGAGAGATTTATACATTTGTATGTTTTTTGTGATATTAATTAGCATCCTTTTATTTCCACTGCCCACTTAACTCCCTGGTCAGACAGGGCCATCAGCTCAGCTCTGCAAATAGGAAGAGCCTCTAACTGTTATCTCTTTTCAGTTGTAGCTGCAAGGAGAAATGTGGTGTGCCGAAATCTGAGTGCCAAAATCTGAGTTCTGGGTACTGTAAGCTCCACCCCCTTCTTTATTTCTATCTGATTCTCTGTGGTCAAGCCCCAGGGATTTTTTCCAGTGATCCTTATGAGGCGAGACCCAAGTGGGCCTTGTAGGAAGTGCCCCGCATTGGTAGAGGAGCTGTATATCCACTTTGGGCTTTTCCTCACTGTATAAACTACAAGCCCAGGGGGACCTTCTCAGTTCAGTGCTGTGACAGTCTGGAGTGAGATCAGAGTGCTGTCACTCTTCTTACCTTTCTAATGCTGTTCTTGTCAGTCTCAGTGGAAACAGGAGGCTGCTTTGGCCTCACTCCCAGGTTATGGGATTTTAACAGTAGTCTCTTGTCTATGGATAGTTGCTAGTTGGTCTTTTTTTCTTGTGAGGAAGATTGAAATTGGGAATGATCTTTGTCACCATCTTGATCCATGATTTCCTGATTTTCACTTCCTTGCTACTACCAAATTGCTGAAGCTTTTCACAAGAATTCTTCGAAAGATCTCCCCCGATATGTAGCTAATTCTGGAAATCCCTAGAGCAACATGCCTAAAATTAAGCTATGATTCCCTGATTTTTATATGCCTATTGTTTCCAAATACATGAAACTCTAAAAGTTTTGCTTTGTGTTTATATGTAACTTATTTTTAGAATTTTACAATTTAAAAAAAGATACTACACTTCGATCTCAGTTGCAAAGAATAAAAATTTTTACGTTAAAAAAAATCTTCCCTTTCAAACGCACTTTCCTTTACACTCTTTATAAGATGGTAACATCAATTAGTAAAGGATCACAGTTTCTATTTTGTGTGTATGATGTCATCAAACCACAATTCAGCCCCAAAATATGTGAGTAAACTGTTCTTATCTAGAAGAAAAGAGGAATTGAGGCTGTCCTGACTTTTTAAAACTATTTTGTTTTACTACTTATAATTGTGTTAGAAGTTCATTACTTAATTTCAAAATAAAGCCAATTAATGCTTTTTAAGCATTGTACATCAAAGTAATTCATCTTTGAAAATAAAACACTTTTAGGCTTATTTCAGAGGATGAATAGCTAAATTGGTAGGTCCTTTATCATGTAGTTAGAAAACAGGAACGTAAATTGACTAAATATTAGTCAAAGATTACATGTCAACCCTCAAATGCATATCTTTTTAGTATTCTTTGTGACAAAACAGTAAGCACATGTAAAACACTTTCGTTGCATATAAAAATATGATGGTTGTCCCAAGGAAAATCACTTGTGAGATTGTCTAAGTTGTGAGCTGAACTCACCAGTTTTTTCACGGAACACCAGATGAAATAATGATGACAAACTGAGTTTTTTGGACTTGGATATTTGACAGACACTTTCTGAAAAATGAACAAAGTAAGACTTTCACTTCAAGAAAAACAATTGGTAATATTTGTTAACAATGATAAATGTGGATTTTTCAAGCCAGAATCAGAAAACTTATATCTATCATCATGAACAATACTTAGATTTTTCTGGTGAGATTGATTGTGATCTTAGCAAATACTATTTTTTTTTCAATATTGTATCATGAAATATGTTACCATTTGGAAGATCTTCCTAACTCAGCGAACCAATATTGTCCACATGACTGATGCATTATTCGAACCCCCTTAGGATATTTTCAACTCCAAATAACAGAACATCTTACTCAACTAGTTTTGTAGAAGTCAGAAACTTTCCAGTAAATCAGTCACAGAAAAGTGATATCTCCAGGCTCCACCCCCCAGGAGGGCGCTGACCACCACTGGGATGCAAATGAGTAAACTGCCTGCTATGCCCTATTTGATCTAGGAGTTCCCCGAGGAAATTTGCCTTTGTATTTGACATTTGCCTTTGTGTGGGACATTTGCAGCCAACAACTGCTTTCTATAATCTGCTGCTTCCTGTAATCTTCTTGCTTGCTTGCTTGAAAGACCACCAGGATATGGTCTTAAGCTTTATGAACGGCCTCCTCTGGAAGCTAGGGGCTGATCTCTTCTAACCCTACCTGGTAGAGGGTCAGTTGCCGGCCAGCTAATAAAGGCTCACAATTCTCTTTGATTCGTCTCTGTGGGTCCCTGTTCTCACCTGCCCATAACAGTTTGAACACTAAGATGATTTATAATTTTATTTCGCTGAAAGATTACAGGCAGTGTTGGCTCCGGAGCTGGCTGATTCAGGAGCTTCATGCGATCATAAAGTTCCCAGTTTCTTTCTATCTCTCTACTCTCTCATCTTCAGACTGGTAGCAAGGTGGCTGTAGTATGTCCAGGTATTACAATCAGACACAGCAGTGCCTAAAGGAGAAAAGGATCATTTCCCCTGTGTCTCTTTAGAAGCAAGGAGTCCCAGACCCTGCCCAGCAGACTTCTCATGCCTCAGTGGCCAGAATTGGGTCACATGCCAGTCCCTAAATTTGTCACTGCTTAGAGCCATGAGCTAGCTGTGATTGGCTTAAAATAATCATTTTGGGGAACATGGATCGAGGAAGTAATTCACAATGAGTTATTTAAAATGAAGCAAAAAAAAAATCCTTCATACTTATCCAGTTAACTGGAAATTTATTTGCACAGGTGCCCAATAAAGGAGGCAGCACGAATCTGTGGAAAGAACTCTAAGCCTGAGAATCAGGAGTCTTGGGGTCTGGTCCCACATCCGGCATTGTTGAACTATGAGTCCTTCCCTGCTGGGGCCATGCTCCTTCATCCGTAAAATAAGGGCTTGGACTAGAGCACTATTACTAACATCCTCTGGTTCATTGGTTTCTTTATTCACTGGCTCACTTCTTTATTCAGTAATACTTACAGAGTGCTTACTTTATTGTGGAAGTCACAGAGAAGGATACAAATATGCACTAGAATGCTGCCTGTTTAATCACAACAGATGTTCTTCCTCCTGCACTATACACACATTGAAAGCCCAAAGGGGTTTTTTCACTCATAGAATAAACTATTTAATGCCTTCAGCAAAGAGCCCTTGCCGCAGTGCTCATTAGCAAACAGTTACAATGTGAGAGATCTCTCTCATCTTATTAAAATTTAATTTATTCAGCAGTGAGAACCTAGGCCCACAAATAATATATTCTGAAAAACATAAGTCTTTGTCCTCAGGAAAGATACTCATGGGCCTGGCTGTCTATGATTGTGGTAGTTCCCTCAGTATCAGAAAGCGTGCGATGGAGAGAAGCATGCCATTAAGAGAACAGAAAGGCAGCTGTGAGAAATGAGACCATGTTCTCTGAATACCCAAGGCCACTCTTACACTTTATTTTTCAGATAAAATGATTAGAAAGGTTTTACTTTTTTTTTTTTAAACGAAGCTGCTAAAATTTTGGAGACTTTTCTCGTGTGCACCATTGGTTAATTTTTCCTGTCACATGACGTGTTGAGATAGCTGGGAAGATTTATCTCAGAGAAGAGAATCAAGAGTCATGTGCTCATTCTCTCAAGTAATATTTGAATCACTGTCAGGTAAAGCAGGGCTTTTTAAAGTTACTTTGGGGACCAAAAAGTGTAACTAGAGGGAGGAAGATTTAGGGCCGCTAACGAGAAAATCTTTTAGACAATTAGAGCTATCAACAATGACATGTGTAAGCATTTTGTTTTCAAAAGTCACAAGTTCTCCCATTACTGAGCGTACTAAAGCAGAGTCTTGGTAATCAGTAATATTGTAGAAAGTGTCTTCATTTGATCTGAGGTTGGACAAGATGATTTAGAAGGAAAATCATCTCTAAGATTCTGTAATTATTATCAGTCATAGAATAGCTGATGGTTGGGATCATTAGCAGTTTAAAACAAAAAGTATGGCATTCATTTATTCACCAAATATTTATTAAGCCCCTACTATGTGTCAGGCACTGTTCGAGACTCTGGAAATACAGTAAAGGATAAAACTGACAATCCCTCAGGAGATTTATGTTGTAGAAGAGTCAGACAAGCATTAAACTAATAAGACAATTTCATATTAAAATAAATGCCTTTAAGAACCCCAACTAGGGTGATGGGGAGAGAGTGATTGGGACAGGTAAAGGTTAAGGTCTGTTTTAGATTAGGTTTTGAGGGAAAATCTCTTTGAAGAGTTAACATTAGAGCTGAGACCTGAATGAAAAGGAAGTGTCTGCCCTGAGGTGCATGGGGAATAGTGTTCAAAGCAGAGAGAACATACACAAAAGACCAGGGCAGGAACCAGTGTGGCATGTTTGAGAAGCAAACAGAAGGCTGAATAAGAGGCCCAGAGGAATGTGCTATAGGAAGGAGTAAGGCACAGTAGGGGCCAGATTTCTGAGGAGCTTAGCCGTTACTCTGTCCACTGATAAACCACTGGAGTGTTTTCTGTAAAGAGTGGCGTGCTCTGATTCCCATCTCTAAAAGATGACTGTGGGTACCTTCTGGAGAATGAAGTAGAGAGCAAGGTCGTAGGCAAAGAGGGAAATAGGAAATTCAAGAGAAGTGTGGTTTCACAGAAGCCAAGAGAAAAAAAAATGATTCAAGAAGGAAGGAGTGGGCAGCAGTGTTGAATACAGAAAAATTAACGGGAAGATAATTGATGGCCTTGATGAGTAAATGTTTATGGGTGGTAGCTTTGCAAGCTCACTTGGAGTGAATTTAGGAAAAAAATGGGAAGTGAGTAAGAGGACATGAAGAGTAGAAATCGTTCTTTCAAAAAATGCTATTAAGGGTGCAAAGAAATAGGACTATATCTGGAGGAGACTATAAAATCAAGAAATTGTTTCTAAGATATGAGTTAGTATGACATCTTATCTGCGTGCTGGTGGAAAGGGGTCTACAGAGAGGCAGATGCTGAGGATTCTGGATGAAGAGTGGGTAATTACAGGAAAGAGATCCTCTAAAGGGCACTGTGAGTTGTTTTTGCGTTTTTATTGAAATCCATAATTTCATTATCTTTGGTGTTGATTTGTTTGTGAGATTTTCTGTATTAAGTTTAACCATATAAAATTACCAATATTTTATGTTTTTGACCTACAAAAACAGCAGTATCATATAATTCTACTTAATAGAATTAGAATTTTCTACTTTTAACTCAAACAATTTTATATTTCTCTCTTATATACATTTTTAATTTGGAAACAATCTCAAACTTATCTAAAATTTGCAATTACAGAATAAAGAACATTTTCCCTCCCTTAAAACATTTAAGGGTAAATTGCAGACCTGATAGCCTATTTCTTCCTAACATTTGAGTAGGTGTTACCTATCTATGAATAAGAACATTCACCTACAAAATCACAGTGCGATCTAGTAAAATCAGGAAATTAAATAACATCAATGCATTGCTACCAGCCAGTCCTCTCAGGAAGCTATTGAAACCCCATTCAAATTTCTGCCGATTGTTTCAATAATGTCTTTAATCTCAAAAAAGATCTAGTCCAGCATCTCATGTTGCATTTAATTATCGTGTCTCTTTAGTCTCCTTCATTCTGGAATAGTTCCCCATTTTCCCTCGGTTATTATGACCTTGACACTTTGAAAAATACAGACCAATTATTTTGTAGAATGGCCCTCAATTTGCATTTGTCATGATTATCTTCTGGTTATTAATCTTTTGCTGTGTGGTAGCCAGATTGGCACCACCTCTCATTATTCACACCCTTATGCAGTCTTCTCCCACATTGTAGCAGAAGCAGTCAGGTTATAAAAGTGATCTCTTGGATCACTTGCTTTGGGGGAAGCAAACTTCGTGTTGTGAGCAGCCCTATGGACAGGCCGAAATGGCAAGAACTGATGAAACATCTAACCAACAGCCAGTGAGAAACTGAGGCCTGTTGACTATGTTGAGTGAGCTTGGAAGTGCATTCTTCAGCCCCAGTTAAACCTTAAGTTGACTGTCACTGTAGCCAACAGCTTGACTTCTACCTCATGAGAGCCCTTGAACTGGAACCATTCAACCCCCAAAAACTATGACATAATAAATGCTTGTCGGCATAAGGCACATACAAATACAGGCAGGAATATCACGGAAGCGATGGCGGGTTCTTTTCATTGCATCCTGTCAGTGGCACGCAATTTCATTTCATCTCATTGCTAACGATCTTTATTTCAGTCCCTTAATTAAAGTTATATCTTCTGTGTTTTTCACTGTGAAGCTGCTCTTTTATTTTCTTTTAATTAGTGAATATTTTGTGGGAGATACTTTGAAACTATGTAAATATTTCTTCATCAAACTTTCAATTTTTCATTTATGTACTTTTTTTAGTATGAGATCTTGCTTTCCAATTTTATTAAATGGGGAATAATCTGTTGCTATCGTTATTTATTTTGATGCTCGAATTGTTCCAAATTTCGAGAGAGTCCCTTTAACCTGGCTTCTGTGTTCTTTGGATGTGTCCTCATCATTTTTTGAACATTTCCTTGATTTCTGGCACAAGATGTTCTAAGCTCATCATGTTCTTTGCCTGCCCCAGCCCTGAAATCAGTCATTTCTCTAAAGATCTTTGGTTGTTTTTAGTGGAAAATGGTATTAAAGCCAAGATCTGGGCACTAGGTGTGTCTGTTGCCATTGCGATATTGCTGCTCTCAGGCCCATTCATAAGACATGTACACATTTACATATATGTAAATATGCATATACATAGGTATATATAAAAGTACATTTAAAAATACATGTTTTATATAATATAAATGTATTTATAAACATAATGTAAATAAGTATAGGTAAAAATATATATTTAAATTCATAAATTCATACTAATACCTCTAATTATAGGGTACCCAGCATCTATCCTATTCTTCTCTCTTTCCATATTAGTGACTTGCTTCTCCAGCAGTAGGAAACTTGGCTCCTCTTACCTTTGTTATATTTATTTATTTGATTAATTCCCCCATACATAGCCAGTCTTCCATCACCACTGCATCCACCCCATCCCACACATAGGTGCCTTCCATTAAGGCTCTGAATCCCACTACAGAGACACCACCCTTATGAACGCCCTCCTCACCCCACTCGGGCTCTGATACTCCACATGCTATCGCAGGCTGTCTCTCCTTGCTCTGCCCCATCTAATGGCTTTAGGGCTGACTTGTTCAGGGGAGGAAGAGGAAGAGCAGGGCTTTATGATTTTTATAATGGACGTCAGCATTGAAAGGGACATTCTGCTCCCTCATAGCTGAACTGAGAATGTCTTCTGTAATAGTGGCTTTCAGATTTCTTGTTATAACAGAATATCTTACGAAGCTTATTGAGATCCAAATCCCAAAGCAAACAAAAGACAATAAAAACAGGAAAGAGCCAAAATGTCCCTAGAAAATGGTTAAAGTAGATTATGGGGATACATTCAGTTTTCATTTTGGACTTTTAGTTCTTTAAACTTTCTACATTTATACTTTTATTTATATTAGTAACATTGACATTATGGGCCATGTTTCCTTTATAATTTTCTGTATTAAAAACAAAATTAGCATGATTTTCTTTTGAAAGGAAGGCAAAATACAGAATTCAAACCCTATTGCTAGAGATTCTGATTCAGTATACTTGGGCCTGAGGCCTGGCAATATATGTTTCATAAAATTCCCCATTTGAGGTAGTGAACAGCCAGGTTGGGGAAACCCTCTGCCGAGTTTTCCATCGGAGTTCCCTCGGCAGCTATCCAAACACCCTCTGGGCAGCACGCCCAACCTGCCATCAAAGACGGACATTGAGACAAAGCCACATGAGTCTTTCTGACAACTGGTTTTATTTTGAAGGCTCATGATCCTATGGATACCTCCTTCCAAAAGATAGTTTTCTCTGATTCTTATTATTAGTAAAGGAAAAGCCAACTTTGAGAAGATGCAGGTTAAGTACTTTTTTAAACTATCAGCCTCATCGAGAACAAGGAAAGATTATTGTCACTGCCAAGTGTCCCATCCTGCGGGACGACTAACGGGAGCTCCGACCAGAAGTGAGACTCGAGGAGACAATCTGCAAGGTCGGAGAATGGGGGACAGGAGATGCGAAGAATGGAGGCAAGACAAAGTTCTGATCAAGCCTCGTTTATTGTAGGTAGGGGTAGAGTATATAAAGGGGAAGATTTGCATAAGCACGGTTGCCTTGGATACCGAACCACAGAACATTCCATTTCCTTATATGACCCAAAAATGCAGAAGGGTCCCAGGAGAGGAGGGGGCTGCAAGGTCAGATTAGTTTAAGCAAATGGCTCAAGGGGCCCAGGGCATGTCAGGGCAACTGACTTTATGCTGTCTATCTTATCAAATAGCACAGGGCGAGGCAGACCCTGTCCCAAGGTGAAGTTGCCTAGATCTCAGGTATGAGAGCCTTGATAAGAACGGCTCCCGACAGCCAAGAGGAATATAAGGGGACACTATGATTGTATGTAACACCCTGGGTGGGATCTCAAAAAAAAAGAAAGGATATTAGGTCAAAACTAAGTATGGACTTTAGTTAATAATAATATGTCAATATCAGTTGGTTAATTGCTACAGATATACCTTGCTAATGGAAGATGTTAATAATAGGGGAAACTGGGTGTGGGATAGGTGGGAACTCTCCATCCTCTTCATAATAATTATATAAACCTCAAGTGGTTCTAAAATAAAAAAAGTTTATTAGGAAAAAGGTTCAGGTTATAAAAGATGTAATGAGGTAATATGGCAGACTCAGTGGTAGCCCTTTGTAAATCAACAGGAGAAGGTGAAAATACCCTGATGAGCATGAAGAATGAAAGTAGGGTATCATCACTTCTATGTGGGGGATAAGGCACATGGTCATTATTACTGTGACCTACTGGTCTGAGTTTACAGGAGTGACAGACCATTGCTGCTGCTATTGCAGGAAATTTGAGGACAGAAGGGACAGATTGTTCCCAAAGGTCACTGTGTAGATATCTGGTAGATGACCAGTTGCCCTTAGGGAGTCAGGGCCTGCCCACAGGAGGGAAAAAGGATGACTCTATGTGGTGCAGTTCATGCTTTGCCCTTTGAGAACAGCTGTTATGTCCTTGATGTACAACCTGCCCTTTATTGGCAGAACAGACCCAGTGCTGTGCAGGATAAGCAGTCCCTGCAGCCCGTGGCTCAAAGCCAAGTGTTCTCTCATTAAACAACAGCTGAAATGTTCAAGTTATAGCCTACAAAACAATGCAGCCAAATACTGTTGGCCACTCCCCTAGTGTTTGTAATAAAAACACAGCTGGAACAGAGAAAAACTGCATTTCATTTTATAACAAGCTAGATAATGTGTCCTACAGATGGGCGGGAAACCATACAGTTTATAAATTGCATCCTGAATTGGGAGCATTTTACCTTTTTTGAGCCCCCAAATCATTCTACTTCATTTCTTTAAAACCAAACTCCTTTTAAAAATACAAATGACATTTTTATTTTACAGTTCTCAGAATGTAAAAGCGGTATCACTCTGCCATATCTGGACCAATAAAAATATTAATGGCTATGGCCAAAACATAAAAAGTGCCACCATGCTTTGACAGAGTATCCTTTCTGGCTCCTTGGGCAGCAGACATACCTGTGCCCAGTTGCTGGGAGTATCCCCTTCATGATAGAACCATCTAGAACAGAGCTCACCTAGGAGCCTGGCTGCCTGCTGCTGGGTAAAGCAAAAGAGAGTTTGAACTGGTTGTGCTTTGCTCATTGACTGGCTATGATTGCAGAAAGCATAATCCACTCTAGGTAGATTAAACAGAAAGTGGTTTGTGATAGGATTATAGGTGGTTTTCAGATCACTGGAGAGCCAAAGAAACAGTCAATAGACCAAGCTTCCAGGAACAACTCCCAAAACCATATGGCACACCATCAAAGTGGCTGTTGCATCTGCCTTGATCAGGAAGCTATCACAGCAGCTCTGGCTGCAAAACCAGGCTCTTCAGATACAATCAGGAAGTTGCCACTACAGTGGCCTACTCAAAAACATGTCACCTTTGCCATACAGTCTGCAAAAGGGATACCCTACATCTTGTTTTTGTTCATGGCCACTCAGTTCCAAATCAATGCTCCTGTGAATAAAAGTGGTGTGTAGAACTTGAATCATATTTTGAATCCAAATTTCAAAGGAGTCTATGGTATTCCTTTTTGCTTTTCAGTCTCTGCATGCTAGAAAGAAAGGTCAAGCAGATATTGAAAAATCTATTCTGTTATCCATGACAGTCTGGCCCTCCTGCTATCCAGTTATCCATGCATATTCCTCTTGCCATAAGTAGAACCCACTTCCCCACCCCATAAGTTACTGCATCCCACTCAAAGTCCATGATATATGAGTTTTATTTAGCTCTCTTTATCATGTCCAGATGATGTTTCTTGTAATCTCGTGACCTCTAAACAAAAAGACTGTCTGCTCCCAATATACAATGATAGCAAAGGAAAAGAAAAACTCCCATTCAGAAAAGGAGAGAATGAGAAACATACAACTGCCATATGTATTAGCACTGATCCAATCCCATTAGGCAAAATGAGGAAAGCATTCTACGTGGATAGTGAAGTCCTTGGTTATACTAGCCATCTACCATTAGGTGCAATAAAAGTATAGCTGATAGGCAGTCATTTTTTAATCTCCCGAACTCTGCTTGTACTTATGCTGCCATATAGGCACTGTCTGATTAGTGAGGTGCAGATGAAGTACATGACTAAAATCTCTACCACCTTCTCACCACTAACCCCTGTGACAAGCTTGTAGCAGCCTCTAAGGCTCTGATGTGTATTACATTGACTATATATATAGATATAGTATAAATAGGAAGTTACATTTTAAGGTGTTTAAAATATGGCTAGTGCTGCTGAGGAACTAATTTAAAATTTGATCTAATTTAAATAATTTAAACAGCCATATATGGCTAATAGCCACCATATTGGACAAGTGCAGTTTGAGAACTCCATTTTGGACTTAGATGTCTATAGTTGTGCAAAGACATAAGTAATATATAGCACTGTCTTGATTTTTTAGCATGAGGAAGCAAACACATTCTCACTGAATCACCTTGGTAGAACAGATTCATGACTAGGCTTCAGTGTATGAGTGCCTTGTTGGAAAGGTACAAGCAACCTAACAAGGGGACTAAAGAGAAGCAATGGATAGTCACAGAAAAATGTTAGAACGGCACCCACAAACTGAGGGTTAAAGGCTCTGAGCAATATTAAAAGCTAGAAAAGGAGAACATCGTTTCATGGCCATGTGTGTCATAAGCCCCTCTGCCAGTTAAGTGATGAGTTATTATTTCCTAATAGAAAGTACAAAACTGGCAGAAAGACATATAGACTAATAATCAAAGGATAGTGCTATTCTAGCATTTGTTGAGGTCTTGCTCCACTGAGACCAGAGCATCTGGTCGATGTGAACCTGTCCTAATTATTCTTTTCTCCTAGAAAGTAGAGGAAATAGTGAAAGAGATAACTTAATGACAGTCATCATCTGCAAATAAAGGGATTGGTAGAGCTCTTCTGTAAGGTCTGCAGCTATAATATTCTTTTGATTCTGTGACTCAGTCATGAATAACAAAGAATGATTTGATGAGGTGAAAATGACCACATTGGGAGAAAACTTAGAATTTGCGTAGCAACTGGAGAAACCACTGGAAGGAAAGTGTATTCTGTGACTGGAACCATTACTAAATTTTCTGGAAATGCCAAATGGGGTTTAATGTATGCCAAAATGCTAAATATAGAAAAAGTATATATGGAAGAGTATCCCATGTACAAAATTATTGACATTATCCAAATATTGTCTAGTTTTTCCCTCACCAACTACAAATCATCATGACTACTAAATTTAGAAGACATTTCAATCTGAATCAAGTATTTTCTTGTGAAACCAACATATGTTTATTGGTTACTCAATACACACAAATCAAAACAAAACAAAAAAAAAAACCTCAACAGGAATTGAACTTTAAAAGGGATTCAAACATTAGTTCTGCATCCAAGTGTAAGATATAGTTACTATCAGACATGTTCAGATTATAATCAAGCGAGTAATACCATATTTAAGAAAGACCATTAAAGGGCACAAATAGGATTTCCTTTAAAAACATGTAGTGTGTCTAATGAATTTCCGCCTGAAGCGTTGCCCTTCTGTGAATGGGAACTTCAGTTAAAACTAAGTGTCATCAATCCTCAGTATTTGAGTGCACCAAGCAGTAGGGGTTGAGTAGCCCACGAATGAACTGGCAAGTAAGTACATTATTCTAAATAAGACTGTAACCTTCCTTGAGGGGAAATACATAGCTCTCCTCGAAGATGGAACTAGGTTTTGTAGATAAAAAGAAATAAGCCTACAGATTTGTAATTGTAATGATTTACCTCCAGAAATAAAACTAGCATTTGAATTAGAGGCAGTAGATCTTATGCCTTTGTGGGCTGTGAGAAGAGGCTGGAAAAAAAAAATTCTCTTTGTGGCCAAAAGAGAAATGTGGAACCATTTCTTTCCACCATGAAAGTGCAATAATAAGCTAGCTCTCTCTACTGGAATAAATGAAAGAAAGTGGTCTCACAATTTCTACATCATTTAGTGTTTAAATACTGGTTTGTTTGTTTGTTTTTCCATCCCAAAGCAGACACCTTCTAAACTAATTTAAAAAACTATTCTATGCTGACCAGCAGCCCCTTGTGAGCATCTTGGATGTTTGTATTTCTTGCCCACCTTTGATATGTATAAGCCAATGGGGAAATCAAAAGTTTCTCATTAGGAAGTGTGTGATGAACCTAATATTGCTGCTTATCTTTATAATTAAATGTCAAATTATGCCTTCTCAATGTAGGGTTAGTAGTAGTATATTATTAAAAAAAAAGTTCTTGCTTATTTAGCATGGTACATAGTTCTCAAACTTTAGTATCAGAATCACTTGTTAAATCCCTTTGCTGGGCTCCACCCTCAGAATTTTATATGAGAATTTATATGTCTGATAAGTTTCTAGGTGACGCTTATGCTGCTCGTCTGGGGATCACACTTGGAGAACCACTACCTGAAAATTATGAGGAGCTTGTTGCTACTGGCTTCTTGATGTCTAAGTAAATTGAAGAAACAAAGGTTTCTTTGTGAATCCATTTCTTCCTGCTCCTTTTTCTGATTATGCCAATAATATTAAGTATGTCTTAAGCTTCTTTCTGGCTCAAGTTCACGAATAGCATTTTAACACTACAATTTTGTTGTTTAATATAGACTTTGGATCTAGAAGAATAAAAAGGACAAAGGGCATAGCTGATGCATTTTCTGACTCTCTACATTGTTTTGAAACTATAGTGAGGTGGTCTTGGAGAGACCCACCTGCCACTCAGTCTGATACCATTTAAACTGTTTGGCATTTCATAAAGTGTTTCTAATAGTTTCCCGTTACTTCACATGGGAGCGAAGCAGTTTCCTGAGAAGCAGGGTAAGCTGCTGATTGATTTGCTGCTAAGAAACCCAAGGCACTGGGTAGAAGTGGCTGGTCTGTGAGCATCTTACTGAGTCTTCTGATAAGATGCACATGAGCTAATAGATTCTCCAGATCTTCACTCTCCGTGCTATCTTGGCACCCTCATGTAGAGAACTGCCCTCCAGTTGGCAGGGCAAGCCCTGAGCTAAGTGGTGGCAAGTGTTGTAATTGTACTCCCCGATCCCTTACAACATCTTCCTAGCTTACCATCCTCCCTTACCAGTGGCCCCTTCCTGACTTTCCACCCACACTATACATGTATACTCCCTCTGCATTACACCTGACTTGGTTGACTCATCTCTTGAGGCCCTGTCTCCAGCTAAAGATGTAATAACTAATAGGCGCTCAAGTTTCAATGAGTAGAGGGTGTGTCAGACACCAAGATGTATTTTGACAAGGCCTTTCTGGAGATGATAGTACCTTCCTCCAAGGGGTGGATGGCAATTTTAAGCACTAGGTGTGGTAGGAGTAGAGGGGTATTTTTGAGCAGACAGATTCTTGGGTGCTTTTCAAATCACTTTGGAGAGGAAGGAGGCTCCCTGTTAGATTTCAATAATCTCTCATCCTAAAGCCTGAGGCTAGGTGTGTTTCAGAATTCAGAATTTTGGGGTCTTAGCATACCAAGATAGTACATATGCCTTGTAATAACACCCCTAGTGTGATTTGAGGCCTTGTCTGATAATTAAATACATTAATATTCACATGACGTGGGATGAGTATTGTCAGTTCAGGTTAGGATGTATCACCAAATGAGTTTCAGTTGGGTTAGATCTTAGCAGCAACGTAACGTTAGGTTATTAAATCTTTTAGGATTTCAGAATTTCAGATAAGGAATTATGCATCTGTAATTACTAACAATGGTTTGTATTTACTGAGCACTTAATAGTGTGCTAGGAACTATGCTGAGTGAGCACTTCACACATACAAAATTTACTCCTGTCATCCGTGTATGAGGTAGGAATTATTAGTATCTTCTACTTCACTGATTCCTTCTAAATCTTCCTTTAAAAAAATACTATAATTGTTAGAACAAATATATGAATTCAATAAAGTTGCAGGATACAAAATCAATAAACAAAAAAACGATTGAGCACCTACCGTGTACCAAGGAGCAAAAAGTCTGCACAGCCCCCACCTGAAGTTCCTCAGTCACAGGAGAGAGTCAGACGATGCACAGATGGGGATATGCCCAGCTTTTGGGAACAGCAGAGGGGTACCCGCCTGGCCTGTGCTTCGGGGAAGGCTCCCTGGCCAGGTGCTGACCCAGCTCTGTCATCCAGGCAGAGGAGGAAGCCATCTGTGAGGGGACAGGGGAGCTCACTGCAGCCGCTTGTTGCTGCTAAGCCCATGTGTTCAAGGTCAGTAGCTTTCAGACACTTTGAGACCACAGCTCCCTCTGGTCCTTCACTTTATTTTCTCTAATGTAGCCCTCTCTTCTGTTTTATAGAACACCCATCTCAGCTTTCTCACAAGACAACATCTATGAAGTTCAGCCTCCAAGAGTAGATAGGAAATCGACAGAGATCTTCCAGGCCCACATCCAGGCCAGTCAAGGTGTCATGCAGCCGCTTGGGAAAGAAGACACTTCTGTGTACCGAGAATACATCAGAAACCGCTACCTGTGAAGAGGAAGCAGATCCCCAGTGTGGCTCTGAGGGGGATTAACGAAGTCAGTTTGCTTGTGTTATAGTCTGTTTTGTCTCATCTTAAAAAGGTGATTTCCTGTTAGTCCTTTACATTTGAAGGTTTTTCTTCTTTTTGTAATTGGTGAATTATAAACTCTAAGTAATAAAGAAATGACGGAATATGTTACTGTCATTGCCTTTGCTTTATTTCAGAAATACTTTGTTTAGAAATGCAATCAATATAGTGTCACTATCACATTAGGAAATTAATAGCTATTTACTGAGCAGCTGCTGTGTGCCAGGTGCTTGGTAGGGCCTGGGAATATCACAGTAAGCTAACAGGACAAAAATTCCTCTCGTGCAAAATGAAGTCAGAGTATTTTTCTTTGTCGTTAACATTTTTTTTCTTTTAATTTACTCTGATGGATTTTATACTCACTTTGTGTTTTGTTCAAAATTTTGTTACTTTGAAAGCCCTCATTCTTAGAAAATAAACACTGAAGTACTTATGGATAAAGGGACAACATGCCAACAAAGTGCTGTCAAATGGTTCCAGAAAAAGAACTAATGGAACAAAATGTTGGTAACTGGTAGTTCTGAAAGTAAAAAGGAGTTCTTTAAACTATTCTTATATTTTATAAATATAAGGTTATATCAAAGTAAAACATTTAAAAATTGTTACTCTGCATAACTTGTGGTGTGCAGTTGTGTTACACGAGTTGACATTTGGTGTCCAGACAAGGTTGACTTTGTCATGTGCACATATGGTTTGTTCTCTGTTTAGTCAAACATAACAACTTCCTGCATTTTCTAACAGTGATTTGATCTCATTATCTCTATGCTTTTTAATAAGTTGTCTCAGTTCTCCCTCATAAATAAAATAACCATCTAATGGGAGAAGGAAAACTGATCAGCCTAAATGACCTTAAAGATATCTCAAATCCCAAGATTTTGGGATTTTATGAAAGGTTACCTTGCAGATGAAAGTTAAGCCCTAATTAAAACATTTTTGATTGATGCCATCATAAAACCAGGATTAAAGGATGGCATAATAATAAGCAAGAGGAATTTGGTGTTGTCTCATCAGAATACAGTTGCCAGACAAGGTGAAGATGGCCTAATGTCTCAGACATGCTTTTCCTTAAATCTTGTTTTGTTCTTCAAAACCATTTTAAAGGTGCATTCTCTTTTTCTGTTTAGCCCCCCTGGAATTTTTTATTTGTTTTGTTGAGATAAATACCACTTCTCAGAATCCTGTCTAACAAACAATAGAGCTAACTGATGATTGTTATGGTTAAATGAATCCTTTATTGAAGAAAGAATGATCTATTTTACTTCCTTATTGAGATTTAATTTGCTCCATTTGGAAGAGATGATGGATTATTTTAGAAACTCCACGTGTTCTGCTGTGCTCCTAGGGTAGATCAGGTTTCTCTGTCTGCACATGAGCAGCTTCCTTCAATAGACTGAGTCCCCTTTTCATTTTCAGAAGCTGGAGGGCCATTTACTAATAAAGAACAGTAAGCTATCTTTTCACCCTTGCTACCCACACACAAAATATTTTTATGGGTTTATTTCTTGGCTACATTCATCTGAGTGGATGTTGTTATAATTGCCATCCAACTGGTAAATAAGAACTGTAGTCTGAAATTGGTCTTCAGTAGTTGAAGAAGACTTTTTCATAAAGAAAATCACAAAACCAAACCACTTGCATTAGTTTTAGAGAAAGAGAAGGACTGTGAAATAGGATTTGCTAAATTAGACAGCAGCCAGGATGCTGATCAAAAGCAAGAGAAGCATGACATGGATGATGAGGGGAGGATCACATATGCTGTGGCCTCAAGGTTAGTTACAGAAACAAGGAAAGTGCCTCTATCTGCATTTACTTTGCCGCTACAAAGCAAATTATTCCAGCACCTCTCTTAACATCATTTTTCCTTTTAAAATTAGGACTATAATTTAAATGCCAAGTTCTCTTCCCTTACCCCTTTCCTTGTCCCCCAGTCATTGTACTTTAGAGGTGGTTGGGCTAGTGGTAAAATTTACCATTGATCTTAAGGCAGCAGAATAGCTAAGACAGATGCATCCCAAAGGTCCTGCATTCAGGAAACAATGGCGTCATGATGTCATCTCTGGCGACAATAGCTAGATGGCCCTGGTGATTTCCTGTGAAATGGGAATGCATGTTTAAATTTGTGTATGGGGATCTCTGACTATGTTAGAAGAAGACATTTCTGGAAGTGTTTGGGGGAAGGAAGAAGGTTTGTGTGTGTGCTGGGCAGCTAGGGTTTGAGTGTGTGCCTCCTGTTTTGTCCAGTACAACTCACCTTCTAAGGAGTGGCCCTCCCTCTGAGCTCGAGTCATTAGGTCAGGGTAAGAGAGTAAGACGAAATTCCTCTGCTTCTCCTTTTCTTGAATTTGTTGAGCATGTGCAGTGCACTGGCTACTGGAGTTTAATGAGTTAAGGGTGAGGAAGACTGTTTTTTCCCCTGAGGACCCCGCAGCTTAGAGGAAAAGAGTGAGAAAGGCAAATAATACCTTAGTATCATTAAGAAAGGAGTTTGACCTTATAAACGAGTCTGGAGAACTCCCATGGGTCCATGACCACACTTTGAGAACTACTGTACTAAGAGATTACAGGCTTTAATCTGTGGACAGGTGGGACCACCGAGGGTCTTGAAGAGATGCCTCAGTTGGGCACATTCTCCTCTGGATGCTCACAGCATCCTGGCTTCTGACAGCACTCACCACACCATTCTGTCTCCCAAGAAAACTGAGCATAGTGAGAGCAGAGTCAGGTCGTTCTCATTTGCATCTCCCAAGTCCAGAAGCCCTCTGGCTGCTCTGAGGGTGACTTGCAGCAATGAGACATGTGAAGGCTCAGGACCAGTAGGAAAGTTGAGTCATCCTCTTGCTTTTGGGTGTCTAACTCTTTTAGGAAAATGTTAACTTGTTTCTGTTTTAAAAGACATCTGAGGGAGATTTGACTGTAAAACCCCTCACTCTCCAACCTATTGCATGATTCTGCTAGCAACAGAGGTGATCTGAGTACAGTCTATATATGCCTTGTCTTTCTGGAGAAAAGAGATTTTGCGTGAATATAGATTTTGCTTTTATTTATCACATCCAAAAGGATCAGCTAATGCAAAACCTTAATTTTGTTGGATTTGGTCATTGTAACATACAAAAAGTCATATTGACAATGTTGAAAATTCTTAATATATACTTTTTCATCCCTATTTATTTACTTTTGATGTCTTTTTAGCAATGGAAAGTAGACTAGAAATTAACATGCTCTTTTTTTTTTTTTTTTTTTACTATTAACTGTCGAGAATTATAGTGTAACTTTTCACTTCCAGATAAACTAGCTGTAGAGGTCTTTCCCCCCACATCCCCAACCAAGAGATATGAATACCAATTTTGTTACATTTGGCTTTGCCTCAGTAAAATCTAATGGCTCGGAAAAATCAATTTGAGAAAAGATACCACGTGTTGGCAAATCACATGTGATAAAAGCCTTTATGAATCTATCTTCCCTGATTATGAAGTCATCTTTAATTCAGTTCAATAAAAAATTTAATTTTGTTCAGTATCTTCAGAGAGAGAAATTCCCAGATCAGCTTGTTCACAGAAAACATTTAGTAAATGGAAGTGTATGACCTTTCTAATCATCATTTCAGGTCAATTAAGCTCGTGTAAAAAACCTATTCTTGTATTTTCCTCATGAAATCTTTCTTTAGGATAATAAAATTAAATTTCCCTATAAACCTTGAGAGTTTTCTACATTAAAAAAAAATTGTCTATTCAGGAAACTCAATTTACTACTGGCATTAAGGACTCCTACCTTACATACTTACTGGGCTGAGTTCTTTATTCTTTTTAAACAAATTCACCTTGTGGGGAGTTGGCAGCTGCAGTGAAAGGACTTTTGTAGACCCAGGCTAGAACTGGCTGCAGTGGAGCTGTCCCACACCTACACTCACCCAGGGGACTTAATGTAGTTCAGAGAGCTAGGATCAATCCAGGACTATGTGAAACTGCAATAGTGGTACATATCTCCACCTTATGCCCTGGATGTGATATGCTATGATGCGTGATCTTGGCCCTTTCAAAGGTTTCCAGTTGGCCATCTCTACTCTGAGGACTTTAAATTCATAGTCCAGGTTTCCAATGTGGACCTTACTCCAACTGCCAAGTATAACAGTTCCAGTTATACACTCAAGGTCTGGGCAAATGACCACCACAGACCCAGCGGGTCCATGGTTAGCCTAGTCTCCATTTATTACCTGGCCCACATGAGCCCTCACTGTAACAGGGGGGCCATGATGACACTTTGCATCTCCAGGTTTTGGTATTAACTCAGATCTGTGTCTAAGAGTGATTGAAATGTCTGGGTAGTTTCCTTTCCTCAGTGTCCAGTCACTGAAGTAAATGACTGTTGGTCACTTTGCTTCAGAAAGACAGGAGGAATTGCCATGGAATATCTTTGCCCTGTGTTATAATGTCCTTCCATCCACAGATACAGCCTCTTCTTCAGTCAGTGGGTTCTGGATCTGAAAATTGCCCAAGTCTGGGAATTGAGCAAGGGACTGGCTTTTTATTGAGATGTCCTCAGCCTCCTGTTCCTTCATTCTGTCTCTGGTGGTTAAGCAGCACTCTTGTTGGTTGCCTATCTATGTTTTTCCCTGGGGTCATCTGCATTCTCATACATCCTGTGGGCCAGAAAGACCCTGTTGTGAGCAAGAAAAGCAGCTACTGAAGTAACGCTCTTGAACATGTTTGTGTCTTTCCACAACTCCAGGTTTGTTGGGTGCAGCCTTCTCAGATAAACCAATCAGGTGCCCACGCAGCTTAACACACAACACACAGAGAGGGGAAGTACAGTGTCAAAGTCCTTAGCATCTCCAAAGTGAGCTCTGTTGACTGGCAGCGTAGCAGGCTGCACATTGGTCCCAAGCCAGTGGCTACATGGGGTCAGAAGGTCAGAATCTTTGGCTCTAGTGCATCGTCGGTGATGCTATCGGGGTAGGCTTGAGCGTCCTCTGTCTGAGGTGCTCAGCTTATACTGACCTTACAAGGTAGGACTCTCATGCTTATCAGCTCTCACAGGTGGGGGCTGATGTTTCTGTGGTTTTGGGCATTCCCCTTATGTGCAAGTTGACATTATTGTCATTTCCCCCATGGAATCTATTTTTTAAAGGTCCAGGAAGTCCTTATTTCTTTATGCTCTATACATGCCCCTTAGCTGCTGTTCTTGTTTACTGGTCATTACAGTAGTTGCAGTGTCCTGGCTCTGGCAAGTGAGTGCTGCCACCTGACCTCTGTGGTTTCAGGACCCCCCCAATCCCTTGGTTATTGTTTCATTTTTATTTTTTATTTTTTAAAAAAACTCATTCTATTATAGTTGTGGATCAGCTCACCTGATGCCTAGAAAAATACTATATGTAAAAATCCTTAGGTCATTTTAAAACATATATTTTAGACGCCATTTTTAGGTGGAATCTGATGGAATAAAGGGTCTACCTCCTTTTTTTTGGGGGGGGGGAGTACTTGGAGGTGCTAGGCATGCTGAGCTGCAGAACTGGAAACACAATTTGAGGCTGGGGTCTGCACTAGAAGGAGCAGGGAAATGGCAGCTGGCATTGTCCAGCAGATGCTCATTGTCAGAGGGGAGGCCAGACCAGGTCTCCTCAAGTGTGTCTGCCAGTTACCAAAAAGAAAAGGCAGCTCTTGCCATGTGGTGGGGTTGGATCATTTTAAGATTAGACTCAAACCCCTACTGTGTGCTAGGCTATTCACTAGATATCGAGAATATACTGGGAAGCAAAACAGAGTTCCTTTCCTCAAGGGGTTGATGGTTTGATAGGGAAGATGTGAGAGAAAAGAGCACTTTGGACCCTTAATGGCAAGTGTGATGATATTTGGTAAGTACCGGGCATCAGGCGAGAGCACGCAGGAGGGCATCCGGACCAGCAGCACTTTGCTGCTTAAGTAGAGAAAATACTTAAAACATGGTTTTGTGAGGACGCATTATCCAGAGGTTCTCCATGGGTGCAGGAATCCTTTCACAAATGTGCTATTGATCTTTCACTGATGTGTATAATTCATTTAACAACCACTGAGTGTCCATATAGCAGGGCTGTGTTGTGAGACATAAGGTGAACTGGGCTGGATGGGCAGTGCAATGAGGAACAGGGAGGAGGGGAGAAGTGGAGCACAGTCAAGTATCCTCCAAAGGGAGGACTCCCACATACTGAGCTGCAGGAGCACTTGGCCCTGGGGCACTTGAGATGTGTCCAGGTTTGACCATTCTGTTCAAACCAGCAAACTGTGCTGAAGGCGATGATGGGAATCAGACAATCACTGTGCTATATTGTGGTAAGGATTGTGTTGCAAAGATTTGGGCAGGTTTTGCATAGTCCTCATCTTTCAGCAACCTTCACATATATCGCCAAGCCTTTTGGTATTAGAAAGAATGCTGTGATCACACAAGAAGCTGAGAATTGCTGCATTATAGTCTAAACTATAGAGAAGCAAGGGTGTTGCATTTTCTACTTCCGACGTCAATAACAACAAACAACCAAGTCTAAGCCCATTACCTGCCTTTTCCTTGCTTTTACAGGGTAAAAGCTCACCCAGTGAAAGGATTTAGGCAAACTTTCCTTTTTGCTGTAAATGACAAAGCAATTTCTCTACACATTTTTTGAAAAATTGTTTTCATTATGAGAGTTTGACTTTAGTCCCACTTTCTGAAGAAAAGGCAGAGGATATTAACAATTTCTTTGGCACTACAGGCAATAAATTATCCACAAAAATTTTCAAGGCTGGAACCCTGTGCAAACATGACCACTGGCCGCAGCCTTCCTGCAGGTTGGCCTACCTGACGAGGGGGAAAGTGACTCCTTGTCAGCAGAGGTTGCTTATATTTCTGTACTTATTGTCCCCAGGTGTGGTATTTAGCCATAACCTCACAGGCTGGAGTGCTTTCAAGACTCTACTCTTTGGGAACCCAGACACTGAATTTGATAAATCACCACTCACTCCACACTAACCCTGGCCAAATGCCCCCCAGTGCAGGCTCCCCCATCAGCTCACACACATGGTCTGGTCTGAAGTGAGTAGCTGCCCAGGTGACTCGGGAATCCAGTGAGTAGAATGGATTCTCTAAGAGACTGAGGCAATTTAGAGCCATAAAGGGCCTTAGGAAATAGCATTTTTCTCTCCAGATGCTCTTAAAGTACTACTTATGTGTCCCCACCATCAAGTCCAATTTTATAATAATTCACTCATCTCAAGTCAACCCTGCTCAGCAACAGCATCTCTGCTGCGGGGCCATGCTCTGCATGGCGTTGTCCCCTCAGAGAAAGGGCGGGCAAGTTCAAGCACAAGTTTGACTGCCAGGGCTTTGCATACGTTCTCACTTTAATTCTCATACACACACACACACACACACACACACACACACACACACACACACAAATCTATAAGATACTAATTCTCCTTGTGGTGGGAGAATATCTGGGGAGAGTACTCTTTCCTTTGATAGTTCACTCTTTTACTCCCTTTCTGTCCACTCAGCCAGGCCATTTAGAGAACATGCCATTGCAAAGAGAACAAAGAGAGCACTTCTGTGTGATTTCCATGAGCCAGTGACATGGGGGAAAGGAGAGGACTATTGGAATTGTCAAATTATTTGAAGATTAAAAAAAAAAGGACTCATCTTTTGCCTCCCCCCACCTCAACCCCACCCCCAGCCACAAACATACTAGGAAAATATGAGGGGACACAAGAAAACATTTAGGAGGGTCCTAAAGAGACGGCCTGTGGTCAAAACAATGTCCCCTATCGCACATACTCTCCTTCTAATGTGACTAGCTGTCTTCCCAAAGGGAGGTGAGCTCTATGTCTCTTATCTTTGAGTCTGGGCAGGTTAGAGACCATGGCAGCAGCAGATGTGTTTCGAGAGTAGTTCTTTAAAGGCCATGCAGCTCTCCTTAGGAGCCAAGACACTCGCCTATGGAGCCCTGATCAGCCATGCTGTCAGTAAGCCAGGTCACATGGAGAAGTCTCAGGGAGGTGTTCTGGCCAGCAGTCCCAGCCGAGGTCCCCACTGACAGCTGCCATCCACAGTCTCACATGTGAGGGAAGAAGCCCCCAGATGATTCCAACTCCCAGCTGTCAAGTTGAGCCTGTCTGAGTCTTCAGACCTCAGAGCAGAGAGAGAGAAGTTGTCCCCAAGTGCTCTTTGTTAATTACCGACCCACAGATTTCATGAACACACAATAAAAGGTTGTTTTAAAGCATTAAATTTGGGGGTAATTTGTTATGCAGAAGTAATCAGAACAGGACCCGACCTTCCATTTCCAGGGATGAGGGAAGTGGTAACTTCTATTGGTGAGTCTGAGGATTTCAGAGCAGAGGATCTGTGCTTCCTGAGCATCCTAGGGTAAGCTCTCAGAGACTGAACAGCTACACGGTGATAGATAGGGCCTAGGGCAGCCTCTCAGGCTCAAAAAACCTAGGTGCTCTGGAATTAGCAAGGTGATTCTTTTACCTGCATGAATGGCATAGATGGGAAGACATGAGAAAGAAGTGGTTAGAGAAGGTCTTTCAGAACAAGCCATGTGGGCAGACAGCACTGAGGAGTAAATGTCCCTCCCTCCTGTAGCCCCGCCCAGGAATTGGCAACATGTAAGCCCAAAATTGGAACACAGCTAGGAAACCTCAGGCTGTGCAGCTAATGCTCCACAGGGCCCTTCTAGATTATCAGGATTAGAGACTAGGGACAAAATCTAATCCAGGGGAGAATGAATGTGCTGAGCAGCAGCAGGAATATATTCTACTTCAGTGTCCAGTAGGAGTGTCTCCCATGTAGTGGCCCCTAACTGGGGAAAGCAGGCTTCTCTGGTTTCATTTGTCGGAGCTCTAAGTCTCATGGTGGACTCTACCCATAAGGAGCCCACAGCTAGTATGGCCAATGTGAGTTTGGGTGCAGTTTTCCTGGACACCAAAAAGCACAGAAGTGGGACTGCTGAGCCCTTCATGAGTGTGGGTTTAATCATCACTCACCTCTTTTCCTGCATTAAGCTGCCAGGTTGCAGGAGAAAAAGGCTGTCAGTACCCACATAAAGTCTCCTTGATAGAGGCCCCAGGAGGCCCAACCCAGAGGGGGAATGGCCATATGATCTGCCAAGGCAGATTGGCCCTTGAACTTCCCCAACGAGATCCCTGAACTTTGTTCCAACAAGTCACAGGCCAAGTGAGGCTTAGAAGTCACAAACTACCAATGGATGTGGACAGCCTGCAACAGGGAAAAGAAGGTTCTTAGTGATAACCTGTGCCAACCAATACCTGGTCACAGAGCGGGTGGTGGATGTTCTAGTAAATTGAGAACCACAAAAGAACTGCTGCAGAACACTGTCCCACATGTTCTCCAGTAATATGGAGCAAGGACACAATCCTGGAAAATACAAATGGGCAAAAACACTGAAGCAGATCGGAACATATCACCCCAAAATACACTGGAATATTGATTATTTTGAGCTGAATACAACTGAGAAATATTAGATGCAGGAAGGACTCTCTGACCTCTTCTATTCTATCTAAAAGCAGAGCATAAATTTCCCCTGAAAAGATATCCTTCTTATACCAGGAAGAGAAGGACATTCTTATCACTGGAAATGGGGAGTTGACACAGAAATGAATCTGTAGAAACAAACCTACTAAAATAACCTTTGTCTTTCACTAGTTTCCCCATATATTTCCTAGTCACTTTCTCATAATCTACTTCAACAGCCCAAACCCCTTTTTCCTTTGTTTTGTCATCTCCACAATTTATCATTCTGTCAAATTCCAGAACAGAATCAACATGTGATTTTCTCAGTACAAAATGAAAATGCAGAGCCCCTTGTCCAAATGTTAGTAAGAATTTCCAGGCAGCAACAGTAGCACATTAAACGGAGTGTGGAGCCCTTCTAAGCTCCAGGCCCTGTGTGCCTGTACAGGTGGCACAGCCATGAAGCTGGCTCTATTCAAGAGCTCCTTTAAGAAAAATCTATTATGCTTTTAACTAGCACTGCATTGTGCCAACCGGTTTCTCCCACATCACAGCTACCATCTGAGAAATTTGGAATCCCAGGGCAAGGCTGCCTGCCTGCAAAATATAATGCTGTTTTACCAACATAGGCACTGTAAGATCTGACATTTCTGCACCAGATTATGTGGCACCAAGCAGCAAGTGTCCGTGGCCTCCTAGCCTCTCCTATGAAAAGGAAGGTAAAAGAGACACTGGGAATGCCCTTAGCACCTACCACATGCCCCCCAGACACACCATGCTTAGATTTCAAGTCTAATTCTCTAAATCTTTCATGTGAAAATCATTATGCCTGCCTCTTGTCAGAGGAATTGTGGGTGAATCAGTTTCGAATGATCTTTGGAATGTTTTTCTAGTTCTGTTTGGGACAAAGCCTAGAGGAAAATTTACTTGGTCCAAGCCATTAACAAGAGAAAGCAAATCAAAACAACCAGAGTAGAAGGTTACACAATAAGCTGGTGTTTGAGTTTGACATCAAACTGCTCCCTGGGCATTCAAGACTTCATGTAACGACTCACCGACACCGGCTTCACTGGAAAGAAAATTTCAAGAGCTGTCTTACAATACTGGATCAAATGAGATAATACTCCTTTAGGAAAAACTATTACTGTATAGTTAAAATGTCATTGCCTTTCCTGATTCTTATAATTAAAGTCTGTAGCCTCATTCTGGGGAAGATAATGAGTTTTAATGTTTTTCAATGAATGTGAGGACGTGACATTAGCACCTGATTGCTGATCCTTGCTTTTCCTGAGGGCTCGAGCCCCCAGTCACTTCTCCTCATGGAGCACACCTTTCTTTTCTAGATCTAAGGTAGTATTTCCAGGATGGGTGATCCAGCCCTGACCTCCCAGCTGGTAGTGGTGGAAGAAAAAGTCAAGAGTGGGGGAGAAAAAGGAGAGGGGCAGTCCTCTTGCGAAGAATGGCCTAGTACTGATAATCTCAGGAGCCATAACTTGTCACCCAAATCACTTTGCTCTGGATATGATAGAGGATACATTCTAGGTGGGAAGAGGAACTATATATGCAGTGAAATTCTGCCATACATGGCAGTGGGGCCTGAAAACTTCAATTGTCCAAATGCCAGGGCAATAGAAAACTTTTTTCAGCCTGTATTGTCACATTAAGCACAGAAATAAAGGGAAACTAACACACAGCTGACGACTATACAAGAAACTCAAAGTCCCAAATGATGAAGGGCTTGTCTTCCCAAGGCCCCATGCCTACCAAGGCTCTCCCTAACTGTCCCCTCCCCCAGGAAGAGAACTTGACTCCCTTTGAGACCAGGGTTCACAGAGGATGGGAACCAGTCACAGTGGAGCCAAATTCCTGTCTTATCCACGTTGGCATTCCTGTTGGGTGCATTACTGGGGGAGTATACTGCATTGTGGGAGATGAACTGAGCAGAGTTCTCTTTCTGTTGTCCCCTCCTCTGCTCTCTTCTCCTCTCCCAGGACCCACTCAATGCCTTCGAGCCTTTTTGGCAGTGGTGCTATGGTTGTTTGAGCCTTTGAGCCTTTTTGTTGGTGGTGCTACGGTTTTCCTGATTAGAAAAAGGCCTCCTCCATCTGGGTTCTTGTTTGTTTTATTTGTTTATTAATTCATGTGTTCACCAAATAAGTGCCTATCCTGTGCCAGACAAGTGTTAGCAGCTAGAGATAAAAACAGAAATAAACATTTTGTGGAGATACAAGTACTCTCTGCCTCTTTAAAGAGAGCCCTGCAATCTTTAAGAACCAGCCATCTTTAAATGTGCAAATATAAGTATATACTGAGCACTTACTATGTGCCAAATGTTGTTCCAAACATTTGATATGTGATAACTCAATTGTCACAATGATCCTTTGAAATAATATTAGCATCGATGCAAGAGGAACTGAAGGTCAGAGAGAAAGGAACTTGCTTCCAAGTAGAGGAACCAGGATTCAAATCAGACGTTTTGGACTTGGAGCCTGAGCTCTTAACTACTGTGCCCAAACTATAGTGTCTTTAGACAAACCTTAGGGCCAGGCAGGGCTGCTGTGGGACAGATGTAACAGAATGTGACAAATAGTTTGGGTTAAAGGACTTCCCCCGAATCCTCTGAAACAGCAGGGAAAGTTACCGCGGAAAAACTTAAGGGATTGACAGCAAGGGGCAGAGGTGGCCACAGACCCGGGAGGGAGCCGCGGTGACTACAGCAAGGGCCCAGCCTGTGCTAAAACGACAGAGGCACAGGGGCATCTCCAGGAGCAGTGGCAATTGTACCCGCAATGGAAGAGATGGTGACATCTCCCGGGCCTCTGAATTTAGTGCTTCCGTCGTGGAGATAGAGGAGCACAGGCAACACGAGGCAGTGGGTAGGGCAAGGCTCGGCGTCCCGCTGTGGCTGCAGGAGCTCACGATTTAATGAGCACAGGAGAGACTCACCTCTGGGCCTGAGATACCCGAAGGGCTCCTCTGAAGAGAGCCACGGGCGCCCCAAGTGGCGGAGTGGAGAACACCAAGAAGTTCACTTTCTAACTTCCTTTTTCCTCCAAGCCTATTGAGACCTATGGAAATAGAATTTGTGTCTAGAATTTCAGGTTCCACCTTGTAGTGACAGAGAAAAAAGCTTGACATGAATATAAATACTGTAATGGAAGCAACCCCACTCTTCTTCACCTTAAGACCTCAGTGAGACCTAGAGACTCTGTATGACTTTCAGATCACAGGGTTAAGGTGTTTGAGAGCCAAGTCAGAACCCCTCATGTAATGCTTTGGATTCTTTTGTCTGCTGTGATATATAATCAGACTATACACATGAGGGTAGGATTATTCCTTATCTTTCTCTGTATCTACTACCTCAGCACTTAACACATACCTGGTATGTAATAGACCCTCAAGGAACAAGTGCTATATGAGTACATGACTCTTGTTTGTTCTAGAAGAGGTACAGTTGGAGAAAACAAGTGCCTGTGGCTGCTGGTTGTGGCCTGAGCTCCCTCTTGTTCCCAGCATGTGTGTGTGTGTGTGTGGCAGGCAGGCACAGAGCAGTGGCTAATCCACAGGCTTTCTGTGGCTGGTCTTCCAGCCACTGAAGAGATCTTACCTCCTAGAAAGTTCTTGTTTGACAGTTCACTCTTCACTTCCAGAAAAACTTTTCATAAAAAAAGAAGATGGCTTTAGTCTCCGAGATTGGCTGGATTTACAATCATTTATGGTTTAGAGTCTATTTTTCTTTTTAGAGCTTATTGCAAATCCTTTCCCAAAAAACAAAAATAGCCTGTCAGTTAAGCAGCTGGATTTCTCTCTGTGTCCTATTGCTGCAATAGGTGTGTCTCTATAACCTTAAAAAAATTCTGTCTCACCTACTGAACTGGGCTGTGTTCCCTCTGTGGGAGTCAGATTTATTTATGTTACAGAGGTATTCTTCCTTCTCTCCTTGTTCAGTTGTTTGTTTGCTGCCATTAAATACAGTTTTGATTTGGGGTTTTTTATTTTTTCATTTATCCAATAGCAGTGAGTACTGGGAGGAGGAAGGCTCATGAAAACTTCTTGAGCACCAGCCTTATTGCACAATCCAAGATTCATGCAAATCCCCTTGCTGAGAGCAGAGAGGGTGGTGTCCCTCTTCCAACTGCTGAGCTGGTCCTGTGGGACATTCACCTGAACAGGCCACACTGTCCTCCTTGGCACAATGAAAGAGTATCTGTTCTCCTGACCCTGCTATCCGGGTAGGCACGTGAAAACCACCTGGGAAGTTCTAATAAAATATCAACCCCAGCCCAGTCCCAGGACTCTGATTTAATTGGTCAGGGTCTAGGCCTGGGTACCAGCATTTCTGAGTTCTGCATGCAGCCTGGCTTGAGATTCGGGGAGCTAGATAAAAGCAGGACTGAGTGAAATGTTGCCTTTTGTTGCCTGTAGCATCAAAACTTCTACAAGGATTTGACTGGGACAGAAGGTTGGATAAGGAGAATTCTAACTTGCAGAGTCTCCAATTCAGTGAATGACATTGATTTGAGCCCAGGAAATTTAGTGGGGCGGGGGGTGGTGGTGGTGGTGGTGAAAGTCTTGATCCATACAATGACTAACAGGCTCTCAGTCTGTTAAAAAAGTTAAAAAAAAAAGTTAGAATCCAGTAGTTTTAATAAATGACCTTGTCTCTGTGGGAGATTAAAACAACAAGAACAAAGAAAAACCCTGTTATGTTCTAAGACATTAGCAGTAATAAATGATAGTTAAGTACAGAAAGTACAATAAAAATTAGTGTCCCTGACCTCAGTCTTTCTTTTCTTACTTGTAATATGGCTTTCTAAGAAATTTCTCCACATCTTTGTCAGACAGCCTCACATCTAGCCTCTCAATTTGCTTTGAAGATTAGCCATGAGAGCTAGGAGATATGGTAGGCTAGGTTGTATCCCCAGGAGGGACCCATCCTGGGCTCTGAGCTTTTGAGGGCCCAGCTCTGGCCCAATTCCTCCATTCCATGCCAGGAATTTACAGAGTCAAGAAGATGTGTCTGCTTAGAGCCCATGAACTCTCACTTTCTGGGCCAGGCACCAGGTATCTACGACCCAGCATTCCATACCTGCTGTGGAATGAATGTTCGTGTCCCCCAGAGTCATATGTTGAAACCCTAATCCCCAATGTGATAGTATTAGGAGGTGGGGCCTTTGGGAGTGATGGGGAGCTCTCATGAGGGGATTAGTGCTCTTATGAAAAGAGGCATGACCTGTCTCCATCATGTGAGGATACAGCAAGAAAGTGGCCATCTATAAACCAGGAAGCAAGCCCTCACCAGACACTAAATAGGCAGGAACCATGATCTTGGACTTCCCAGCTTCCGAGTGTGAGAAATAAATGTCTGTTTAAGCCACCCTGTCTGTGGTATTCTATTGTAGCTGCCCAAGCAGACTAAGACACTTCCCCAGTATCTCTGAGCTCACTGCTGCGACCTAAGTGGGCCTCTTCCCCAGGCCATTTGTCCCACAGCTGACAGCTATGCTGGCACTTGTGTTCCTGGGCCTGAGGGGTGGTGAGGGCAGCTGTTTGCAGGGGTGTGGACACATAGGTCAGGGTGTCCACATGTGTGGGAGAGATAACAAGGATGGGGATTCCAGCCCTTGCTGTCCCACCACATTCCGGCAAAACACTAAGATCCTAAATTTGAACCTAGTCCTTCCAAGTCATTCCGAAGATATATTTGTCAAAATAGGAGGATAAAACATACTTTACTTGGCGCTTTAATAGCTTGATTTATAACTTCTGGAGGGTTAGACCTGTGGGGTATGGACCTTCCTTCATACTCCTGTGTGAAGGGTCAGAGTGCCATGCTTAGGTATACACAATGCCACGTGTACAAAATGCACAACCCAGCCATCTTCACATGTGAAAAGCTTTTTGCATTTGTATTATTAAAAAAAAACATGTATACAGAGAGGATTTCTGTTAGTCAAGGGTTTCTATTCATCACTGCTTGACTTGGAGATGCCTTGTGCTCTTACAGTCACATGAGAGGCGGTCACTTTATGAGCAGTGTGACACTGATGAAACCCGTAGGCAGCATTCTGAACAGTCAGAGGAATACTAACAAAAAAAATAATTTCTTATTTAGTGGAAAAACAATTCTAAAAGCACCTGCTTCCTCGCCCGCAGTTAGTCACTCTTTCTCTGAGTCCTGGTAGGTGTGTATTTCACAGTATTTGCAAAGGCGTTCTTGTCCCTGTCTCCTTCACTAGGGAGCTCCTCAAAAGCAGATGCTGCACCTTCTTCCTCCATAGATTTCCACACCCAACCTCTGCCCAGCATGTAGATAAGTATTATGTTGTGGTAAGATGAAATAATACATATTGGGTCTTTGTTCCTGGGTCCTGGCACACAGCTTCTAAAACCCTTGAAATTTCCTGAGTGATACGAATGTCTTTTGTCTGCTAATATTGAGCTGACCCAATGGGGGGCCTAGATAGCTTCAGGATTGGGGCTGGTGGCCAGAAAAACCAGCCACATGACTTAGAGGGTTGGAACTTTCAGCCCTATCCCCCAGCCCCAAATATCTGTGGAGAGGAGAGGGACTGGAGATTTAATCAATGGTTGATATTTGATCAGTTTTGTCTCAGCAATAAAGTCTTAATTAGAGCTCTGAAACAACGCGGCTAGGGGAGCTTCTGTGTTGGTGACTACAGTGTGCTGGGAGGACGGTGTACCCAGACAGGGACTGGAAGCTCTGTGCCACCTCCACCACTGATATATTGCCCTATGCAGCTCTTCCCTGTAGCTGGTTCTGAATTGCATCCTTTATAATAAACCAGAAATTGTAAGTAAAGTGCTTTCCTGAGTTCTCTGAATCATTCTAACAAACTATCAAACCTGAAAGGGGTAATGAGAACCCCCAAATTTATAACCAAGTTGGACAGAAGTGTGGGAAGTCTTGGGACCTGGTTTTTGCAACTGGCATCTGAAGTGAGAAGCAGTCTTATAGAATTAAGCCCTTAACTAGGGTCTTCTCTGGGTACTCAGTGTCAGAACTGAATTAAATCAGACGTCCAATTGATGTCAGAGAATTGGACAATTGGTTGGTGTTGAAATACCATATTTGTTGTTGGAGAAACAATACCACATATGTATACTAATAATTAAGAAAAAGTATAAAGCATAAATTGACTTTAAGGGTAGACTTTACTCCAATTTTACTACATAGTAAGAATTCTGTCCATGGCAGTTTAACACCGCTTCTATTTAGAGATAGGTTCCATGTCCCCTCCCTTGAATGTGGACAGGTTTGTAACTTCTTCAACCAATAGAGTATGGTACAGTGACACCATTCCCTCCAAGGCTAGATTGTGAAAGGTCACACAACTTCCATCTGGTTCTCTCTTGGATTTCTCACTCTGGTGATTCTCTCTTTTGGAACCCAACTGCCATACAATGAGAAGCCCCAGCTTCCAGGTAAGCCACGCACAGATGCTCTGGTTGACTGTCCCAGGTGAGTCCAGCTGTCAAGTCATGCCTTGCCAAGTGCTAGCCATGTGAATGAAGTCCCTGGATGTTTCCAGCCCACAGATATTTGAGACACCTCAGCCATTCAATTTCCCAGCTAAGACCCAGAATCCTGGAGCAGAGAGATGCCATCTCCTGTCCAAATTCCCGACCATAAAATCCAGGAGCACAATCAAAAGTCTGCTGCTTATGCCACTGTATTTGGAGGTAGTTTTTCCCGGCAATAGTAACTGGAACATGGTGTCCTCAACACTGTGTAATGGCCAGATTTCTAAAACTTTCTTTTATTCTGAGTGATTCTTTTATAAGGGCTGTGGCATTGCAAATGTTTATAAAAATTAGACCATCAGAATTCTGTTAACTGTTAGTTATTAAAAGAACAGGTGATTTTTTTGTTAAATATAAAAATTATAGCTTTCAGAATGTGGGGGAAATACTGTTCGCTTATGGCAATTCTCTCATTACACCAATCTTTCTACATGTCTCTGATTATTCCCTTAAATAAATTCTTAGAGATAAATCTCTGGGTCAAGTGACATGCATATTTTAAAGGCTATTATTGATCCACACGACCAAGTTGTCGTATTTCACATCTAAGTCAACCTCCTCCTGCTGCCCTGGCCTGGGGAACTGATCAGGGAGAGGGCATGGCTGCTCTTCATGCTTCCTCATCTAGCTTACTCTGCTGCTTCCAGCTCCCCCAGAGCAGAGTATAGGGAGGGAGGAAGAGATAGAAAAGGGGCAAATGTCTTTGTCCCTGATGTTGTCTGGTCTTGGCTTGCATGTCCTCTGGGTCATGAGCATCTAGACGCTCACTGTCTTGTGGAGCATGTGGTAAATTCTTTGGGAGGTCTGTGGGACCTACCCACTCCCCAACCATGGGAGATGTGTTTCTGCTGGAACTCATCCTCTCCCCCCAATTCCAGCCCACAATAGAAAAACTCATATCTTTTGCCTTTGGTCTGTCTCCTGGGCAGGGTGCCAGCCAAGCAGCCAAGCTTGGCAATTCTTTCCACAGCACCCACTTGGCCACAGTGACTCATGCCCCATACTCACACCGGATGATGTGGATGGGCCAAGAGCTAGCAGCTCCCTCATCTTTGCAGTGCCTTCTCTAACCAGTCCTTTTTCTCCTGTTCAGTCAGTACAGAACACAGATCAGCAATGACACTATAAGCAAATGTTCTTGGATGAGATGCCTAGATCTCTCCTTTTACACACTCTCAAACCCTACTATCCACCTGGATGCCAGGCCAGGGGAGCACTCTCCCCTAGGTGATAAATCACCTGTCCAAAGCCTCCCCCAATTTCCACATCTTGAGCTTATAGAAACTGGCATGGGGGTGCATAGAAGGGTGAGTAGAGCATGGAAGGGATGGGTCTGGGAGCCCTTTGTAAGCTGAAGAGATAGGCAGGGCCTCTGTTCCTCAACTCTGGCGTTTGCCCCAATAGTCAGACAATAAGGAAATTTTCATTTGAAATTATCTTATAGTAATTGGTTAAATAATTACAGTATATTTATTCTCTATGAAGGAATAAAATGTAGCCATTCAACATTTAAAGACTACTTAATGAGCAGTATTTATTGATATGCATCATTTATTGACATATATTTAATGATATAGTGCTAAATAAAGAACTCAAGCTTCAAAAGCACATAATGCCACATTTTTAAAATGCATTGTGCATATTATAGATACATAGAAAAAAATAATTAGAATATTCACTCACCATTGTTTTCCCAGAGGGAGAGAATTATAGGTGATTTTCTTTTCTTCTCTGTGCTTTTTTTGGTGTTTTCACATTTCTATGAGCACATGCTACTTTTATCCACATCCCCCTACACATGATCTTTTTCTTTATTAACTCTTGAGTAATCAGTACCAATGAAGCTGTTCTTCAAAGCAAATGAAGAAACAGAAAGAAACGCCACAGGTGCTGGTTCTAAGTTCTCAGCAGTTGGCAAGAACACCCGTGATGTGGGACCTGGTTTTACAGAGACTAGCAGAGCTCAAATAAGGCAGCCTCATCAACAAGTGTTTCAAGAAGAGTGCCAGGAGCAGAGGTCTGCATCCAGATTGCACATTAGAACCGCTGGGGATGCTTCAAACACACCCGATGCCAGGACAGCAGGAGTGAAAACCTGGAGTGATTCCAGTGTGCAGCCAAAGTTAAGAACTCCTGCCCATGTGGGAGCCTCATCTGTTGGCCTGACTTCCTCACCATCCAGGTACCCTCTCTGGGAGATTCCTGTGTCTTTTCCTACATCAATTGTCTGAAAGTATCTATTTATAAATGTAGTCTCCAAAATTATAACTAAAACTAGGAAGCAGGAAGACAAAGTCTTTTAGGCTGTGTATCGAAGTGAAGAGTGTCCCTAGAAGATTCATGTCAACCCAGAACCTTAGAATGCCACCCTATTTGGAAATAGGGTCTTTGCAGGTATAATCAAGTCAGGCTGAGGTCATATAGGATTAGGATGTGCCCTAAAGCCAATGACTAGTGTGTCCTTAAAAGAACATTTAGAGACACACAAGAAGAAGTCTATGTGAAGATGAAGGCAGAAATCAGAGTGATGCAGCTATAAGGAACACCAAGGATTTCTGGCCACCTCCAGAAGTGAGGAGAGAGGCATGGAACGGATTCTCCTTTACAGCTTCTGGAAAGAGCCAAGCCTGCTGACACCTTGACTTTGGACTTCTGGCTTTTTAAAACTGTTGAGAGACCAAGCCTATTTTTTTAAGCTACATATTTTGTGGTAATTTGTTAGGCAGCCCTAGGCAACAAATACAGGCTGTTTCAGGAGTTTCTCATTATGTTTCTATAAGAGGGAGGCAAATGCTCTCCTCAACACAGCTCTTTTCTGGATGTCAGAGGTCTCTCACCTACACACCCAGTTTTCTCTGTGTGCGTGGAAAAGAATGCTTCTTAGATAATCCATGTCAATTTTCTTTCAATTATGTGTAGCACAGAAGCTATTTGTTTTGCAAGGTGGGAAAAATCTTCCCTCTACATTTTGTTTTGTTGCTTTTCCCAGCTCAGTCAGGAGACTTCTCTTATTAGATTCACTCATCTAGTGAGATTCGCTCAACTAATGAGAATTGCCAGGCTTTGAAAAGCAATTACTTCTAAGTAAAATAAGCACTTCTCTGAAAGAGTCAGAAAAAGGTTGTACTTACTGTAAACAAGGTACTGTATGAGATGATTTTGCTGTTCTTGTTTCAACTGCTTTTATCAGGATCATCATTAATAGAGAACAGGCAAATGGTGTGGCCTTAAGTGGTCATCTACTTTGCTATCCAGCTTTCCAATCAGTAGTACCAACTATGTAAATTAAGTTTCATTCAATTGAATAAATAATTATTGCGTGTTCTCTATGCTAGGAACAGGAGATGCAAAGAGACCACTGCCCTCAGGAAAACCATAGTTCACAAGGAAGATAGAAAAGTAACAATGAATTAGAGCTTAAGTGCAATGCAGAACCATCTACCAGCTAAAGAGGTGGCCTGGGATGACCTTCCAATTAAATATGGCAAATTAAACATGAATGCCTATCTCTGCTCCCTCCTGAAAATGCACTAAAATGAAAGTAATGGGGGGAAATGCATAAACCAAAAAGGGCAAAGAGAACTGGGGAAGAGACCATAACAAATGAGAAACATCATTGGATTTGGGAGGGTGGAAAATAAAGGAAGGAAAGAAACAGAAAAATCTGACTACCAAGTGCCTATGAGAGAACTGGAGACAACTGAACTAGGAGGTGGTGGTAGGTATGAGGTGAAGAACAAGAAGTTTGGTTAAAAGTCTGTTAATCTGGTGACTAGATTTACTGTGGTGATCATTTCACAATGTGTACAAATGTCAAATCATGTTGTACACCTGCAACTAATATAATGTTATATGTCAAGTATACTTCAATTTTTAAAAAATTAAAAAATAATGTCAACATTTAACACTAACTAAAAACATGATATCACTTAACTGTGAAGCTGGAGAGAGGCAAAGTGGTGGTGGACTATGAGAGCTAAAGTCTCATAATATAAAGTCAATAACTAATGCATAAAATTGATAAATAAGGGAATAATGGTGTAAAAATCACTTAGAAGCCCTGAATTTTCCCCCAATTCATAAAAGTTGAGAATGCTTTTTTCTGAGAAGCTGGACTCAAGCTAGGGATTGGAGGAGAGTCATCGACTACTATTTTTATTATAAACTTTGTAATATCATTTGACTTTTTCAACTATGTGAATGTCTGAATTTGGTAAAAAGAAATAAAAAAGAAAGCTTAATAAAAGGAATAGTGAGGAAGACATGATTAATTTTATTTGGAATGTGCTCAGTGTATTAGCTTCAGGCTACATAATGAAGCGCCATAGTCTCGGTGGCTTGAAGGACAGAAATTTATTTTCTCACAGTTCTGGAGGCTGTAAGTCTGAGATCAGGGTGCCAGCATTGCGGGGTTCTGGTGAGGCCTCTCTTCCTGGCTTATAGATGGCTGCAATCTAAGTGTCCTCACATGACCTCTTTGTGCCTGGTCAGGGAGAGAGAGAGCAAGAGAGGAAGCTGTCTGGTGTCTCATCTTGTATGGACACTAATCCCATTATGAGGGTCCTACCCTCCTGACCTCACCTAACTCTTAACTACTTCCCAGAGGCCCATCTACAAAACTATCATTTCAGCATTAGGGCTTAAACAAACAAATTCTGGGGAAACACAATTCGATCCATAGCACTCAGTAAAGACTTCTTAGAAGAGGTGGCATTTCAACGGGTACTGGGAGTGAACAAACAGAAAAAGGGAGTTTTTCAGGAAGGGAGAGAGAGAAATGGTACACAGTATGCCATCACCTAGAGTGTTAGAAGGGGTGCTTTTTTCCATTTCTGGCTTTCATTCTGCGGGAGAGGTTTCCTTAAGCACAAACCTAGCCCTTCCCTGCCCTTGTTCCTCCTGGCCTCTGGGGAGGTAGAGTCTCACTTCCCCTTCTGACCTCTGATGGGGAGCCCTGCTTTCTGTGAGCTGAGTTGTGCAAGTGGTGATAGCTTGCCCCTGTCCAGAGCTGTCCTCAGCCTGCTGGCCAACAGACCTGAACCACATACTCCAGCTTAGCTTTACTCAGCAATAGGTGTTTGTACCTTGATCTGCCACTTCTTTTATTTCTTCATTCTTTTGTAGGGTTGTAACACTGCCCAGTCATTAGAGAGACAAAGGGTGCTCTAGACAGTGCCCAGCACATCACTTGCGAAAGGACATCCAGAGACCTTTTCTGCCCATTATCAAACCTTTGACAATTTTTCCTGACAGTCTTTACTGATGCTTTGCCCCCAGAATCCTGCACAAGAGAATAAACTTCAGTTAGAAACTGTGCATTCTGGCTTAAATATTGGCTCTGTAGATTAGCAAAGATGGAGAATTGAATAGTACAAGAAGACTTAATTTTCAAAAACAAAAGTTGTGGGGCCTCTAGTTTCTCCTCCGGTATTTATTAAAGTGTCTCTAAACCTGGTAAAATCCTAATAAAATAGTTGCTTTTAATCATGTGGAAATTTCAATTCATTTTGTAATAGCAATGTTTTTTAATATCAAAAATGATCATTTAACAAAGAAGAAACAATTACCTTGAGAGAAACTACCTGTTTTTCTATAAACGCAAAAGAGCTTTTATCGTCTGAGCTTAAAAACAGAAACAAAAGAAAACAATAACAAAAAACCCCAGCTAATAAACAAAATCCTTGGAAAAATATTTTAAAATCAAAGTTTTTACTTAACTAGAAAAGGAAGTAGTTCAACTGATTGACATGGCAGATTGCCATAGATATGTTTTGTGAAGATTCCCCAAATTAAACTTTTTGTGCTAACAAAACCGCATTTTAAAAATTTTTCTTAAAATTATGACAAAATATGCATAACATAAAACTTACAATTTTAACTATTTTTAAGTGTACAATTCAGTGACATTAAGTACATTCACAATGTTGTGCAACCATCACTACTATCCATTTCCAAAGCTTTGTCACCATCTCAAACTGAAACTCAGCACCCATTGAACAATAGCTCATCATCCTACTTTCTGTCTCCATGAATGTGTCTATTGCTGGTACCTCATATAAGTGGGAGTAGAATTTGTCCTTTTGTGCAGGATAAGGAGCCACATTTTACAAAAAAGACAAGCGAATGTCCCAAAGTTGACTAGGCAAGATAAAGAAACCTTTCTCATCTAGTTTAGCTGGTTCAACCCTTCACCTACACCTTTGATGATCAACCTTACTGAAGTTACTATTCGCCCTGAGAGTGCAGGACTGAGCCTTGCTTTCCCTTTCATCAGCTGCATTCTCCACTTCATCAAATGGTGTTAAGAGAGGCCCTTTCTTTCACCGTTTATTAAGCGCCCGTACATTCCTGTATACTTTGGGTTCAGGGAAAGAGCTATGGGCTTGATGTGACCTTGGGCAATTCAGTTAGCTTCCAAGACCTTCAGCTTTCAGTGAAATAGAGATAAGAAAAGTCCTGAAAAAGTTGTTGAGAGAATTGAAAAATATGTCAAAGTGCTTTGTGAACTATAAAATATACAAATATCCAATCAGGCTGATGAGAGTAGATCTTTTGAGGGACACATGAATAAACTGCCACACAAAACTGTTTTCAAACACAGTCCTTACCATTTAGTTAAGAACAGTGTCTAATCGTACCTAAAATAACAGTAAGACAACTAGTATAGTTGTGGTGTCTGTTATATATGAGATATTTTTCTCCTGCAGTCTCACCATTACATTGAAGATAACAATACTGGTGACTCAGTTATTATAAAAAGTAACTTAATACCTAAAAAATATCATCTTGCTCATTGCTCTGTGAGACCAGCAGACAGTCAACTCTGGGTGACCCGCTGAATGGACTAGAATGGATAGCTGTGCCCCCAGAGAAGCAGACTCTCATTTTGCCAGTTGGTTCAATCTGCCCACCACTATCAGTCCAGAGTTGCTAATGAGTGGCAAAATTGACTGCTCTCACCTCTTCTCTCAGCAAGGGCTCGATTCTAGTGGAAGTGCTAATGAGCCCTGATGCTGTTCTTGGCAGGAGGTCAAGGAGAAGTAAGAGTCCAGAATAATCCACTCACTGTCACAGAATATTCCAGAACCAGCTACCAAGTGGGAACAACCTTCCTTTCCCCAGCTTCTCCTGTTTGGTCAGAAGTCTCCAGAGACTGTTTTGTTTTGTTTTGTTTGTTGCATCAGAGTCAACACAGGTATCTCATTGTGTCAATCCTCACACCTTCAGCAACCAGGGAGGGACTCAGTAACTTGATTTATTTGACCACTGACCCCTCAGGAAGCAGAGAACGCTGACCATGGGATACCCACCCACTAGACTGTGTCTCCTCCACAATTCTTCATCCTGTCTCCCCAGCATATTGGGTAATAGCTACTCCAGAGACACTGAGTACAGTGGGGGAAAAAGGCATAGGATGAAGGAAGTATTAAAACCTGTTTTAAACTGGGGAGGCTGGAGAGGATCACGGAAGAGGTCAAAACTCAAGCTTTGTTGTGCCGGTGTGTGTATGCTGGAATGCATGTGGACACACTTCAAGAAAGGTGTGAAAGGATGCAAGTCAGGCTGGGACAGACTTACCACAGGGAAATGGGTTGGGGTAGAGGTGGGGATGCAAGTGTCAAATGTGACCTTCCTCTCTGTCTGATTTGTAATAGCAAGCATGGATAACTTTTGTATTAAAAGAAAATTCAATAACGTGAAAGAATAAACAATCTAGGTTTTTCTTGTTGAACAACAGTATTTCATATCCTGTAAAACACCTCATTTTACAGTGGAGATGAATCACTCTTGGTCTCCTGAGAGCCTAAACCATGAGTGTGGCTGGGGTTGACCCTTTCTAGGTAAAAAGAAAGAATGAATTTCATAATAAAATTTGTTATTTTATGACATTCCAAGGCCCCAGTTATCTATGAAGAGGGTGATGAAGATTAGAAGCCTGAATGAGGTAGAAAGTAAGTAGGTATGTGGCCTGAGGTCACAGTTCCTAGTTGGCCTGCCCTGTCAGCCCAGAGGCATTATAAGGACACAGTTCATTGGTGCAATAATCCAGCAGTTTCTGATGTAGTTAAGTTGCTGTGGTCTTTTGCAGCAGCTTTACAGCTGGAAGGCACACTGGGAGCCAGCAATGACTTAACTTGGTTCCTCTGAGGAAGCAAATGGCCCATTAAGAAGTACCTTCTGCACTGGGGTTTCCTCTACCTGGAAGACACGGCCTCAGAACTTGCTGTAAAGTTAGCTATAAACCAAGCCTGTGCACATATGCTTTGCCTCAGAGCCCATCTTCCGCTAAAATCTCATAGCCCATCTTACAATCATTTCTATTATATGAGCTTCATGCAATTCTGCAGGGAGAAATCATAGAACAGTAATATTCATAACAGAAATTTTTATAATTTAGAGAAAGAACTCATGAATATTGTTGGATGATGCACCTTTCCCAACCAACGGTGACAGCAGATGCAAACAGAATAAAACAAAACCCACACTGATCTTCTGTTGCATGGCTCTGGAGAGTCCAGGATCTAATTATGCCTATTGAAGTAGGACAGCAACATCAGTTATGTGATATAATGGTCAGTCCAGTCTTTCAACAGAAACATCAAACGAGTCCTGCCATAGATGTTAGATCAAGACAGTAAACACAGGACAGGTGTTTAAATTGTATGTAACAAGGGGTTAAGTTGATATAACAGAAGATCTTTCCAGAGGGCAAATATTATTAAACTGTGGACAAGACCACCAAGAACCATTAGAGCCGCTCCTTTTCTCAGCAGTTAGATACTTTCTTCTTTCTCTATGTTGCTGTAGATCATTTCTTGCCTGCAGGAATTGAAGGCACTGGGACTTTAAGGACTCTTCTTGTTTTGGCCCCTAAAACTTCCCACCTTTCTGGCTTCCCAGCATTCATCTTCCATTCATTGTCAGTGATTTGCGTATGGCCTTGGATTTCTATACTGGGCAATGCATGCTCTATCTTGCTCTGAAGAGTTAAGGTACAGAGGACATGGTTCCAAAGTCTCTTATGATTTCTTTTATCTCCATGCACAGGGAATGAGTTACCAAGATGTGGTATTTTCACATTTATCATTACTTTTCCAACTTTTCCCCAAATACATTTTTCCCCTTACAACCTGCTTGGCCTGACATCACATGTTGAATGAGTCAGAGCTGTCTCACTTAAATGCAGCTAACACTAAAATTGTGTTATCGATTTCTGATGCTCTCTTTACTTTTTATTGCTGTTGGTTTGTAAAAGTTGGTTCAACTAATATTACTCTAAATATGTAATGCTGGCATTGGCTCTGTCTTTTCCCCCACTTGTCGTGCTTACTGTCAGTTATTGGAGTCATTTACGTCAAAATATTTTTTTAAGATTTCAAATAATGGATTTTTTCATTCTAAAATAGTTCCAAATGTTGTCTAGTCTTTTTTTGGCCACAATAGAGCACATTGTGCTGATATGGTATATTTTTTCTAAAATGCATAGCGTGAGAGGGATTGATTGTCTGCTGGTTCGAGCACCTGAAGACCCAGGGAAAATCCTGGCTCTGTTACTTACTACCTATGTGATTTTGAAAAAGTCGTTTGGCTTTTGGGGACCTTAGTTTCCTCATTTATAAACTGAGCTCTTTGTATTTATTTCATAGAGTTTTTGTGAGGTAAATCAAATGAGATTATGTAGGTAGGTTTGTTTATATTATTTCTCCTATTTCTGACACCTATACTCAACTCTCTCTTAAACTGGAAACACTACCAATGAGAATGGGAAAATGGTCTTACAGAGACCATGAGAAGGACCCAGGCATGAAAAGGGCCATCACGTCTCTTTCTTAGTCTCTTGGCTAATGTCATCTCATCTTTCAAGAAAGACCCAACCTGAAAAAAAAAACAAAACAAAAACAAACAAACAAACAAACAAACACCTCCTTGAGAAGACACCATTGAATTCCCAGGTCAACATGGCCTCACCTATCTTTTTTTCCAAAAGTACCTGCCACAAATTTTTCTCCAACTATGTAACATAGGAACCAGAAAACCCCTAGAAAATTCTTTAGAAATTTAACACCTTATATAAAAATGTAGACTGAGAAGTGAAAGTTATAAGTGACTCTATTACACTATTTATTACACTCACTAAAAATAATAAAGATGGCATCTTAGATAAAGAGAATATTAATACCATATACACATTCTGCATTAATGGTCATATACATTGTATGGTTAATATTCATTTGTTAAGAGAAAAATCTTTAGGCTCTCCTTTCCTTGGCTGATTCAATGAATTGCTTAAAAGTAAAAATTTTACTTTTCTATAGATAGTATGGCCAGTAAACGGATTCCCTTTACTGTCTGCTTCACCACCTAAATGTTCAAAGCTTTTCTAATTTTATATTTGAAATTGCTGGCTCCTGATTTCCACCTCACACTAATTCAAAATCACCTGTAGAACTGAGAGACTTACCTGCACAGAAAATGCCTCAGCTCCCTTCCCTCTTGAACTAAATCATTTAGCCTTGGCTCTGTCCATGACTTCATGCTCATCCCTTTTTTAACTTCTCTGATAAACTTCTCTCCCTCCTGAAGGAGCTCCCAGTTTTCTTGCTTTCTCCCCCAATATTGCAATGAAAATGTCTTCATTTCAACTCTGCCATTCACAGTATCTCTCTTGTCCATTCTCTGCCCCAAACCCTATCCTCTCCTGCTGCCCCAGTCTAATTACCTCTAATGGGAACAATTCTATGCATAGATACTGGGTCTGGAATTCCTAAGACAGGTGCTAGAATTTCATGTAAGGGGATCTGAGGTTCTAGAGAATTATCACAGTAATCATTTCTTTTGTGACTGTCTCACCCACAAACTATGAGTTTCTTGAGGATGAAAACATCTTCTTATATACCATTTTGTCCTTACTACCAAAAGTCTTATAGACCCTCACACATGGGAGGCCCTTGATCTGTATTGGTTGGGGGACCCATGCTCACCAAGAGACCCTTTTGCATCTTGGCCTACCTGTCAATTGCAGTTGGATAAAATGAACATTCTTGGATGTCCTCTTCCCAATTATAATTTCAACTGCTAAATTAAAAAGGTACAGAAGGGCAGAGGAAAAAGAAATCAAAGAAGCTAAAGATCAAGCTATACTCAGCTAACAGTGGCAGGGGCAGGAGAAGAAGAACCAGGCTGGCTAGTGAGTCTCTGGAGAGCTGCCCAGAGAATTGGGAAAGGCTCAGTGCTCTGGGGGGAAACCTTTAGAAATGTGCTCCACATGCCTCCTGCTGTCTGCCGTCACAGCGAGGACTGCTGGGATTTGGACCCTTCTGCAGGCTGACCACACTGTACTAGATGCCTGAGTGTGGCCCGTGTATGCAGCTGGAAGCCCAGGACCAATGTGTCTGCACAGATTATACTGCTACATCCCTCCCCAACCCTTCCCCAAGGTCCAGCCTGACAACTTCTTGTGAAGCCATCAATACCAATGCTCACTCTGAGTTCTGATTTACCCTCAGCCTGGGCACTCTCCAGGGTTGCCCGTGCCAACACATGCACAGTTACAACGTCTCTGCCCAGCACGAATGCACTCTCGGGGCAGGAACAGACTGTTTTTATGGGAACCAAGCGATACGGCAGTGCTTTTTCTCTTACACATGCAAAAGAGGAAAAAGCTCAAATAAACCAAGTTTCAGGGCAAGCAGAAGAAGCCAATGCTATTCTGTCAGTAGGAGTAGGCTGTGCCAGGGTGGGGTTGGTGTGCAGGGAGAGGGGCAGAGATGGTGAGACTCTTGGCACTGGGACAATGGGAACCAAACATTCATACAGTAACCACTTACCTTCATTACCGCAGGTCTGGAAAACGTCCCAGTTAACCATAGCAAATTTGTGAATATTTTCACAACAGAATTAATTCATGCAGTCATGTTAGTCAAAGGTCCTAGAGAAAAAATAATACTTCACAGATTATAGTTGCTCCAAGACCATGTCAGAATACTGGGTCTACTTTTCTGAACTAAGTGAAACAATTGTCCTGACTCTTTTTTAAATTAATAGACTTTACTTTTTAGAAAAGTTTTAGCTTTACAGAAAAACTGAGCATAAAGTAGAGTTTCTATATACCTCATCTCCTATTTCTCCCCACACAGTTTTCCCTATCAACAACATCTTGCATCAGTGTGGTACTTTAATTACAAAGGATAAACCAATATGGATTATTTATAATTATATATCTATATGTTTATCATGTACTTATATAAATCTTACATTTATCACATATTTTATTATTACATTAATTAAGGTCCACAGTTTACATGAAGAGTCACTCTTTGTATTGAACATTCTACGAGTTTGACAAATGTATGTCATGTAGCCACCATTATAGTGCCATACAGAATAATTTCACTGCCCTCAATACCTCCTGTGCTCCACCTACTCTGAGCTTGAGTTAAGCCTACAACTGGAAGGAGAAGAAGCTTTAAATTGGATGAGGACAGAAGTTTTGATTTCAGACAGAATTGGAGTTTTAATGTCTCAAAATGACTAGAAATGTCTATGGGATTTACCTGAGATTTCCTCCGGGATTGGGGATGAATGGCCTAACAGTGTGGGTATGGGAAGGAAGTGAAGGAAAGAATATAAAGCTGGTTTCTGCTCTTACCCTACAGAATCCACGTGTTAGTTTCCTTAAGCTACCATGATGTAGACATCCCAAATCAAGGTGTCAACAGGGCCATGCTCCCTCCAAAGCCTCTAGGGGATGGTCCTTCTTTGCATCTTCCAGCTTTTGGTAGCTGAGGAGTTCCCTGGCATAACTCCATTATATTTGCATCTTCACATGGAGTTTTCCTCTGTGTCTATAAGTCTCTTCACTTGGCGTTCTCCCTGTGAGTCTGATTTCAATTTTCCTCTTCTTATAAGGACACTAGTCACATTGGATTAAAGCACCCTGATCATCTTATCTTGACTTGATGACATCTGCAAAGACCATATTTCCAAATAAGCTCACCTTCACAGGTATGGGATTTAAGACTTCAGAATATCTTTTGGGGGAGGATGCAACTGAACCCACAACAGTCCAGCTCATCACTAAACTGGTTCTGTATGTACTGACTTCTGAGCCAATCTGCATGCAATGACACCTGGTGGCCTGTGTCAATAGGTTTGATGTTTCCTTCTCCTTTCCTCTGGTCCTTCCTCTTATCCTCTCAGGCTGTCTCCTACCACACTGTTCTATTAAACACTAGACAGGGCAGAGACTACTCTGAGCAGCTTTCAGCATCAAGTCAGTCGTAGTATTTTATGTACATAGGCTCTACTAAATGCATTTTGGTTATGGTACAGTGCAATTTACACATATCTCCCTATAACACATGTTGCTAATCAGGTATGTGAAAATGGAAATGTCATCCTAGAGGCAGATAGATACAATTTTTGAGTTTCACAATCTACCTTGTACAGCAACAGAATGGCATTCAGCCATTCTGTTACTTATGTCCTTTGAGAAAATATATTTTTAAAAAACACTATTAAAAACATTTCAAAATAACATTTCTGAAATGCAGAAACATGTTTCTGAGAAAAGAAGAGCAAGAGATTTCTTCCTCCAAGTTTATCCTCTGATATAGTTTTGTGTGATGGGGAAGAGAATTTAAAACAAAGCCTCAGCACCTCCCTCCTGCCAACAGAGAGTAGACAGAACAGCAGCCTCATAGTGTGTGGCTGGTGGCTGGGGAACTGAATTGAGAGCTTTCTCTCCAAACTGCAAAGTTTGGGAAACACACAGAAAACAAATCATTGAGGGCATGACATATATACAAAGCTTAAAATCAGCAGTCCTCTGGTTTTGTAGTTTTATTGTTAAATACATCAAAAACTGTTATGCATGGCAGATTATTGGAGACAATGAGTACTGAACCCAGACACTGGAGTGAAATGGGCACAGAGAAGGAATTGCCTTGCTGAATTTAGAGAAAATATTTATCTTCAGGCAAGTTCCATCTCTTGCAGACTTCCTACAGCCTCCTGCATTAATTTCCAAATTTAATTGCAGTTTGAAAAACTCTTCATCTCTTCTTTGGTCTGTCCATCCGTCTGTCTCTTTATTCATTGATCCACTTATTAAGAGTGCTTGAATATATCGAAGAAAGAAAGTCCAAACCTGTAGAAAAATTTTGAGTTTTTAGAGTTTATTTGAGCCAAACAAGATAATGCCTGGAAGGAAATGCTGAAAAAAATGCTTCAGAGAATAACAACTTGCAGGTCTTTTTTGGATTAGTTTGTTCTTTTTATTCCTTAAATTCTGCATAAAAGTGAAATCCTGTAGTGTTTATCTTTCTCTGTCTGACTTAAATATCTTCTAGGTTCATCAATGCAATATCTTTTTCCATTCCCTTCCTTTTCATATGTAGGAGTCTTGTTTTCTTATCCTTTCAGCCACTCTATTTTTTGGTTGGAGCACTTAATTTTTTTCCTTTTAAGGTACTTATTGATAGGAATGTAGTTATTACCATCCTTTATTCCTATTTTTGATACATGTTTTTCTTCTTAAAGAAGTCCTTCTAACATTTCCTGTAATTCTGGCTTGGTGGTGATAAATTCTTTTAGTTTATTTTTGTCTGGGAAGCTCTTTATCTGTCCTTCAACTCTAAATGATAGCTTTGCTGGATAAATTATTCTTGGTTGCATATCCTGCACTTTAATCCTGTCAAATATTTTTTGTCAAGCCCTTCTGTCCTGCATAGTTTCTTTAGAGAAATCAGCTGCCAGTTGTATGGGTGTTAACTTATATGTAATTACTTGCTTTTCTCTTGTTGCTTTAAATATTCTTTCTTTGTATTAACCTTTGGCATTTTAATTATGATGTGTCTTGGTGTAGGCTTCTTTGGATCCCTGATTTTTGGAATTCCTGGGGTTTTCTGTCCATTTTCTTCACCAAGTTAGGGAAGTTTTCCATCATTATTTCTTCAAATAGTTGTTCAGCATCTTGATTTTCTTCAGGTATGCTGATCAGGTGCATATTTGGAGACTTAATAGTGTCCCAATTCCTCTTTAAATTATTTTTATAGTCTTGGCATATTTTTTCTTGCCATTCTGAATGTCCTTATTGAGTGTCCTGATTGGCTTTCCTGTCCTCTAGATAGGGCATGTGATCCTCTTCTTTATTCACTTTGTTTATTCCTTTGTTTATTCCGTTAAATATACTTCTCGTCTCAGATAATGTGTACTCTACTTCAGACTGGTTCCCTTTTATAATTTCCACTTCCATTTTTATCTCTTTGTTGAAGCTCTCTACACTTCCCAAATGTTCATTGAGCTCTTTATAACTAGTGTTTTGAACTCTGCATCTGTTAGATTACTTGACTCCATTATATCCAGATCTCTGTTCTGTTCTGTCATATGGTTTCTGCTTCTTTGTCTTCCCATTTGGCTGCCCTTCCATGTCTGTTGCTATGTATTAAGCAAAGCTTCTAAATCTCTTGGTCTTATTAGTGTAGATTTGTGAAGTAGGTGTCCAGTGGCACAGTCCTGAGAGAGATTCAGCCACAGGCCAAATTTAGCCTAAGCCTCTACCACTCTGGGGTCACCTGTTAAGATTCAGCAAGCAATCCACAGATGCTTGTACCAGAAACTGAGGCCAGCTGCCTCCACCAGTGTGAGTCTCAGCAAAAAGCACCTGACTCGCTAAGGATATACCTAGATGTGGCTTGGGAGGAACCTGAGTTGGGGTAGGCAGAGTTTCAGGAAATCCTCTGGGTGGAATCTACCTTTTTTATCCAGTTTGATGATGTCACAGCTATGGAGGTGCTGTCAGGTATACTGGTAGGAGGGAGGGCTCAACAGGGAACAGTGGATACCGCCAGTATCAAACAAGTTTCGCCTTTGCCCTCACTCCAACAATGTCTCCCTATAAGTCCCTGGTGCCTCCTGTGCACCGCCGAATCACCACAGGTGCTCAGAGCAAGCAGATCTGTCACAGCAAAAATCTGCTTGTGGACACGGCCCCTTTAAGAGGCATCTCCCTCTGCTGAGGCCGCAGCCTCCAGCTTACTTGGTTGCTCGGGTGTGGACAGCCCCACGTCCTTGCCCAGTCCTACCTTCTGCCGTTGCAGGGTACTTTCTTGTATTTCTCTGTAGTTATATGGCTTGTTCATCTAGATTCCAGGCAATTTTTCTTTGCCGTTGCTCCTTGTTTCCATCACAATTTTGATTTGGTCACCAGAAGGATGAACAGGGCCTCTATCATCTATACCATTTTTTCCCTCCAGGTCTTTAAAAAAAAATTTTTTTTTAATGCATTTGGAATTAAGGACAAAATAAGGAAGATTATATGAAGGTGAGAGACAGCAAGGTGGGGATTGGATTATAGGATAGTTAACAAGATTATATACTCTCCTGAGTGCTTCTGTGAGGTCTGAGAAAGGGGCACAAAAACAATATACAGAAACAATACACAGGAACAGTTGACAGGGCTTGCTTAAGGCAGAGATAAAACTTTTACTAAAAAAGTTGCAGGCCTGGGGTGTGAATATCCACCATGAGCTGCCCAGTTCGGAATTATGATCAGATTGCCCTGTGAGGTTACTATTGGTTAGATTTATTACAGCGCTTCCTTATTGTCCACAGGTTTAAATCCTGGCTCTACCTCTATGTGATCATAAACAAATGAAATAATCTTTTTGTCCCTCAGTAAGTTCTCAATGATTTAAAACTATGTTGTACTTTTTATCATAGATTGTTAAGAGCAGATATAAGTTAAAATTAAGATACTTAGTTCTCTCTGTTGAAAATAAGGGAAGAGACTTCTGTCCACCTCACATTTTTTTGGTTCAGAATTTCTTTCTCTATCCTTTTCAAATGTATGTAGATCTTTATAACTGCCTTCTGTCATAAATGAGAAGTTTGTTTCTCTTCCAGAAAAAGCCAATTACATGATAAAGTTAGGATAAACTACATATGACAAAAGGTGCTATCAAGTCTTCTCACTTAGGGACTAGTTTTTATTTATCTTGAAAACATGTGTATAATGGATTGTGACTGCTTGGCTGCACAAAGTGATAAAATTCCTTCCTGTCTTTGCAATCTCTTAAAATTGCCTGTGATTCCATAGGAGAAGAAAAACTTTTTCTCTACCCTCTTAGGTTCTTTACCTGGAGCCCTGCAAATTAGACAAAAAAAAAAAAAAAGATTAATAAGAGAAAATCAAAAATTTATTAACATATGCATCTCGCTTACACACGGTAAGCTAACTCAAAGGGGCAGTTTGAACTAGGACTTATATAGCCTCTTAACAAAGAAAAATAAACTTGTAGAGAAGTGACAAGACAAAGGAAAAGGGCTTTAGGCTTTTAGGAATAATAAACTGGGAAGGTAAATATATGGCGTAGCAGGGACTAATGTAAGATAAGTGTTAGTCAGGTTTGTTATGTACGTTTCTTCGATGACATTTCTGGGCTATTAAGAGTCTAAATTTGTCTCTGGGACACAGTTGTCTTGCCCTTCCTGGTAGAAAAGGGAGAGCAAAGAGTTTTCCTTGTCTCTGCTTTTTCTCAATTATCTCCAGCTCAGAATAATTCTTATGCTCGAGTAGCATAATTTAGGTTGTCTTACCCTGGACTCCTTCAATAAATATCACATTCTGGTTTAAAGCTTATTCAACAATAAAACTATTTTGTCTCTACATTTCTGAAGAGGTTTCTTGGGTTGTGAGAAGATTTCGTTTCTTTTATATTTCCCCAAAACTATTCAGTAAAACTTTATTTTACCTGTTCTATGTTAGACTAGTCTTCTTCATTGTAACAGAGAACTGGGAACTGCTATTGAAGGTCACCTCAGCTCTTTTCCAGCCAACCTCTGACAGGCAACACTCTACTTGCTTCCAGAAAGTACCCTTGTATCCTGAGGGGTCTTCTTGTCCTCTCTGTCCACTATCTCTTAGTACCCTTGTAATTGAATTATTTCACTAATTTAAAGATTTCTTCTGTGCTATGCATTTACCTTCATTAGCTACAATAATTCTCAGCATTTTATGGATATGAAAGCTAATGAAAATGGGTTAAATAACTTGCTCACAGTCACAATGGGAATGGAACTGAGATTCAAACCCAGGATCCTGAGGCCTTCAGTCTCTGCCAGGATTGAGCAAATGTGAGCCATGAAGGAGGAACAGAAGCCAGAGAAGGATCCCAGTGGAGGGCAATACCCAGGAGTCGGCCAAAGGGGAGGAGGGAGAGGGGACTGTAATAGCAAGCCTTTGTCCCCTCCCAGCTCCAAGTGCCCTTCTCCAGAAAACCATAATTGGAAGATCCTTCTTTCTTTCCACAGCATAGGGAGGAGGGTCCAGATGTCCTTCAATGGATATCCAGGTCGCACCCACTATTTTTGGTTGTATTGGGATACTGTGGATGGAGGGGTGGAGCGGGGGACATTTATACACAGTACATTAAATTGGTCAGGGATGGAGCCAAGTCATGAGGGCACAGCCAAGAGTCACTCTTGGGGCTGGGAAGCAGTGACATCCTGTGTCCAGGCTGTTGGCCTAAGGAATGGCTGTCACAGTCCGTGACGAGGGGTGCTGGGGCTGCTGGCAGAGTTATCATGGGCTACTCCGGGCTCCAGGGCCTTGAAGGGGACTTCTGGTAGGGAGCCTTTGCCAGCTCATCCTCCTGGCTCTTTACTCTCCACAGGCCCAAGGCAAAGGAGGAAATACAACGGTATAAAAGATAGATTAAAATTTTACACAAATAGGAACCTACTTCATTAGCCTTCTACAGCCATCTCCCCTTCTCCACCCTCCAACTCCCGCCCCTCAACAAGATGGCTTAGAGCAATTTCCATATTGATACCTATAGCTCTGCCTCATTCTTTTAAATCGTGGCTAATTTATTGAATGCTTATCCTCCTGACAAAGTTGTAAGTTACATGCATTCTTATTAGTATCTTTTAAAGACTGATATTTTATTACATTAAAATTAAAACTTTCTCATATTAAAATATTCTTAAAGAAAATTTAAAAACACATTTGGAAAATATATTGGCATAAACACAACAAAGGATTAATAACAAAAAATTTTTAAAAATTCATAAATCAATAGGGAAAGCAAAAGAAAAATGGGCACGAAAAGAATTTTGCAGAAGAAATGCTGATAAAAATATAGAGATGTTAATGATAATCGATATGCAAATAACATACCATTTTATGTCATTCATTTGGCAAAAATGAAAAAGACTGACAAAACCACATGTTAGAAAGCAACAGGACCTTTATACATTGCTTGTAGGAGTGTAAATTGATACAACTACTTTGAAGACAGTTTTGACATGTCACAAATTTTCATATACTTATGGTTATGTTTCTGGATCAATTCTGTTTCTGTTTTGTTGGTATGTAGAAATGCAATTGACTCTTATCTGTATTTAAAAATGAGGAAACCAAGGCTGCAAGAGCTTAAGTAATACGTCCGAGTCACCTAGCCCATGAGTTCTGGACAGTAGCAGCAGCACAGGTGTTATAGGAAAAGATGCGTGGGCAGCTCCAAGCTCAGTGTGTGCTACGAGGTGCTGTGCAGTAGCTGCTTCTTTGCACTCTCCCTGAGAAGCATTTGCTGCTAGGCTCTGGGCAGGAATTGAATGAATGTGGGGCACTGTTTCTCAACTTTCAGCCGTGATAAAGTTAGACATGGTTGGCCCTCTTTGGCTCAGGCAGTGTCATTGGGGCAGAGGTGACCTTGGGGCAGGCTTTTTCACCTCTTCCCCTGATCCCTGTCATGACCCTATTCTCCTGGCTAGAAACTGAGTGCCCCTCTTCACAAACGGCTCCTGGGAACTGCATTTTCAGAAGCTCCACAGATCTGACTGGTGGAAAGATTTCCTCCTACATCTCCTGCTGACAAACGGGGAGAGTCATCAGATGGAGGAGGGGTGGGTGACTGTGGGTGTGTATGTGGTTGGGTAACTTCTGCAGGCTCATCCCACATTTATGCTGCCCCACAGAGGGGTTAGTGCAATAGACTGAGGCCAGGCCCTTGAGAGAAACTGCACTGTTGTTTTCTCCCTTCCACACAGATTTGCTGTCATCTCTCTGGTTTGTCTCTTGACATAGAATACAACGTGAGTGAGAGGAGGCTGCGGTAGCTCTCTGTTGCCTGGCTGCCCCTCCCCTCCCACTACCATTTGCCTGAAGTCCAGCTGCTGCAGATAGGGGTCAAAGCTATTTTGTGCAAGAAAAAGCCAAAAGCAATTGGGAGCTTCTTGGACAGAACATATTAGAATTCTGCCATCCTTTTATTTGTAGTGACTGAGACAGGTTAGGGATTGGGGAGCCCACCGTCAGTGTGGGTACAGGCACCTAACCAATCTTGGGAACACAACACAGGCTGTGCAGAGTTCTGAAGAATTTCTGGTATTGCCCTGAAGAATTCTCATAGGAAAAGTTATCATTTTATATGTGAGCAACACTCAAATATTCATGAGGCCAAAACAGACAGTTCTTTTGTTTGAACAGAATCATTTTCAGAGGCCCTGGTCAACTTCTAGTAAAATCCTGTGGGTTTGGATGCTCACTATTCCCATGATTGTGTTTGACAAGGACCATATGGCAGGCTGGTCCTGCATCACTCAAACAAGCAGCAGAGAGCCAGGGAAACAAAGGCAACGAACAAAGGTTTGAAGTCTAACAATGGGGAAACTCAGTCTGAAGATGTCGCTTTGTCTTGCAATTCCTTGTGAAGATTTGCTGTAAAAGCAATATTGGGTCGTTTTAAAATCAGAAAAGAAATTGAATTAAAATCTGCTGAAATTCTTCCACTCTGAGATTAAACACTGGAAGTCCATCCTTCCAAAGTTTTCTCTACTGAATTAGTTTGCTAAGGCTGCCATAACAAATCACCACCTACTGTGGGGCTTAAACAACAGAAATTTATTTTCTCACTGTCCTACAGGCTGGAAGTCCAAGGTCAAGATATTGGCAGATTTGGTTTCTTCTGAGGCCTTTCTTTTTATTGTGCAGATGGCTTCCTTCTCTCTGTGTCCCCATATGGTCTTTTCTCTGTGTGGGAGCATGCCTGTGTCTGCATTTCCATTTTTTATAAGGACACCAGTCATATTGAACTAGGATCCACCCTAAAGACCTCATTTTAATTTATTTACTTCTATAAGACCTTATCTTCAAATATAGTTCCATTATGAAGTGCTGGGGGTTCAATGTATGAATTTTAGAGGTATGCAATTCAGCACATAACATTTAATAATTATTATGTAAAGATACACAAAATAAGGATTGTAACATAATTACTATTTTGTAAATTGCTTAAACATTTTTTAATATGTGGCATTTCTATGCCAGTAGACATAGTATAGGTTCTGGTTCAAGACTGATGGATTAGGTAGATGCATTTGCCTTCCCACTCCCTCCTAAGGCTGAATTAATTACAATAGCTCACATTTACTGGGTACTGATGATGTGCCAGACATTGTTATGACTCCTTTGCTTGTATTCAATTATTTAATTCTCACGACCTGATAAGATGAGCATTATCTCCATTTTACAGAGGCTGGAGGTTGAAGAAAGAGTCAATGTTATCTCGAGTAAGGGACTAGGAGGAATTTTGTTTCCTGCAGGGAGAGCCTACAGTGTGTTTACAGATGCGGGGAAGGACTGGGAGAGGGAGAGGCTCAGTGCTGGCTCCTCCGTGGTCAGGGCCACTTATGTCTCTGGTACCTACACCCTAGAGTGTGGTCCTGTCCACTGCAGGTGGCTGCACATCTTGACTCCCACTCTAATCCCTGGGTGCCCAGCAGTGCACCTCATGTATAATAAGCTGTATAAAATATCTGTTGAAATAAATATACATTAATATGAGAGACCTAAAAGGCTCTTTTATAGAATCATTCTTATATATTTTAAAGGTTTTAAAAACATTTTAAAACTTCCCAGGGGTAAGATGCAAGCATTCTCCATTCAGCGAGTTCCATTTCTGACCTCAGCTTTAGTAAGGTTTCACTTTACCATTTGCAAAGTATTTCAAGTGGTAGAGGTTCTGGGCCTAAAATAAAAGTAATTGTTCACCTAGTATGAAAGACAGTGCTCTCGTTCTCATCCAACTCCATTTAAGGCACCGTGTTTCCTCGAGATCATCATCAGCCTGGATCACACTCCAGTGCGGCCAGCTTTGCACACTCCTCCTTTCCTCCAGTGATGTGTGCCCAGCCTGAGTGCAAGCCGTCTCTCTCTTCTCTACATTGCCTCTCCCCACTAAACAACTTCCACAATGAAGCGCTCCCAGACTCACTCTCACAGCTCCTCCTTCCTTTCTTTACCCCCGAGTCCAGAGCACCTGAATCCCTGGATGAAGGAGCTGGCCATGAATTCTCCTGCTATCCCTAGCACAGGCACACTGAAGTCCCATGCCTGTATCACCCACCCTAACGAATCCACATCGCTGGAAACATGATGCCCACTCCTCCTGAGGAGCAGATCGAGTGTCACATTTACGTGCTGATAGAATGCTTCATTATGAAGACTGATGAGCATTGTCAGTGTTGGCTAGTCATTGTCCCTATCCTTGCTGTCTGTTTTACCCACCTGCTTTCTAGGAGTTCTGAATCACTACAGTGGCTTCTCAAACAGAACATTACAAACATTTGCCACCCTCATCTTGATGATCAGCATATCTTGATGATAAGCTAATGTTTTTTTCTTGATTTATATTTAAACACACACATACACACACACACACACACCATTTACAGTTTTATTATAAAGGATACAACTCAGGAACAGCCCAATAGAAGAGACAACTGCCAAATGGGGAGTGTCTGTCCCTGTGGAGTCGGGTGTGCCTGATGCCTACTTAATGTTTTAAAGTCATCACATTGCTTCCTTTTGTTTCTGTTTCTAAGAAGAAATCAAGATGTGGTAAAGAAATGAATGGCTATGTCCTCCTGCAGCCCCTCCCTCCTATTTTCCTATAGCTACTCAAGATGAATAAATTGATCTGTCATAACTGTGAAAAGACAATCCTAGTCATGCCACCAGCAATTTCCCATCTATCTGACCAAAAAAAAAAAAATTCCCAAATTATGAATGATTTGTTCTCTCTCTGTCTCTGTCTATGTCAGTCTCTCTCTCTCTCTCTCTCTCTCTCTCTCTCTCTCTCTCTCTCTCACACACACACACACACACACACACACACACACAATTTGTAAAGAGAACAACAAAATGCGTGTAGTCCTTATTCACATGGCTTCTCGATGTGCTCTGAAGAGGATGTACTGTACAGGAAACACCAAGTACTGCATTTAGGGGTATAAACAGGCAATTTTGGAGAAATTATTTTAAACAAATAATTACTAAAAAAAAAGAGCTTGAAAGAAAGTGTTTTTTCCTTTTTTAAAAAAGGAAGAAACCCGCAAGACAACTGATTGCCTATTGTCACAGGTAGCTTGTCCTTCAAGGAGAAAACAAGGCTCAGATTTCCCTTTTATTGCCAAACAGTGCAGGCAAAATGGCCATTAGCCACTGTTCTCTGCTGCTCGGCCTTCCTCTCCAGCATCACACAGGTTCTCATAAGATGAGAACACTTTGGTTATCCACAGTGTGATGCAGCCTATAGGACACTGTGATGCTAGACATGGTTTTTCTAAGTGTTAACTGGTCTGAACCAATTATGAACCACGTGTGTTGGGCCAGGCAGCTCCCCTGGCCTTTGAAAAGGAAGATGGTCTCTTATTCCTCCAAAGCTGGGGATGAGGGGTGCGGGGTGTGTGTTAGAGAGGAAGCAGTGAGCAATGGGCAAGGTTGCTATGAGCAACCCCTGAGACAACAGGGGGCAATGGGATTCACTGAACCCCTCCTTCCTGGCATCCTGGCCAAGCACGGCTGGAGAGGCGGAGAGGTGGGCAGGAGAGGGAGCCAGTGTAGAGGGCTGTCTGGCAGGGGCCAGGAACTGCCAGGGCCTGCAATTCAGCAGTGGTGAAGAATTTCTTTTCCCAGTCAGGAGATTAAAGGTTCAGTCTGGTGACCTTGGGGAAGTCACTTTACCTCTAGGATTCTCAATTTGCTCACCTATAAAATCTGAGATTTACCCCAGTGACGCAAGAACTTTATTCTAAATATGAAACCAGATAATGTATTTTAAAGACAGTTATTAAATAAAACATACTCTTATCATATGACTCAGCAATTACACTCTTTGATATTTACCCAAAAGAGTTGAAAGCGTGTCCATACAAAAACCTACACAGGGATGTTTACAGCAGCTTTATTCATAATTGTCAGAACTCAGAAGCAGCCAAGAATTCCCTCAGTAAGTTAATGGATAACCAGATGGTAGTGCATCCAAACAATGGAATATTTTTCAGTGCTAAAAAGAAATGAGCTCTCGTCACGAAAAGACATGAAGAAATTGTAAATGCATATTACTAAGTTAAGAAGCAAATCTTAAAAGGCTACATTTGATACAAGTCCAAGCGTATGCCATTCTGGGAAAGGCAAAGCTAGAGAGAAAGAGTAAAAAGATCAGTGGTTGCCAAGGTTTTGGAGAGAGGGAGGTCTGAATAAATGGAGTACAGGAGATTTTTAGGGCAGGATTATTCAGTATGATCACATAATGGTAGATACACGACCTTATACGTTTGTCCAGACCCACAGAATGTACAATACCAAGAGTGAACCGTATGTAAACTATGGACTTGGGTGATTATGATGTGTAGGTGTAGGCTCATCACTTGTAACAAATGCACTGCCCTGGAGAGAAATTTTGACAATGGGGGAAGGCTGTGGGGCTGGGGTATGTGGGAACACTATCCACTCAATTTTGTTGTGAACCTAAAACTACTCTAAAAAAAATCAATGTCTAAACTATAAAGTCTAAAAATATTCCCAGTAGCATTATTTTATTTTGTTTTTATTACTCTTGATGGCTTCAATTGTAGAGTCGGGCTTTGCTTGACTGAATCTTTAAACACTGTCATATTGTGAAACAAATTTTCCCTATACTGAAAATTTTATAATTAATAGTAACATAGGAATAATGACTATTACTCACAATATGCCCCAGATTGAACTAAAGAGAGCAATGTTTGGAAGCTACTTTAAAAGTGAGCTCCCATTAGGGAAATACAAATCAAAACCACAATGAGATACCATCTCACACCTGTTAGAATAGCTATACTCAACAGAACAAGTAATAACAAATGCTGGATAGGATGCGGAGAGAAAGGAACCCTCGTACACTTTTGGCGGGACTGCAATTTGGTACAGCCACTATGGAAAACAGTGTGGAGCTTTCTTAAAAAACTAAGAATTGATCTACCATATGATTCAGCAATCCCTCTACTGGATATTTACCCCCAAAGACTTGAAAACCCCTATCCGAAAAGATATTTGCACAGTGATGCTCATAGCAGAGTTATTCACAGTGACCAGGACATAGAAGCAACTGAAGTGTCCTACAATAGATGATTGGCTAAAGAAGCTGTGGAACATATATGCAATGAAATATTATTCAGCCATAAAAAGAGATAAAATATTGCCATTTGCAACAATCTGGATGGACCTCGAGATAATCATGCTAACTGAAATTAGCCAGACTGAAAAAGTAGAAAATCACATGATATCACTTATATGTAGGATATAAACTTAAAAGCAACAAATGAATAGGACAAACAGAGCCTCAGAGACATGGACAATGGACTAGTTGTTACCAGAGGGTAGAAGGTGAGGGAGGAAGGAAGAGGTAAAGAGGGTAAAGGGTGGTCAAATATAGGGGAGTTGGGAGAGGGTGAAGTGGGTAAAGGTGATCAAATATATGGTAGCCGAAGGAAACTGGACTCTGGGTGGTAATCACACAATAGAATATATAGATGTCAAATTGTAACGTACACCTGAAAATTATATAATTATATTAAACAATGTTACTCCAATAAACTTAAAAAAAAAGTGAGCTTTCCATGTCAGCTCTTGAATCTCACATTCAAACAGGACAATTATGGCTGTAGGAGTGGGTGTGCAGGTTTCCACAGGAGACCCCAGGATTTGAGGGAGGAGAAGCTGAGGAGGTCACAGGCCAGTGTAGTACACAACATCTATGGCCACTCTGCTTGGACTCAAACGAGGCCCTCTGCTTGGGAAAATGCCAAGGGATCACCCAATGGCTGGGAAAGGCAGGGTGGAAAGCTATGAGTCAGGTTTTGATGGGGTGGAGTTTGGAGGGTCAGGGTCAGGGTTTGGGGGAGTTGTCAATGGCCTGAGGAAAGGGCATAAACCCAGGTAGGGGAAATGTTGGCTTCCAGTGAACCTGTGCATGAATTGGGGCTTTTACCAGCACCACAGATAGAGTGGCCACCACTTCTCATGTTCAAGAAAGCTTGAGGCTTTCTCTTGCTCGTAGCTGCCTCTCATCCCTCACTTAAGATGCACTGGTTCCTTGCCTACAGTTCAGGTTTGCGTGCTTTAGCCCCTGTCTGTTTCAGGCCACATCTCAATCCAGGGGCATGGGTTAGATGTTTCTGTTACAAGGGACTGAAGCACAGCTGAAATCCACTTATGCCATGAGGGAATAATGGAAGTAAGGATAGAAATATCATTGAGAGCCTCAGAAACCCCTGAGGGAGGGGCCCAGAAGACAAGGGGACTCTTTCTACCGGCTGTCTCTATTTCTCCTGCCTTATGCTTATGTCTTGCTATAGACGGGCTTAACTTCATAACAAAATGAACAAATAATCATGATTTCAATAAAAGTGATGACAAAGCATAATTTCAACTTGAAAACTTCTAAGTTTTACAATCTATAGTTTCAGCTTCCAAAGACTCTCTTGGTCCTAAGTCTGAGGGTCCCAGTGAAAGTCCCTGAGGGACAGCAGGGGAGGAAGGGTAAACTCCCACCCTTGACCAATCAGTGATGGCCCCAGTGCACAGTCATGTCACACATTTCTTGGGGCCAAGATTTAGTAACCGATTGGTTCTTCTGACTTCTTGTGTCTTTCCACCTACCCAAAGAGGATGTTGCCTTTATTCACTCAATTAAATTAGGAGCAAAGAGATAATAAAGGTTAAGGTACTGCATGTATTTCCCATGATGCTATTTATATTCACCGGGGAAATCCCTAGACCGCTGTCTGAGGAGAATTCCCTCTTTGCCAACCAGCTCTGGTCTACATCTTTTATGAGGGAGAACAGGGTTCTAAAAGGCTGCATGAGAAAGATGCAGAGGTTGAAAAAAAAGCAGGAAGTGGGAGGACTAACAGATTTGAGAGAGAGTTGGAGCAGTGAGGGAACTGGGAAGGATAGAAATGGGTGTGTGAAAGACTGGGGTTGGACATAGACTGGAATCTCTGCAATGTTCTCCAGGAAATGTGACTAATGTTAGAATACCTTTATATTTAATATTAGCTCCTGAACAATATGTAACTCCATGCATAGACTAGACTATTTTCAATTTTGGAGCTGCGTTTCACCTGGAACGAGGTTCCAGTAGAAATGTCAGATACAAAACTGTGTAGAATTCTGGGGTTAATCAAAATGCTGCTGGTGGTGGTGATGATGATACAAGGCATTTATTGAACATTTACCATCTGCCAGGCTCTGTGCCAAGTGTGTCCCAAACATTTGATGTTCCAAACAATTCTACAGGGAAAATATACTTATTATTCTTTAAAACAATAACAACAATAACAAACAGATGAGGCAATTGAGGCTTCAGGAGGTTAAATGACAAGTCCAAAGTGGCAGAGCTGGGATTTCAATTTGGAGAGTGTGATCTTAGCTATGAAATAGATGAGTGTGTGAGGCACTAATGGGTAGGTATATGAGGTTGCTGCATGGTAAGAGGTGCTGGGCAGACAACCCTGCTAAGCCAGGTAACTTTAGCTCCAGCAGGGTTAACCCTCTGTCAACAGAGGGTTGCTCCTTGCCATTTGGGTCAGATCAAATGTCCTTATGCTATTTCAAAGTCCTTCATCAGTCCCTATTGACCTCTCCCTCTGAAACAGAAGCCCTGATCTGGCCTCACCAATCAACACTGGCTAGTGTGGCCCAGTGGCTCCTGGCTCTAGCCATCCAGCTGTCTTATCTGCATGCCTTTTTGAAGCCGTTACCAGCCAGCAACATCACCCCTCACGTAACCTGTATCCTTGTTAATTGAAAACAATGTGACATCTGAGAATGAAGCAGCATCAGAGTAAAAACCCAGGGAAAGTAGGAGAGTGACTTTAGGGAGGCTTTGTAGTGACACTGGGACCAGCCCCTCTGGGTGAGCTTGAGAGCCCTCTCAGCAAACACTGGTCAGAACCCAGAGAGAGAAGAGGCTAATGATGGCCACCACTCTGCCAGGAGGGCTGGGATTGTGAGAATGTGTGGAACCAGGCCTGGGGAAGCCCAAGAATAACAGAAGAATCAGTGGCTTCTTGGGAGCTAAAATTTCTGCAATTTCATATTGAGATGAAGACAACAAAATGTTTTACCTCAAGGCTAATGTGGCCTCAGAATCATAGGTCTTGTTGCTACCTTGTTTGTTTTAGGATGCTGCATTTTACCAATGTCACAAAATCCTCAGGCAGGTCACATTTCTGAGACCTCATGAGTTGTTTGGAGCAAAGTGACCAACATGACCCTCGGAGCAACTCACTGAGGACATGTTGCCTGTAAATTTAAGCTGGACGTCCCATAGTCGGGGAAGAATTTGAAACACATAAAAATCTCCTTTCTCGCAAAACTGGCAGACTTCCTAGGGAGTTAGTTAGCCAAAGCTCTTCTCTGAGAACTTCTCAGCATATTAGTAAAGGACTCTTGTCTCTATCACCGATTACCACTGGCTGCAGTGAGGACCAGACTTCCCTTGGAGCAGCAGGATGAAGCTGGAGGGAGGACCCCATGGGGCCATCGATTCCCTCATCATTATAGGTCAAGGCAGTTGTTACCTATGAGAGCCAAAGTCCTATTAATGATAATGCAGTCAAAATGGAAACTCAAAATGGCTCAAGCCCAAGACGAGAGCAGAATCTGTAAATTAAGAAACTGAGTCATCCTTTCTACGCCTGGGAAAAATATATCAATTTATAGATTGTCACCTCAGTACCTGAGAGGAAGTTCAGAGAAACCAAAAAAGGAGGAATTTGTAGAAGTTAAAGTTGGTTTGTATTCTGCTTAGGTCATTTATTATAATATAATAATAATAAGTGTTTATATAGTATTAGCATACTTCCTAGGGAGTATGCTAATACTATATAACTGTTCTAAACATTTCACATATATGACTCATTTAATCCTACCACTATTTAATATGACCAGTGTAAGGAAGCCCATTTCTTTAAGTATTTTCTTGATTTCTGCTTTTTATAGGTGATCTGGGTTCATGTGAGTAAGGAATAACTTAGTCATTAGTCTGTAGTGAATGCTTAAAAATCTATCATGAGTCACTACATAAAAATATTGATATTGGTTAAATTAAAATCTATCTATTAGGGATAACCTTTTATATTTTACTTATCAACTGTGCATTAGGCATTGTCCTAAACATTATTTAATTTAATTCTTATAGTCCTACAAGGCAGATGGTATTTGGTGTAAAATGAAGTTAAGGGAACCCAAGAAGCTCACTCAACTCCCGGTTACAAAGTGGACAGACCAGGATTTGAGCCCAAACACTAGCTCTACCAACACGCAGCATGTTCTGTCTTCTGTACCTTATGGCCTTAGCTCTATGTTAATATGTTTTCATTCATTACTACTTCATCATATATTTTTAATAAATAATGACTTTGACATAACCACAGTATGATCATTATATCCAACAAAATTAACATTAATTCACAGTAAAGCCCATGTTTTATTTTCTCTGGTTATCTCAAATATATCCTTTTAAACTGGCTTTTTCGAATCAGCATCCAAACAAGAGCCACACTGAGATTTGACTTATATGTTTTTTTTTCTCTCTTTGATTAAAAAAAAAAAATTGACATGGACATGGACATTGACTAGTGGTTACCAGTGGGGAGGTAGATGAGGTAAAAAAAAAAATTGAAAAACTTCAAACCTACAGAAAAATTGAAAGAATAGTATAATTAACTTCTGTATGTCTTTCAACAAGAGACACTAAACTTAATGTGTCTTAAATCTCATTTCATTTATAATTGTTCCACTTCTCTTTTAAAGAGTCATTTATTTCTGGATTAAATTGGGTCATTTGACCTGTAGAATTTCTCACGTACTTAACATTTCTGATTAAATTACTCATGGTATCATTTAATGTGTTCCTCTAAGTCTCCCATATTTCCTGAAAACTGAATCATTTCTAGAGTTTGTTCTTTCATGTCTTTTATTTTTTGAGAGAGGGATAGATAATGCTTCATAAGTGATGCTATGTACTTCCAGTTGTAGCACATCAGGATACCCACAATACCTGTTTCATTTAGCCTTGATCTTTGGGTTAGGATGGTGTTGATCTGATCCGTACCTAACAGAACTCCCCATCAACTTTAACTTAATGTCTTTAGCAACCGATGGTGTCTGTTGCCTCAAACCATTATTTTGTTAAGGTTTGCAAACCAGAGAGTTCCCAATGTTATCATCCCTACTGTGCTTACTCTCTGTGTTTCTTCCATAAAGAACTTTCTCATAACAATTATTTGGTTGCCATGAGATACAGTTTGTTTAGAAAAAGCAGGCTAAGTACTTGATTCTTTTACTTCGTTTGCCAATTTCCAGAATAATGCGTTGGTGCTCTGACAACTCCCAAAGGTGGCTAAGGAGGTTTTACCTGCTGTGGTAACGGGGAAGTGCTGTAGGGAGTATGGAGTATTATTAGGAACCCAGAGACTTTTACACATTTTATGCATTTCAATCCATTGCAGTATTTTTTTTTTTAATGACCAAACTGTCTCATCCTTGGTGAGTGGGGCCCCTTCGAGTTGGCTACTTTGTCATTTTGATGTGATCACAGTAACCTTTGATAGCTTCCTTGCTTTCAGGCATGACAAAATGTTCCAGCTCAAGGAGCCCTTGTTCCTTTTAGCGGGAAATGGCATCTAGAGACTACAATCTGGGCACTAGGGTATACTTTGTTATTAAGTTATCATTGTTTCTAAATCTTCTCAGCCCACATCACTGGGAAATGTTAAATTTTTAGAAAAAGAAAAGTGAGTAAGTCATGAATTAATGCTGATATTTTCGATTTGTAGTAATAATAATGAAATTTTATTTAAATTTTCTGATTTTATTCATTTATATGTCTGTTTTATCTCCTTACACTGAACATCATCGCTCCTTCCAAATGAGATTAAGACAAACATATTTGTTTTATTTTAGTTTCTGTTTTCAAAATAATAATATCAACCACCCACAATAAAACCAATGTGGAGTAAAGTTTCTTGATATCTTTGTGGTTCTTTTTGTCCGAGATAGATCTCGCTAGGCGTGTGTAGTGAAAATACTGTGGTTTACATTGTCTGAAATAAGCCTCTACAAGTGGTTATGTCACTTGCTTTCAGTTTGCTATCCATTTTTCAGGGATTCTTTTTATTTAGTTAATTAAAAATTAACTAAAACATTGACTGGTTCAAAAATCAAACTATACAACAGGGTGTATTTAGAGAGGTCTAGTTGCTCCTCAACTCAGCTTCCTTCCATCTTTTTCTCTCTCTTCCCCCATGGCAATATATTTTTTTATCAGTGTTCGTGTGTGTGCAAGGTGTATGTGTGTGTGTCTACACACACATGTATACAAATATATACACACATAGAGATATGTTTATATACGTATTATATGGATATGTATTATGTGTGTAACAGTGTGTGTTTCCTGGAGATTACACCACAGCAGTGTATGGAGGTCTTTCTCATTCTCTTTGACAGCTGCATAGTACTCTACTGTAAGTATGTTTCATAGTTTACTCAACCATTTCCTTGTTTAAGGACATTTGGATTGTTTCTGGCCTTTGGCTATTACACATTGTGCTAAGTGAATAGTTCTATGCATACATCATCTAGTATTTTTTCCAGTGTATCTCTGAGGTAGAAGTGGAGTGACTAGGTCAAGGGGCAAATGCATCCATAGTTGTTGTAGATACTGCCAAATTCTCGTTTCTAGTAGTAGTATTTTGAACTGCTCAGAATCAGTGTACACTGAGTGCCTTTTGTATGTCCCACATTGTGCTGGGCTGTTTGTGCATATTAACATCTTGGAGATTGTGCTGCACTTGATTTGTGGACAACTTGACTGCTTTGCTAATCAGGGAGGTTTTCAACTAGTTTGGGCCTCCTGCTTTCCTTCTCTTCTTTGAAATAGTAGTCCAGTTGGGTGTTATAAGCACATATCAGGGGCCATGAGTATGAGCAGGAGTGTTATGGTTCCCTCAGAGTAGCTCAGAAATCTTGCGCAGATGCATGAGCTGCAGTGGAGTCTCACTCTGCCGTCAGAGATAACATTTATATTGTGTTCAGCCACGTGGGCTAATGGTTCTATGCATAAAATCCATCACACAGGTGGAACTAATTCAGAGCAACTGCGAATGAAAGAAAACCCCAAGTGAGTCAGTATCTCTGCATTCTAGTTTGTAGCTGGAAAGAGATTACAAATGTAAAGGGCTTACAACTCAACTCCATGTCCACCAGTTCCTTCATGCATTTGCTTTCCAAATTCCTCTTCTATCATTATGAACTGCCCCAGGTGGGGCTCCCATCCTCCAGTTTTTAGACCACCTTACTATACGTGAAGTTGTAGGAGTGGAGATCTCACCCTAAACCTTACATATCTTATTTAATACTCACAACAATAATTCTATGAAGCAAGTTTTAAATTTGCAATTTCTGGATGAGAAACACAAGGTTCAGAGGGTAGGTGACAGGCCCATTTTCAAATGTTACGTAAATAGTGAAGCCAGATTGCACAATTAACCACGGCACCAAGGTCCAAAGCCTGTGGTACATAGGAGCACAAGAAGGCTAGCTCCAGGAGCCTTGTAGTCCTCACATCCCCCAATTCCCATACATTTCTTATTCTGAGGAAGAGACCCTAGGAAGAGGGTTGGATAGATAATTAACCTGAACTGTGGGTTTTTTTCATTGAGGTTCCAGAGGTCACCATTTATTTCCATTCACCCTACCCTGCTCAGCCACGAATATGGATGGCTAGCCACTCATGGATTCAGGCCTCTTCTGTTGACAAACCCAAGGGAGACATCAAGTTGGCCAAGCCAGCCAATGCTCTCAATGAGCAGAAGCTGGAATGTGGCTTAAAGGCCCATGGCAGCCATATGGCACTTGTATGAGCACCAGGCCGCACCTTTCCTCCCTTATTTTTTGTCCCTCCCTCATGTTTCTGTTTTCAACTGGATTCTTTATCCTCATGTCATTCCCAGCTATAAACAGCCAAGTCCCCCCAAGGTGTCTGATTTTAACCCTGTACTAATCGAGAAATGGCCAGTCCTAAGACTAGGATGTACCCACCCACCTGTAAGTACAGAAGCTGACCACAGAACCCAGGTGCTGGGTGCCTCTATATACTGGGCCAATGTTCAATGAATGTTCATTGTTATTATTATTATTGGCAGCAGTATCCAAATTCTTAGGTTTGATATGTGGTTGCTCTAAATGATAACCAGGACCTCTCAACTTAGCCATAAGATTCCAAAAACCTATGGAAATGTTGGGGAGGGGGTGGGTGATCAAGTTACATCTTGAAAAACCACTGCTTCATGGCTTTTGATGGTCATTAAGTCCTAAGTCACTGGCCAGGAGATTCCTTTTACAAGGACAATTATGAGGTGGCTCTTCTGGGCCAAGGATCACACCTGGCTTACCTTCTCTTGGTTAATGGAGGCTTCAAAGGCTTTATAGGCTAGTTTTTGTAGTCTGGATCATTACAATTTATTGTTTCTAGTGGCATGACTTCACCAGAAGCCACAAGCATGCTGTGTAAAGGCTGGGTAGACCCTGAATTCACGGCCTAGCCCTCTAGAGAGATAATGGGATATTTTCTCCATCAGAGGGCTGGCAGGGCCACTAAAAACTCATTAGGAGTGATTCTAGTTGTGGTGCTGGACCCAGGCTGTGACTGGGAAACATTCAAAGAACGCGGTCCTACATCAGTTTTCCTTTTTCTCAACTACCCTTTAACTTTTCCCACTAAAGTAGGCTGCTTCAACTGGCTTCTACTTTTTTCTAGTAGGATCCAGCTGACTGGATACCAAACCACTTTCATTCTGTAAACATGGTCTTGAACCACCTGCCTTCTTCTTTCTTGGCCTTGAAAACTAATTTTCCAAATGATATTCCAATCTTCTCTGGAGATCTAATTTGTGGGCAGGGCCATGCCATAATGATAATAATTAGTATTGCCTCCTTTCTATCAACTTTTGAACAATCTAGGCATCTAGGATATTTTCTCTCATTTTTATTCTCTATTGTCAAAACTAATTTTGTTATTCTCATTCTACATACTTAAAAGCTCAGAGTGAGTTGGTGTAACATCTATGCTTTCCCCCTGGTTAGCTGTGCCTTCTAGATTAGTATCCACAGTAGATTTAATTAGCACAATATTTATCTCTGCTTCTTGCTCGTTAATAAAGATATCACAGCAGAGCAGGCTCCTGTGACAGCACTCCTGAGCCACATTCAGGTGTATGAATGTGAGAAGAAGGCCATTTGATTATTTGTGTGATAATTGACATAATATTGTGTTCATAATCATTTCTCCAGAGGTTCAGCAGCCTCCTCAAAAGCAATTGTCATACAATTCTTAGTTACTTTCAAAATATATTTTTAAATCAATAAAGCACTTATGAGAACTTTAAAAAATATTCCCTTTGCTGTTGTACCCTGTCCACATCTTCCCATTTAACCAGAGCCCCTAAAATGGAAAGATACAAAACAAGGTCAAAGGTTTTAGAGCTGGAGGAAGAGAAGAGAAATAATGAGCAAACCTTCTTTGAGGTCATTCATGGCTACCTGCCATGGGTGGGAACATATCTTTTTGCCATGCCTTGGAAGGTAACTGTTGGGGCATTTTTGGTTACCTACCAATATTTTCGTCTAAACCAACTGAAGCTCATGTTTGAGTAGGAAATATTATAAACCAATTCAGAGACCTCTCTCTGCAACACTTATTGTGAACTCTGCGGTTGTTGGTTCCACAGCTCCAAGAGTATCTGGACAATGCACTCTTTTATGAAAATATTACAGTGGGTCACTGAACATGATTGCTATGCATTATCATTGTGTCTGATGATAAAGTCATACACTGCCCTGCCACAACGATGTTCATAAGACATCTGTGAAAAGCGTGAAAGTGACAGAATAAATTTGGGAATGGTAGATAATGGTAACAATAAGTTATAATTGGATAACAATGTAGCCCTGGATTGGGGTTGCATTAGAGGCTTTAAAAACATCCCAAAGATATGGATCCAGTTGATCAAGGGCTAAAGTCCAGGGATATCTCCATGGGTACCTCTTTTAAACAAATGTTCCTTTGCTGTAGCACTGACAATATTTTGTGGTTTTTCAAAGCACTTTTCCATTCTATACAACTGTTTGATGAGACTAAGTTCATATTGTCCAATCCAAGGTCACTTTTCTTAACTTGTTACTTGGCCTCTAAGTTGGCCATTTACTCCTTCTGGTCAGACAATCCCTCCATCTCCTGCCTTTAGGGACACCACACTCTTCTGTTTTTCTTCTGATCGCAGTGGCTGCTATTTCTCTAGTCTCATATGCTGAATCTTCTTCCTCAGCATCATCTAAACGTTAAGACCCCCTAACCTGTCTTTTCTAGGTGACTTCATCCAGTCCCATGGCCTCTAATACCTTCTTTCTACTGATGAATTCCTCATTTCTCTCCAGCTCCAATCTGCCTCCTGACTTTAGACTCCTATATTCAATTGCCTAGATAACATTTCTCCTTGGTTGTTTAAGACATTGCAAACTTAACATATCTAAAATAAAATATAATTCTTGATTCCTCTAAACCTGTTCATTCCTTTGGCTTCCTCATTTCACTCAATCACCTGCTTCAGCTAAAAACTGGATCTATCTTCTATTATTCTCCCCCACTATCCAATCGATCAGTAAGACTCATTGACATTATTGGCAATGCATAGCCTTGAAGTGTCCTTTTCTCTCCCTCTCTCTCCTATCACTCTAAGCCAACCCAACATCATCTTTGGCCTGGTCTAGTACAGTAGCCTCCCAGATGAGTTTCTTGTTTCCAATTCACTTTCCTTAGAATGACCAAAAGAATTTCTTAAAAACAAAAATCAAATCATGACCTTTCATTCCTTCTCAAAACATTCCCATGGCTTCCTATCTCTCTTAGCAAAAAATTCCAGTTCACTCCCTATGTATACAAAGGCCTACAGGATTTGTTCCCTGCCTCTCTCTCTCTTTCACCTACCATGCTCCAGCTATGTCGACCTTTTTTGATTCCTTAAACACTCCAAGGCTGTTCCTATAGCAGGGCCTTTGAACTACATGTGTCTTCAACTGATTTACTTTCCCTGTCACTCTTGCATGGTTCCTTTTTATCATTCAGATCTCGGCTTAAATGTCATTTCTTCATATATAGCTGCCTCGATCCCACCTCATCTCATCTCACACATTGTAATGCAATTCCTAGGTCCCTCTTGTTCACATTCTCTTGTTTATTCATCCGCCTACTATTTAGGCCCTATTTATTAGTTTTCCTATTTATTTATGCACATTAGAATGGGAGCAGGGACCTTGTCTCGTGCTTATTTGAAATATCCCTAGCCCTAGATAACTAGTGAATGAATTAATTAATTTACTTAATTAAATCAACTTGGCTCTAAAGAATGCTTGATCATTCTTTTTTATAGATGAGGAAAATGTCACCCCGTTGGGCCAGATGACTTGCTTAAGTTCCCCTAGCTAGATCAGTGGCTAGGCTAGTTTTCTGAGTCTTACTGCAGTCACCTTTTCACTTATGTTGAGGCCGTCTCCACATGGAGAATTTTACCTTGAAAAAATGTTCTCATTTTCTTTTAAAAGAATTAAACATGCTGCACACCAATGCAAATCGGAATAGTGTGCAGACTGTGGGTCTCAAAGCAGAGAAATGACCTTTGCTTAATCCTAAGGTTCTGTGGATTTCTGCTGACCAGATGTGACATGACCTCCTAGAAGTAAACAAGGTGGAGCACAACAACAATCAAATAAAAGCTGTGCATGTGTGTGTGTGTGTGCATGTGCGCGCATGCGTGTGTGTGTGTGTGTGTGTGTATGTGTGTAGTGTGAACGAATATATGCACACACCACTCTTCAGCAGCAGCTCCTTTGTGCTTGTGCTGAACCGAGGCCCAGAAGATGAGCCATAGCACCAGGATGCATTCCTTGAACTAAATCACCAGCACCTCCTTCAATCACTGCTCACCTAGGATACAAGCCTGAGGGGAAAGTTTGAATGTACCACAGAACAGAGTTTGCAGGCAGCCCTGTGAATAAAAATGGGATTGTCAGTTAGTTTTCAAGTTGGGAAGGGGGTCTTCAGTTTCTGTCTTTGGTAGGTGACCATCCGGCCATTGTTCTTCTAACTGAACCAGCAGGAGTGCATGCATTAATAATGGCAGCATTCATCCAGACCCGAGTGTTTCAAAAAATGTGTAGGAAATTGTTCCCATAGCAACAAGGCGATGGCAGTTCAGGTCTACTGCTCCAGCTGAATCACAGAATACAGCAGGCAAGTTCTTTCCTCTGCTTGGAGAAGAAAATGATCATGTTCTTAAGTGCACTTTAACCTCCACTTAGCTTTCAGATCTGCCAGTTTAGAAAACAGCCAGTCTTCAAGGCTGCATTTCCAAACTCTCCCAAGGACACCAGAGGATCAGAAGAGGTTTGAAATCTGCTCACCTTCTGCTGTTTTTCTTAAACCTCTGACTTATTCTGGGCTCTCTGGTCAGTTTTGTTTTGTTTGTCAGTTAATTCTAAGTCTTAGCACCTGGGCTTGAAACTCGGGCTGTCACCCTCCATTTCCCTTGGTTTTCATGCTTGAGCCATGGAGATTTTCATGGATAGTGAGAATTAGCAATCCCCTGGTGCTCTGGGAACTCTACCCTGAAGTGGAAAGAACTGCCTCTGGAAGAGGGCAAGTCAGCTGGAGGTTTTACCATCAGTATGACAGAAACAAATTTTTTAATCTCTTCGTTTTGGCTTCCTCATTTTAAAAACCGGATTAAACGTTATAGGAGAGTTGTAAGGATTTAGTGCAGAAGGTAGAGAAAGCACCTAGTGCAGTGCCTGGTCAGGGCGACCCTGCAAAATGCTGATTCTCTTCCCCTCCTTTCCCCATTCCTCAGACTACACCTCCTTCAGGAGGACAGACTTTCTAGACAAAGGCAAAGAAGAGCAGGAGGAGAGAGTTCCTAAATGGGCTGGGAGGGAGACAAGAGGCAGACACCAAAGAATGGTGTTCTTTGGGGTGGGGTTGTGGGACATGTGTTCAGTGGAATCCAGCCACAAAAGATGCATGGACATGTTTTAGAATATTTAATAAAAATCTTCCAGTTGGTTTTTAAAAGGCTGCTGAATAGCACTTCCTGGTTAATTGACATTTTGTTTATTCTTGTGTTGCTTATGAGTTTCACCAGACTGTGCAAACGAGGTTTGAAATCCAGAGGGACAAAAAGATACCAAATAAAATAGACCAAAGAGGAACATAGCAGCATTGAGCAATCTTTACAGGGCCTCCTGATGGAATTGCCCACACCTCCTTTTCTTGAAGAGTGAAGACTGAAGTAGGGGTGAGTGCGCGTTATTTAATATTTTATTTCTTAATTCTGCAACCTGTTCCTCTTTGACCACGGAATTGACAAAGCTTTGTTTACTCAATCAATAACACATTGTGTCCTGTTGGGGAGGAAAAAAATCTTTTCCCTCCACCCTCCTGGATTTTCAGCTGGGGCCCTGGAAGTTAAATTTAAAAAGATTAACAAGAGAAAGAAACAGCTTTAATTACATACAGAGGTGGTTAGTATATGGGGGCTTATCTACCACCTCAAAGGCAACAAAGAGTAGAAAAAGAGACTAGACAAACAAAAAAAAAGATGTGGGGTCTTTTTTAAAACAAAACAAAACAAAACAAATGTATACCTATTACAATTGTGACTCAAAACCAAAACCAAAAAGCCTTTCTATAGTTTAACTGTGGATGCAAGAGGCATGTCTAAAGACAATGCAAAAGGTGGGCCCTCGTGATCTGGAGTCACTCCTAAAGGTAACCGAAAGAGAAAAAGACAAACAAACCTGAGAGCTGGCGATGGTCAACAGGACATCGGCTGCAATGGGGTACAATTCTCATTTCTGTCCATCATCTATAAATTCTTGAGGCCCCTAACCTGACAGTTGGCCATCTGCATACACAGGTCAACTAACTTGTGACCCTCCCCGGCAGGCGGAAAGCCAAGCCAGGTTCTCAGGACATGAAACAAGACAATCAGGAAAATAGTGACTGCCCCGGAAAGGAAAAGCCCAGAACCAATGAGCACTCAAAATCAAAGTCACAAGAGTCACAATACAGATGATGAATTCTTACCAATATTTTTCTCCTGTTAATCCAAATTTAGGGGGAAAAAAGACAGAGGTACTTAACTGCCCTCTGTCAACTCTACAGGCAGAAACCTGGGAGGCTGACTTAGTAAGAGTTTTTACCTTTTGTCAGACATCAGCTATAGCCTCCAGAGCAAGTGGAGTTTTTCAGTTGTCCCTTCGTAGTTGCCAAAATGATAGGCGAAGAAAAACCTCTTCTTCTACCCTTATAGGTTCCATGGCTGGAGCTTGCAAATCAAACTGATTAAAAGGCAGATCAAAAAAAGAAAAAACATATTTAATTATGTACATATACACTTGAGTTCACAAAGAAAAATGTGGCTGAAGAAGGCATTTAGAATTTGGCATCTTATATACCACCCAAAGGCAACAAAGTGTAGAGAAGAAGCTGGACAGAAAAAGAAGGGTTTGGAGCTTCTGGGCAGGGAAGGCAAGTTATGGGAAGGTGACCAGGAAAAGTATGGTAAACAAGGGTTGTTTAGTTAGGTCTGTTATTCAGATTTAAGTCAGTGCCTTCTCCATTGATAAGAGTTATTAAGAGTTTGCCTCTTCCTGCTGTGGGAGAGGGAGACACCTTTACACACTGAAATTTCCTGTATAAATGTAAATTTCCTTTACAAAAGGGAAACTTATACTCCAGTTTTAGAGATTTTACTACCTCTGCTCTTCCTCAATTGCCTTCAGCTTAAAATAATCTTTATGCCAAAGAGGTATATTTTGGAGAACCCTGTTCTGGTTCCTTTCACTCTTAAACCAGTGGCAACAAAATCATGGCATGTAAGTTACTCTTATGAACCAGAAGCCTCTGATCCCCAGTAGAAAATGGCCAGAAAGTAACAGTATAAGTGAGAAAAAGAAGAAAACTTCCAGATAAACCATGCATGTGCTAATAAATTTTTCCCTTAGGAGTTGCCTCTAGAATACACATATTGTTAATGTTATAAGATGGAAACACTAGCAGCATCAGAAGGTGAAGGCTCCTTTTGGACTAGGAGTGACTGGCTCTTCTTGGAGGGAGGACCCAGGGATGCCATGGGAGAACCGCAGAATCTCTGGTCCAAGTCTGGCCAATTCTGCCGCAGGGAACACAGATATAGAGACAAGGATCTAAATGGAAATGTCTAGAAATCAGAGGGAAGACGTCAAGATGACTTGTTGTAGCAACCACATGAACTCCGGGATTATTGCTAGGGAGAAGAGCAGAAATGGAAAGTCAGGGAGGCCCTGGGCCTGTTTCTGAGAGAATTCTGGCCACTGAGCTAAGTAAAGTTCTGCCTGTCTTCCATAGGCCCGTCTTTAATACACAGTGATGGAGCACTGAAGATTCACCAGGCACCACAGCCAAAAAAGGGCTAACCTGCTCCTTTACCACCTCACATGCTGCTGAGCTGGGGAGAGGCTGCCTGCTGCCTGTAGGAACCATACTGAGCCTCAGCCTGCCCTGAGACTCCCAGGACCCAAGGCCTCCAACCATGGTTCTCACTCCCAGACGGAAGGATGACTATTGAACGTCGAGTTTGTAGTAAACATGGCTGTGAGGTTGAGGGCTTGGGGATCTGCAGCAGCCTTAGTTGTTACCAAAGCACTCGCCTCTGGTCTCAGTTCATAGATGCTTCAGTCCCTCAGCCACCTGGGATGCTGTGCCCATTCGAGGGTGCAAGGCAATTTAGGGAAACACACTGTCCTTACCCTAATTGGTTTGCCCCAGAGAAAGCAAATATTTGGCTGTATTTATCATTGCTGATTATTTCTATTGTCACTGCTCACACAGAATTTTTGCCAATCAATCATTGTCCTAAAAAGCATCCAGCCTAAAAACTATAATACTAGCAACATTCAGCACCCATTCTCCCTTGTCCTCTGCATCATTCCCCAACCCTAATATGGGTACACATCTGAAAAAAAAATAAAGGAATTAGTTAAGCACATAAATTCTGAAACCAGCCTGGATTTTATTTCTAGTTCCATCCCTTCCTAGGTGTATGATTTTGAATGAGTTTTATTAAGCTTATCTATGCCTATAATTTGCAAGATAAAGATATTCAGAGTATATCTCTCATTTCTTTTTTTGGAGATGATGAAATTAGATGATATATAATGTATGTGCATGCAAGGCTCATAGTTATTGTGGGTGTGGTATTATATCATTATTATTATCTAATATGCACTGTGCCAAGTGTAATGAAAGAAAAGCAGCTTTGATTTAAAGTAGTCCTGGATTCAAATTCTAGCTCTGCTACTTATTAATGGTATAACTTTAGTCAAAATTACTTAACCTCAGTTAGCCTCAATTTCCTCAACTGGAGAAAAAGGGGATTAAAAACCTCCCAGGGATGCAATCAGCCCCAAAGGAGATCATGCAAAGAAAGCCTTCACCTGTGCACCTGCGAGATGCTTCATAGTCACTTACTAACGTCTTTTCTTGTCCTCAAGTTCAGCTTAAATGCTAACTCCTCCCCAAAGTCTTCCAGACCCCACAGAAGCAATGATTCTCATCTTTACACTTCTATACTTCTGATTTATTTTTACAATCACATTCTGTATTCATTTTCTAAGGCTTACATAACAAAGTACCACAGAGTAGGTGACTTAAACAACAGAAGTATATTTTCTCACAGGTCTGGAGGCTGGAAATCCAAGATCAAGGTGTCAGCAGGGTTAGTTTCTCCTGAGACCAGTCTCCTTACCTTGCAAATGGCCATCTTCTCACTGTGTCTTCACATGCCCTTTCCAGTCCTGTTAGATTAGGATGTCATTTAACTGATTTAGGTCATCGGACCACATTTAATTTTAATTACTTCTCTAAAGGCCCTATCACCAAATACAGTCACATTGAGGGTTTGGGCTGCAACCTATGAATATTGAGGAGACACAATTCAGCCCTGACTAAGTTCCTCCCACAGTGCCTGGCATAGTCCACAGCAAAGATGGGGAAATAGGCTTAGACTGAGCATGTGAGTGTCAATGTCGGCCACCTCCACCCCTAGACAAACAGCTGAGAAACATCCTTGTCTCAGTCACTGTCATTCTGGTGAAAGAGGAACAGTACATCAAAGCAAAAAAGAATTTCTTCTTCCAAGAGCTGCCTAGGGCTGCCTAGGGCTTCCTTCCTTCCTTCCTTCCTTCCTTCCTTCCTTCCTTCCTTCCTTCCTTCCTTCCTTCCTTCC